>JAGFPH010000814.1:242095-253854 GCA_018207615.1 Philaenus spumarius
TGTTCTAGTAGTTAAGTTTATTGTTTACATTTTTACTTTTTAAACTTGTTTTACTAAAACTAGTATTATGCTTGCAATTTAAATATTCAACATAGATAATAGCAAAAAATAAGATTATAAAACATTCCTCTACGATTCAAAAAAAGTATAAAAAGTAAGCTAGTGTATGGTTTTGAATCAATGGAAGAAATCCTGCGCGATGAGATTGCGAGTAGGGTAGCGCTGGATCGTCCGTCAGTCAGTTTCTTGTAGCAGACCGGAGCGGTAGCTTGGACTAAGTGTAAAGTGCAGTACGGAACTACGATGGATATAATAGTGGCAATGTCTAGTAATACAATGGTAGGTAAAACAATAGCAATAAAATATATATGTTAATAGCTTATTTTATCAACTATAATATTACAAATATCAGCCACATATAAATTATCACGATCTTGAGGAACTGTATAATTTTAAATTATTGTACTAAACTGTATTCGAACTTGTTAGAATTAGTTTTGTTAAATAAATACGTTTTGTAAAAGTAAATTCTCCTATACAAAAAAATAAAATAAAATATATTACAAATAATAGCTAAGAGATCTAAAACAATATGTACTTCCCAAGGAATTCTCCACAAATGTATTTAGTTATATTTTTTTTTTATTTTTCAGGAGAAACTAAATTTTTAATGTTCTAATAGGTTTTCTCATACTTTTCAGTGACCAAAGATTTGTATTTAAACATAGATATTGTATTTTGTAAATATATCTTTACCAATAAATGCAATTTAAGTGTCAGTTTGTGATTTTAAAATATAATTATGTTTTTTTTTCTAAGCTCTTATTGTTATTTAGATATTACCAAAACTTAAACAAACAATTATATATATATATATATTTTTTATGTCTGTCAGTCTGTTTGCTTGACCGGGCTAATCTCCAGAATTACTTAACCGATTTTGAAGAAACTTTCTTTAGAATGTAGAGGACTTTTCGGAGAATATTTTAGGCTACTTTTTATTCTTAAAATAGGTAAAATTCCAATAATTGTTTACTTTCTCCACCCTATAAGTAGTATATGGAGAAAGTATTGTTTTCGTAAAAATGTTCGAATTTGAATTTTCAGTTGAATTATCTGTTTTGGTGCGCCCAGAACCCCAAAAATTGTTTAGTGCAATTATCTGTGTTGGTGCTCCCTGAACCCAAAAATATTTTTAGTGGAATTTTTTGTTTTGGTGCTCCCTGAACCCAAAAAAGTGTTTTTAGAGTGGTGTCTGTCTGTCAGTCTGTCTGTATGTATACACGACCAGAGAGGACACTATTGGTCCGATTTTCATGAAATTTGGTATGTAGGTACTAAACCCTAATATCTCCAGGCGTTTTTTTCATTTTTTTGAATTTTTAATTTTTAAGGGTAATTTACCCCTAAAAACCCATAAAAAACGACAAAAATGCAAATTTCTCAAAAACGGCTCTAACGATTTTGATCAAATTTTCAGTATTTATAGTGCTTAAGATGCCAAACAAAATGACACCACCCGCTTTTATCAAAACTTCGGCGTTTTATAATTATGGGGAAATGTTTAAAAATAAACAAGTTTGTGTTGTCAATCTAGCATCGCGGCGGCGGCCGCACGGGGTAGCACCACGGTAGCGAGCACGGCCAGTAATTCAAAGGTCGCGCGATCGAATCCCGCCTGGGACAATAATTTTTTTATACGATTGACGTAGGTAGAATATTATTTTTTTGTTTTGTTCTAAAAAGTAGTAAATAAAATGATTAAAAACAATATTATTTTGACTACAGTAAGTTGGGAGAAAGTTTGTGTCAGTTAACTGATACCGTTTATTTTTAATGTACAAGTTATTTACAAAATTTGGGATTTTGTGGACAAATGTTGGGGATATTGCGTCTGTATAACATTCTATGTCTTACATTATGTAGGCCTACAGGTCACAGCTACCCAAAACTTAGATCCAAGTGCCTTTGTCCTAAACATTCATCATTTCATTAAAAATCCTATAAAAAAATAAAAAATTAAGAACACATTTTTTAATTTTGAGGTTTGCATCACAATACGTCACTGCAGGGGTTGGTGAGCGATGCGTGAAGGGTCATAGCCCCAGTTTAAAATTTAAAAACGCACATTTAAGTAATATACAAATTAATTCAATTCCTGTCAATCTGTTGTTTAGTGTAAATTGATTTCACATACAGTAAGCTGTATTTAATTAAACTATATGAGGAATTTATTAAAACAATTTAATTCCGTTTATCTTAAATGTAGTAATAGCTTTTATGCATTATACGAAATTCATTTATACTTGTCTTGACAAATTATTTATAAATGTGTTTCAGAAAAGTATATAAATATATATACCGAGTATCAAAATGTCCGCTCCCCCTTAACTTTGGAACAAGTAGAAATAAATAAATGAGCTGCGTGATATATTTATATGATAAAGAGAGATAAATTTTGGTGTAACCGACATTTCACCCCTTACCACAAAATAGGTGGGGGGGGGGTGTAGAGGGTAATCAAAAGCCTTTAATACAAACCCTATCAAGTGATACCTCATTTTAAAGGGCTTGACAAATAAAGAAGAATGGCTCAAACTGGAGGCCATTCTTAACCCTTAACTCCTTAAGGTCAGTAGAGACCTTAACCCTATCGAAAATGGCGGCCAGTCAAAGTTAAAAACATCTTTTTAACACAAATATTTAATTGGGTAAGTTACAGTACCTTTCATTGGAAATAAAGCTAAAGTAACCTTAGTTCGAAATTTAAAGGTAATTTTTTTAAAGTTTATTCTAAACGTGTTATTTTATAATTAAGAAGTAATCGAGTGTAAAATTAAAGTGCATACATACAATAAATTTAAGGTATATGGTGTTAATATAATTAAATCGTTAATACAATTAACATTGGGGTTTCCAAATTCTTAGTCTTAGCAATTGTTGGAATTCTTATTGTACAATTTATTCTAATAATCAACATTGGAAAATAGGACAGACATTTGTCGCTAGAATTTACAATGTCTTGACAAAGAAATTCGTTAAAAAATATTTTAAATATTTTACATACCTGAATCATTATCTCTTAAATTTTAAATCAAATCGTAAATCTTGCAGAATTTTAGATTATTATTTTAAGCTAGTTTCATTAAGTCAAAACTTATTTATCTTAATTTAATACATTTACATTGTTAAATTTATGAAAACCGTCGAAGCAGATTGGAGTGTAATGTGTAGAGGCAGAATGTAATAACGCCTTCGCTTTAACTCTAAAGGTAGGCCTACATGAGTTAAAAAAAAAACACAAAAACAAAACAAAAACACTGGTAAGAATGACGGAACAAAAAAGATTTATATACATGTGATAGTAAAATGTTTCATTTAGAACACAAGGCGTACGCGTACAATAAATACTTTAAGCCATGAAAGAAACGTTTATTTGCTGAGTTTCTTTTGTTTAATTATTAAGTCACTTGTAATAGTGGTATCAGAATTTTAAATAATAGTGATAAACAAACGGACTTCAAACTCAACTTTTTTTTTTAATATATAAATTTAGTTTCCTTATTTTATGTAGGCCTATTTTATTTTATAGTTAATTATAGGAAAACGTAAATAACTTATTTTATTTATATATTGGTCGCTCTGATGTTTCGTAACATTTGAAGTAAATGTATATAATAAACATTTATATAAATGTATATAAATAAATGTATTTCAAAGAATTGCTTGCATTTATTATAGCTTTACTTTGTTACAGTACAAAGTTTTTACAGAGAAACTCTTCAACCTCTTGCATTATTTATACAGTCTGAAGTATTTTATAACAAGAAATAAAGCATCGAGGAGAAGAGTGCTGAGTCAATAATAAAATACAGCCAAACCATTTAATTTATTCATTGGCTTTTACTGAACCTCTGGAGCTGAAGTTTGTATTTATTAATTGTTATAATTCAATTCGTTTTGTTCCACTACAAAATTCGGTATTATAATTACGTTTTTTGATATTTCCTTAATATCGTATCTATTATAAATACAATATTTCAACGTTTGTTGGTTTTGTACATCAACTACTGGTGATAGTTCTACTTACACTATACAATTGTTTTTCTTAATTAGGCTTAAACACGTATATAAAATTAAATCAGTAATATTTATTTTCTGTAGACCTTTATAGCCTAAATTTAAGTTTCCAAAATATGCAAATTATTTAATTAAATTTATTAAAATTATTCTTTTTTAAAACCGACTTTCGAAAATGTCAGAACATACCAAATACAACTTGCATATCCAATAAACTGAATGTATTCATTATTTTCTTTAATTTTGATTTGGATAAACAATCGAAAAATGATAGACTTAATATAGTAATAACAATTTAACATATAGTTAGGATATTTTAAACTATTTGTTTTTCTTTTTGTCACAGTAGATTTTTTTCTAAATCGGCTAAAAATATAGTGATTTAATTTAGATTATTTGTAAACAATTCTAGCCCATACAATTCATTCAAGAGATAGAACTAAAACTATATTACAAAACAATTGTGAAAGGAAAACTTAATTTACTAAAAAATAAATAATTCACTATATTATAACGTGCAGTAACGTTTGAAAGAATTTATTTAAAGAACCTGTATAATTAATAATTATTAAAAATATATTTTTTTAAATTTAAGTTTCTAAGTTATTTATTAAACATTTTAACTTAAAAAACTTATAATTAAAAAACGCAAGTGATACAAGTGTTTTAAATTAATTTGGTATACGACAATACTGAACATGGAAGCCGTCACCTGATTTCACTTATCTCCACTGCTAATTTAAATATGTTTAAACCAGGGTATAACATACAAGTATATTTCGAGGTGTTGATAATATTATTTCGTA
Organism: Philaenus spumarius; assembly: GCA_018207615.1. Taxonomy (NCBI): domain Eukaryota; kingdom Metazoa; phylum Arthropoda; class Insecta; order Hemiptera; family Aphrophoridae; genus Philaenus; species Philaenus spumarius. The sequence goes on from JAGFPH010000814.1 coordinate 246,982, forward strand.
AATGCTTTTAGTAGGCTAGTAGTACGAAACTTTGAAAAATAACTCTTGATGAAGATAAATGTATATATTAAATTAAAATACAAAGTTTATTGAATTCGAAACTAAGTTTGTATAAATAAAAGAATATAATGGAAACAAAGGTAGATTTTCAGTTAATAATGTTTAAACTAATTGAATAATGTCTGTTTAACTATTCTACTTATTTCTAAACTGACACATATTATTAAACTTCTGTTTCAGAACACAGACTGCACAGTGTACCAACATTGACATCATTACGTCTATTTCACAGTACACGTTTAATGCTATGGCATTGCCTGAACTATCTAATATCGAAAACCAATTTTTAATTATTCACATTATGTTTTACTGCATTAGTTTGTCCTCAAAGTGTTTAACTATGTAAAGTCAAAAACTAATTCGGTCCGTAGTGTTGTGATATGAAAGTGAAAGTTTATATGCCATGTAACTCTCAAGACATTAGGATGTGATTGTGTTATGAAAGTGAAAGTATATATGCCATGTAACTCTCAAGACATTAGGATGTTATTGTGATATGAAAGTGAAAGTATATATGTCATGTAACTCTCAAGACATTAGGATGTGATGGCGAAGGGGAAAGATGAACACGTTACAGTCACTTGGTGACAATGTGGAGATGTCTCCTGGGAGCATTATTTGTGCTACCCTTCGTCTTTGGTGGACCCCGCTACAGCTCACGTATTGTGGAAACCCAGTCAGGAGCAATAAGAGGGGTGAGTTCAATATCCTCTTTACACATACTTTATGAACGCTGGATTTACTTCCATGGCGAAAGTTTAAAATGCAGTACTTATACTATGTATAAACTAATTTGTGAAAACAAGATTTCTTTTGTTGTGAATTTAAATTGCTATAGCGATAACGGTACTACAAAAGTATATATATACTGACTGGTTGAAATAAGAAACCTTTATCAAATTTCATGATACATTACAAACATAATTTTTAAATATACCTGTCATGACCTTTTCTTAAAATATTATTTTCTATTAATTTTTATAAAGTAGTAGTAACATGTTAATAAACAGTTTGCCAAATAATATAACAAATATTCTACGTTATAAAACATAACACTTTGAACCCCAACCTCACCGACTCATCGACCTCATTAGTAGTCGTTTCTTCGATATAAAACGCAAACATTATTTTACGTGTAGCCACAAATGTTTTGCCTAAAATATAATATTAATTTTATCACTATAGTTAGATTAAACATTGTTTTGGTACTATTTTGGTTTGATTAAATTTATTCAAATTGCTCTTTTATCGTATACAATTTAAACTATTTTGATATATACTCGCATAAGAAGTTAGTGGTAGTATTATTTCACATGCAATTCAATAATCACTTTTTAAAATTAAGTGGAATTTTAGTAAATTAAATTATTATAATAAGAAAGCATTTAATTATAAAACAAAAGTTATTTTCTCAAACATTTTCTTGTTTACGGGCTCTCTTAAATGATACTGACTAGTATTTTCTTTAGAGTAACGTGGTACTCCTTATAGGCTATTTAACTTAAAGTGGCGTATATATAATAGCTTACCTACGTTACCACTTCCGAATAGGTTGTTTTTCAAAACAGAATTAATTGTAGAAATTGCCAAGAAGGGTATATCCATCTTATTAATCACATATATTATTTCTCAAGGACATTTTTTTGTCGGTACGCCATAACTTCCTTAATACATCATCAAATTACATGAATGAGGCATCATTTTGAAGTTTTCCTTAACCACTACACCGGAAAAACATACAAAATACAATTATACGAAAAAATGGAAATAAAGAATCCGTAACAGTGATGTAAGATCAAGTAAGTTGTAGGGATATTTTCCTGGCGTTGGCAACACTGCTGATAACAATACCCAGCTGGAGAGCTGCCGTTACGCCACTACATTGCTATTTTTAATTAATTGTAAGCGTGGTTATAAACATAATTGTGGATATACCTACTTGATGTTATTTATCTTCTGCAAGTTGGTAAGTTGTAAACATATATAATAACAATAACAACATTATTTCTCTTTAACATGGTTTTAAATTAATAAAACACTGTTAGTAAGTTAGAATGCGAATGCTTAGCACGGGTCAGCTAGTATAATTAATAACGCATTAAAATAAAATCAGTAAAGTCTAACTTAGTATAGCAACATAGACAATTTCATATTTTATAATTTGAATTTTTCCACAATCTTCATACTTATTATTTATTTTATAAAAATAGTGCATTTATTTTTCTTCTAGTTTTATTTACAACTAACTACGATTTATCAATTTAAGTACTATTGACCTACATTTTCAGCAAAGGATTAATCTGTATGCCAAGTCTAAAAACATTGCTGTACTAAAACATTACTTTATGTCTGCTGGCAGTTGTAAAGCTCTAAATCAATATTCTAGTTTTTGTTCCACTTTTATATAAAAACCAAAGGAACAAATTTAATTTTGTTCCATATAATCATGCACTTTTACTTGACATAGGTACAACGTTTGTGGTAAACATATTATATATCCTTATCAATATAATAATTGTATTATATACTATATAAATACCAGACTATATTTTTACTGTTATTAAAGTTAAAACCACTTGCTAAGTTGTACTTATTTTCTATAAGTAAGCCTGATGTAGTTGGTCTTTTTTATAGGAATTTCTCAAATATGATCAAAGTTTTAAGTACAGTCATTTCACTTAACACTAAGTATATTATAACAGTTTTGATCATTTCCAAAATGTTGTAGACCGAGGTTTTGTTTTAGTTTATTTGTAAAGAGATTTATATTTCTTAGTTTTACCTAATCTAATTAACAATATAAATTTAAAAATTGTTTATTCTTGTATAAGAGTAACTTACTTTACGAATTATATGACCTAACTTGCAACTAACTTAAATTACCTTTAAGGGAAATAAATGGACTTTAAATACTTTTACTTTCTCACTATACTATATAGTATAGAGAAAATCGCAAAAAAAATCGATGTTGAGATTTTTGTGGAAATATCCGTTTTGGGACCCCCTGAGTCCAAAAAAGTGGTTTTTACAAACTCTCTGTCTGTATGTCTGTATGTATACGTATGTCTGCGTGTATGTATGTATGTCTGTATGTATACAAAGCTAGAGCGAAAACTATTCGAACGATTTCAAACAAATTTGCACCAGACATGTCAAGTAGGCCTGTATAGATGCACGAAAAACGGTTTTGAAAATTTTTGAAAAACAACCCAATTTTTGGCAAAAAACCCCAAAAATCTGTTATTATTTGTTTGTAAAAAATCGGCTCTAACGATTTTAATAAGAACTGTCTTATTTGTAGCCTTTAACGTACCCTACCACAATGTGCAAAAAAAGTATATTTCTAAAAATTCTCGTTTAGCTAATAGTAATAATAATTTATTTTTGGAGGTTTTTTGGCCATAAAGCCGGTTGTTTTCCAAAATTTTTCAAACCCTTTTTTTTGCATCCATACAACCCTAATTGACTTGTTTGGTGTAAATTTGTTCGAAATAAAATTTGATCGAAATCTATCTAATAGTTTTCTCTCCAGATAATAATAATAATATTTATTAGGTAATCTCCTACTTTAATAACTCACCTCTCCTACCCCACCTGCAATTATGAAGTCACAGTGAATCTGTTTAATAATTTAAATATGTTTGTAAGAAAGTATGTGCCAGTTCCTGGTGCCGTTTATTTATTTTATGACTCACGATCTAACTAAATATGACGTAAATCAAATGCATTTCTTGGCCGGATCTTTGATCTTAAGAGCCAGTGCTTTAAATTAAGCTATACTGATAGATCAGTGAATGATCAATACTATATCACTTAGTAAATGGTGTTGCTGCATTTAAAAAGTATTAGATTTACTTCTTCTACCGTGATTAGGAGACCTTATTAGTGGTAAAAGCAATACCGTGTATTGCCAACAATCCTGATTTCAAGTCCCGGTCTATTTATATGTTTTCGATTGTTATTTAGTTAATTTAATAATTGATCGACTGTTTTTAGGCAAAAATTATTACTACATAGAAATTAACAAATATATTTAAGATTAGTTTACCTAATGCAGCAATTGTCAAAGTGATCGCATTTCTTTCAATTTCTCAAGTTATTTATTACAAATAAATGGGCTCACTTATATTGAGAACAATAATAAGTAAATAATAACTTTTAAATTTATTATAGACCTAAGTATGCATAGGCGTAACCAGGACGATCTAGGCTTCCCAAAAGTACTTTAAAACTAAAGTAGTTCAATTCCATACACTATACTGCATCTTATATCAAATAAAGTGCCAGTGCCCAATTCGACCAAAGATAATGTCAGCAATATATTGATAATTTATTGTAGCTTGACATTTGCATAGGCGTTGAAAATAACTTACTCTTGAGAGCGTATTTTATTGTAACAAAGCACGAAACATTTTTTATAATGGGGGGGGGGGGGGTTTATAACCAAAAACCCTGCCCCCCTGGTTACGCCTATGTAAGTGTATATTTATAAAAACGTAAACTAGGTTAACTTTAATTCTTGAACAATATACAGAATATTGAAAAGTCTACGAACGGTGTAACCATTGAAAGAAAACTAACTATTTTTAGAAGCAATTATAATTTGTGTATCACTTTAGCGGGACTTCCCGAAGGGAGTCGGAGGAAAATCTTAAATAAGAGCAAAGGTCAAGTTGTACTTCGAATTAAAGGTATATCTTAGGAGAACACAATGCCGCAAATAAGACATCAAAATGTTTATCCTACACAAAATGGCGGACGTTTAAATATCCAATAGTGGGCATTTTGAAAATTGCTTAATTTAACTTATTGGCATTAGATTTAAAAGCAAAACTCACTACAATGAACACTAGAAATACCTGTTGAGATGCTACAGAGCGTTTTGAATGGCTAGTGCCAATCTCACTGCCAAACTGCAGAAATAAAACAGTTCGGGCATTTATTGTAAAAAAAAGGAAAGCTGTTATGAAAGTATATTGGTAATTGTTATTTGTTTTATTTAACATTTAATAAAAATTTATAATTTGAAATAAAAAGTAATCCTCATCCTCCTCAAAAATGGACCTACTGCTGGTGTGGATTGTCGGAGTTTTGCTTTTAAATCTCATGTCAATAAACAAAATTAAGACATTTTCAAAAATCCAAATATTGTAACTGTAGACGGTCAAAATGTTTTGTAGTGTATCTTTTGGTGTATAATTTACGGCATTGTGTTCTCCTAAGACAGACCTTTAATCTATATATATATATAAGCCAAAACCCACTGACTCATTGATTCACTGACTAACTCATCACGATTTCTCAAAAACTACCGAACGGATTGGAATGAAATTTGGTATGTAGCTTCCTCTAGGGCCATAGGTGCTCACTAAGAAAGGGTTTGAAAAAATTCGAAATTTTAGGGGGGTTTGAGGGGATCAAAGTTATTAAAAAACGATTTCTTCAAAACTACCTAATGGATTGGAATGAAATTTGGTATGTAGCTTCCTCTAGGACCATAGATGATCACCAAGAAAGGGTTTAAAAATTCGAAATTTTAGGGGGGTTTGGGGGGATCAAAGTTATTAAAAAACGACTTCTTCAAAACTACCGAATGGATTGGAATGAAATTTGGTATGTACCTTCCTCTAGGGCCATAAGTGCTCGCTAAGAAAGGGTTTGAAAAAATTCGAAATTTTAGGGGGGTTTGGGGATCAAAGTTATTAAATCACGATTTCTTCAAAACTACGGAACGAAATGAAATTTGGTATGTACCTTCTTCTAGGGCCATAGGTGCTCACTAAGAAATTGTATGACAAATTTCGAAATTTTAGAAGGGGTTTGGGGTTATCAAAGTTACTAAAATCATAATTTCAAATCTTTTGTTATTATGAAAATAGTGCTTTTATTATTTAAGATCTATATATATAAAAGCCAAATACCACTCACTGACTGAACACTTAAAAAGAATACAATTACGTTAAAAAGACTGAAAATACCAACCACCACGGGCAACGCCGTACGGGTCAGCTAGTTAGATATACAACTCGACCAATGCAGATTTCCTTCGAATTCCCGCCATAAAATGATAAATAAATTATAATTGCTTCAAAAATTTGTTATTTTTTTAGAGAAAGGATGTACAAATTTGTGTTACGTAATCTGCGATGGTTATACAAATGTAACGCCGTTCACATAGTTTTGAGACACACTGAATAAATTCAGTACAATTTCGGTCACAATTTACAAATATTGTAAATAAAAGTTAAGTATAGTTGTTGATATAAATTAATCTGTTGATCAATCTTCGTATGTTTGTTTAAAAGTTGCACGGCATTGATTTAGTTAAAGCATAAACTAAGTCATCCGACTGTAACAAATGAATTATTGTTAGGTAAAGTGCAATTAAACATGTGCTAAGAATTTTTTTCTTTGTTAATTTGGTATAAAATTAAAGATTCTTCAAGACAAGATATTTTTACATCACATTAGTCTAATATAATGCATATTATGTTCTAGGTAAAAAAGGCAAAAAATAAACAGTTAAAGGTTACAATCGTTAATATTGTTTTATGGGTGTATTAGCCGATTTTGTAACAAAGTTTACAAAATAAACGGATTAATATTTTTGTTTGTATTTGGTGCTTACAAGTTGCATTTAATAAATTTATATACATACATACATTTTTCATGTTAATAGATAACTAGCTGGCCCTATCCGGCTATGCACGGATACACAAATTAAAGTTAAATGTATATTTACAAAAAATATTTATCAATAAATATATTATACTATGCATTTCTTACGGGAATTTTAATTACTTTGACCCCCAA
>JAGFPH010000814.1:253954-269697 GCA_018207615.1 Philaenus spumarius
TTTCGAAATTTTAGGGGGGTTTGGGGGGATCAAAGTTATTAAAAAACGATTTCTTCAAAACAACCTAATGGATTGGAATGAAATTTGGTACTGTATGTAGCTTCCTCTAGGACCATAGATGATCACCAAGAAAGGGTTCAAAAATTCGAAATTTTAGGGGGGTTTGGTTGGATCAAAGTTATTAAAAAACTACTTCTTCAAAACTACCGAATGGATTGGAATGAAATTTGGTATGTACCTTCCTCTAGGGCCATAGGTGCTTACTAAGAAAGGGTTTGAAAAAATTCGAAATTTTAGGGGTGGTTTGGGGATCAAAGTTATTAAATCACGATTTCTTCAAAACTACGGAACGAAATGAAATTTGGTATGTACCTTCTTCTAGGGCCATAGGTGCTCACTAAGAAAGGGTATGAAAAATTTCGAAATTTTAGAAGGGGTTTGGGGTTATCAAAGTTATTAAAATCATATTTTCAAATCTTTTGTTATTATGAAAATAGTGCTTTTATTATTTAAGATCTATATTATATAAAAGCCAAATACCACTCACTGACTGAACACTTAAAAAGAATACAATTACGTTAAAAAGACTGAAAATACCAACCACCACGGGCAACGCCGTACGGGTCAGCTAGTTAGATATACAACTCGACCAATGCAGATTTCCTTCGAATTCCCGCCATAAAATGATAAATAAATTATAATTGCTTCAAAAATTTGTTATTTTTTTAGAGAAAGGATGTACAAATTTGTGTTACGTAATCTGCGATGGTTATACAAATGTAACGCCGTTCACATAGTTTTGAGACACACTGAATAAATTCAGTACAATTTCGGTCACAATTTACAAATATTGTAAATAAAAGTTAAGTATAGTTGTTGATATAAATTAATCTGTTGATCAATCTTCGTATGTTTGTTTAAAAGTTGCACGGCATTGATTTAGTTAAAGCATAAACTAAGTCATCCGACTGTAACAAATGAATTATTGTTAGGTAAAGTGCAATTAAACATGTGCTAAGAATTTTTTTTCTTTGTTAATTTGGTATAAAATTAAAGATTCTTCAAGACAAGATATTTTTACATCACATTAGTCTAATATAATGCATATTATGTTCTAGGTAAAAAAGGCAAAAAATAAACAGTTAAAGGTTACAATCGTTAATATTGTTTTATGGGTGTATTAGCCGATTTTGTAACAAAGTTTACAAAATAAACGGATTAATATTTTTGTTTGTATTTGGTGCTTACAAGTTCCATTTAATAAATTTATATACATACATACATTTTTCATGTTAATAGATAACTAGCTGGCCCTATCCGGCTATGCACGGATACACAAATTAAAGTTAAATGTATATTTACAAAAAAATATTTATCAATAAATATGTTATACTATGCATTTCTTACGGGAATTTTAATTACTTTGACCCCCAAACCCCCCATAAAATTTAGAATTTTTTAAAATCCTTTCTTAGCGAGCACCTAGGGCCCTAGAGGAAGCTACATACCAAATTTTATTCTAAACCGTTCGGTGTTTTTTTTTTAGTTACTTTGACCCCCTAAACCCCCCTAAAATTTCGCATTGTTTGAAAATCCTTCTTAGCGAGCACCTAGGGCCCTATAGGAAGCTACATAATAATTTTTATTCCAATCCGTTGGGTTGTTTTTTTACTAACTTTGATCCCCCCCAAACCACCCTAAAATTTCGAATTTAAAAAAAATCTTTCTTAGCGAGCACCTACGGCCCTAGAGGACGATACATACCAAATTTCGTTCCAATCCGTTCAGAAGGTTTTGATAAATCGTGATGAGTCAGTGAGTGAGTGGTATTTGGCTTTTATATAATACTAGCTGACCCGTACGGCGTTGCCCGTATTAGTTGGTATTTTCAGTCTTTTTAACGTAATTGTATTCTTTTTAAGTGTTCAGTCAGTGAGTGGTATTTTTCTTTTATATATATATAGATCTTAAACAATAAAAGCACTATTGTCATAATAATAAAAGATCTGAAATTATGATTTTAGTAACTTTGATCCCCCAAACCTCTCCTAAAATTTCGAAATTTTTCATACCCTTTCTTAGTGAGCACCTGTGGCCCTAGAGGAAGCTACATACCAAATTTCATTCCAATCCGTTCTGTAGTTTTGAAGAAACCGTGATTTAATAACTTTGATCCCCCAAACCCCCCTAAAATTTAGATTTTTTTTTAAACCCTTTCTTAGCGAGCTCCTATGGCCCTAGAGGAAGCTACATACCAAATTTCATTTCAATCTGTTGGGTAATTTTGGAGAAATAGTGATTTAGTAATTTTTACCCCCCAAACCACCCTAAAATTTCCAATTTATTTAAACCCTCTTTTAGTGAACACTTATGGCCCAAGAGGAAGCTACATACAAAATGTCATTCCAATCTGTTCGGTAGTTTTGAAGAAATCGTTTTTTAATAACTTTGATCGCCCAAAACGCCCCCTAGAATTTTGAATTTTTTCAAACCCTTTCTTAGTGAGCACCTATGGCCCTAGAGGAAGCTACATACCAAATTTATTTTCAATCAGTTCAGTAGTTTTTGAGAAATCGTGATGAGTGAGTCAGTGAGTGAGTGGTATTTCGCTTTTATATACGAGATATAGATAATGACCAGACGAAACAGTTATAAATCTAAAATAATTCTACTTAAATAATAACTAGATTTCTTTAACTAATCAATTGTTTGAAATTTTATAATTTGTCTTGTATTAAATATGGGATAAATCTTGAAACAAATATCCACTAGTAGTATGATTTACGGGTTGTTTCGAAGTAGTATATTACCATGACATTAATATAATACATTAATGGTTTTATGAACACCTGCTTCGAAAGATAAATAACTGTAAAAATTTGTTTATTTAAAGTTTATCAATCTGTTAAAGTTTGGAAATGATTGTTAGTTTATATAAAACTACGATGTTGATGTGCTAAAATCATTTGCCTTTATGGTATATCTTACTTAAAATGTTATATTTATAACTTATTTAATAATTAAAACTATCGTATTGACAATATTGCATTTTTTGTGTTTTTTCTTAGCTATATTACTCTGCTAGTAATACAGAAATAAGTAGTTTTGCGAAATATGATCAACCATTAATCAAGGACACGTGTATTAGCGGGATTCTCAGTGTAATAATGTGTTTCAGATAATCCTAGAACTCAACTCGAGACACTTAGAACCTGTAGAAGCTTTTCTCGGAGTTCCGTATGCAGCCCCACCAATAGGAAATGCTCGTTACACTCCGGCTGGAACGCCTATCCCCTGGACTGGCACACGGTTAGCAGACGCCATGCCACCAGTATGTCCTCAGAAGTATCCAGACATCAGCAACATGACTCTTGCCCTGGAGAGTATGCCAAAACCACGTTATATGTATTTAAAAAGGCTTATTCCTTTATTAGGAAATCAAAGCGAAAACTGTCTGCACCTAAACATTTATGTTCCCGGGAGTGGTAAGCCATAAACTACTCATCATACATATGTAATTATAGTTTATTTTAACATAACGCTGTAAAACGTTTGATAATCTTATATATATTTTTTTTTTAATATAGCAGATAGTAAAATAAATATTAATCGCACAAAGATATATTAATATGTAACTTATTCTCTTTATAGAGTTAGTTTTAGTTTAAAACTTATTTAGTAATAATCAATATTATTTTCAGTATTACATGTTTTTTTATAAATGGCAAGTCTCTAAAATATATTTGTATGGTTATTTCGTGTGTATCTTTGTGCTACAAGTCTTAAGCTAATAATTGTTCAATACATTATCAATTTCTTTTCAAAATCACAAAATGTTAATTGAATAATTGCATCACAAAAATCACTTTATATTTAATACTGTGAAATTTTCGATCTAAATGTGCAGGAAATCGTGGCGTCGATGCTCCGTACGCAGTGATGGTTTATATCCATGGAGAGTCCTACGAATGGAATGCCGGGAATGTTTACGATGGAAGCGTTTTAGCAAGCTATGGTCACGTGATATTAGTCACAGTAAACTTCAGACTAGGGATATTAGGTAAAATTTTAATGTTTTTAACAATACATGTTTAATGTTTTTTTAAATAAAAAAAAAAAACATACTGTTTTGGTAGTAAGGTAAAACAATGTGTACGATGGAAAATGTTTTAAATGTGGAAATAAAATAAAGTGATTGCAAAATATGAACAACGATTTAAATAGACAAAAATGTTAGCATGGCGTTCTAGAATAGTAATAAAGTGAAGCCGTTTTTTGTAAACACAACTCCTCCCTTATTTCTGGACCAATTTTAATGTTTGAGATTTCAAAAAATTCGTCTTATTTCGTAGTTTTGCAATAAGGTTCTAGATGTCAAAAATTCTTATCCTTAATGGCGTGAGCTAATCTCAAAGGCCGGGTTTTCCCCATAAGATTAACATGGAAAATATTTTAAAACCATTTCTATACAAAACAGCTGTTTATAATAAGAAACAAACTAATCCAGCTGATTTCGTGGATGTAAAAACGATGATTACAGAATTCAGAAGGTTATAAAAACATTTTAATACAAAACAGCTGTTTATAATAAGAAACAAACTAATACAGCTGCTTTGTGGAAGTAAATATTGATTTTTATAAGGGAGGAAATGAATTATTTATTCAAATTATCAAATTTACGAACTAATTTGTTTTGAACATTTAGCATTATTTACCATCTTAGTTTTGAGGTTAATATTTATAACTTTTTTGTTAGGTTTTTGATTAAGTGTAGACCTGGGCCTTACTGGTTCTTTTAACCTTTATTATTAATGCTCTTATAAAATATAAGAAATAATTTGATTTGAACATTTAACATTATTTACCATCTTAGTTTTGAGGTTATTATTAATCCTACACTTTTATTATAAATAAAACATAACATATGTTTTTAGATGGTCGCAACGGGGGTTGGCGTGCTGAGCACGCAGGGGTCTCCCCTAGTATGAATGAATACAGAACAACGATTTAAATAGACAAAAATGCCAGCATGGCCTTCTAGAATAGTAATAAAGTCAATGTTAATCTGTATTTTATTTTAATTCAATAATATCCGTACAACATATTACACATAAAAGTTGTAAGACCATAACTAGTTAACAAATAATTGTAGATGCGCAAACGAACTACACTATTTACCGAAGGTAGACAATTTTAATGAAAAAAAAAACACAATATTATGTACATTCTAGAAAATGACGGTTAACCTTGAACTAAATGATCAGGTAGAATTTATGTCAAACTCACTCTTATAAAAATATTTTCTGGCTTAAAAACATATGTCTTCTACACCTCTTTCTTTGAGCTTTTGTTAGTTAGCTAATTAAATATTCTCTATTGTAAAATTTGTATGTCTGTTTTCAATATTGTCGTTAGTCTATGTTAAGATCCTTGTTAATGCAGTCATTAGAGAAATCATTGAATACAATTTTGCATACATATACATTTAATGAACATTTATTTCAAAGAAAACTCTATATTTATAATAATGAAAAACGATTTTTTGTTTCATAATTTTTCTAGTTCAGAGTCTCAAAATATTATAAACTTATATGATTACTGAGGGTTATTTCTGTCTAGTCTGCCATAGTAGCTTTCTCAAGGTTAGATACATGTTGTAATCTGGAATATATTATAGACTACAAACAAATATTTTACGATACATTTGGAGGCCTAAAAAGTGTATACAATAAAACTTTGTTTATATTTAGCCGTAAGAAACATCGCAATTTTCTTTTTTTTATTATGGTATCAACAATATTTTTTTTTTTTTATTTTACAATTTTGTTTTAGCCTACTTGTATTTTAAGCTCCATTATGTTGTAGGCTCTCCTAATTTGACAAATGAGTTGTTGTATTATAATTGTATTAAGAATTGATTCAAAATGGTTTTCCTGCCGACTGAATTTTGCATTATCGTTGATGTTAACTTAACCAATTATTTCAACTTGTTTCAAGTGATTTTCAATTGTCGATTGTGGTGTTCTGGTGTTTCAAGGAAAAAAGTACTTACTTATTTTGAAGAACTTTATAGGTGTTCACAATCACTCGGCTTCTTAAAGAAGATCCGTTTTCCCCCCAACATTTATACATTATTTTCCTCTGCTTTTGTCAGTGCACTTTCTAATTCTGTTCTTGTTAGTTAAACGTTTAGTGCGAAATATCTGATTGGATTTGTATTCTTATAAATTTGTGCTCTATACATCTGTTAGTATTTTTTTTTTTACTATGCAATTTTGATGCGTTTCTTTTCCATTTCTTTGAGAAGAGTAACATAAATCTCCACGTATATGTTTTACATCTGTTTTATCACGTATACTATATGTTCTAACACCCTGTCTGGAAGTCGTAACTTAATAGTTTACACGTGTGTTTCTAACATCTGTTGTAATATGATTAAACAATAGCTGTATCCAGAGCAAAGATTTTCCAATAAAAATGAGTTGCTTTAATTCGTGCTGTAATTAATAGAGTCTGTAAAATTGGATTTAATAAACAAGATAGAATTAAACATCTATATAACAAAATTCATATATTTCGTAAATAATTATAAAGTTATAAGTTTTGATGATGTAACATTGTGCATGTAAGATACTGGCTTAATATATCTACAATTTTAAAAATAAATCATGTAATAATGTGTGTTTTAAAACAATTCCATAGTTTTACATACTTTAAATGTTTTATTATTATAGGTAACTAGTATTTCTCGTTTAATTTAGGTTCAATAAATACTTCTGGTTTTGAAATTTTGAACGTATTACAAATCAATTACTAATTTAGAGATGTATTTGTTTAAACTAATAAACCTAACAGGGGTAAACGATGGCTAGATGTACCTAACAGGGGTAAGTTATGGCTTTAGCTGTTTAATAAAATAGTAGTTAGTTGAATGGACACAACTACATTATAACGAATATAAAATATTTAGTTTGTATATTTGCAGCTTGCCAACTTAATAACAGATAAAGTGTGAACATATCACGGTTGTATTTAAATCACTGAACGTGTATGGCGTAATTGCTAAATCTTATCAACAAATGCAATGATTCGGTTTGTTGTTCGGAACTCTAAACCAATAACGTACACAAAGGGTGTAATCAATACTGACAAGCCAACATTAGTTTATATACAAGCTGATGTCTATTGTCAATAAATAATCAATTCAAATGTAGTTATAGTTCAGAAATTGTTTAAATAAGTTAATATGATGGAATGTATTACTAATTTACCGGACAGTGATTCAGCAGTACCGGTAATACGTAAAACATAACAGAACTACTGAAAAGAAACACAAAAATAATAAATTCTTTGAATTTACCTAATTTAAATCAATATACTTATTTAAAAATAAATGTTTACACAATTTTATCCGAATAGTTACATGATAACTGCTGTTTATAAAACAATGCAAGTTGACAATGAATACAAATTGTCTACTATCACAGGTTTTTTAAAAACTCGTTCTGGCATTGGAACATCAAACGACTGTTGCCTAGCAACCACAGATATAGAAGCAGCGTTAAGATGGCTGAAGCAGAACATTGCGGCTTTTGGAGGTGACACGAGCAGGGTAACTCTTTTGGGGCACGGCACTGGAGCCGCTCTTGTAAATTTACTTCTTCTATCAAAAACTGACAAAGGTACTTTTGTAGTAAAGATACGATTAGATGGTTGTAAAACTTTTACTCAAATGTTTTCAAACTGAAGAGACAAAAAAAAGATGTATTTTAAATGGTAATATTTCCTTGAACTCATAAATAATTGAGTTTGAAAAAATAATCAGTGCCTTTTATTATAATTTATTTTTTGTTATAGTATTTCCCTATTTATAAATTAAATGATTATAATTCACTGATTGTATTTGGGAACAAAATGTTTCATAATTTATTTAATACTTTGATAAATTCGTATTACATTTATAAATCAAATTATGTAATGTTGATTATCACACTAAATATTTTATTTTGTTTTACAAACACAATATAAAACAACTTCCTGACTGTAAATTTCAGAATGATTAATTCCTGTTGAAATAAAAAGCAGTATTTATTTATTTTATTTTTTGTAATTATTTAAATAACACTTTACCGTTATTGTGTAGCACATTATTATTTCTAATATTTACTAAACCAATAATAATTTTTTTTTAAATAATCTAATTTTTCCTGGTTTTTAGCCTACTCTCTTTAAAATTGAACATATTTTTTGAAACTAAATTTTATTGTTTACCAATGTACATCTTTTGAATTGGATTTCGAAATATAGTGATCGTTGTGACGATTAGATAATGCATACATTGATTTACTATTATTAGCTTTGCTTGCAATTTCTTACTTTTATAAAAAACGTTACTGAAATAAAACAGTTACCTACACTATTATTTTTAGTTATGTCAAATTATTAGAAATTTTCTTAATACGTTTTATTTATAAAGTGTTTCATCCTGAATTTAGTTATACTCTTAGGACAATGTAATATACATAAGTCGTCTTGCTTAAAGACAAATGAGCTTTCGTTATGTTTGAAGTTGTACGTATAAATTTTGTATAACCTTATTGTAGTATGATCTTAAAAAGAAAAGTTTCATTTTTGTATTGTTAAATCTAATCAGATTTTACATTCGTAAATGTGTATTAATTATGTTTAATACATCCTTAATCTTAATTTTAATTATAGATTTATTTAATATTTAGATTAGGTTATATGTACTTTATTACCTTTGTAGTTATTTTTATAGATTACAGATGATTGATGTAATCAACTGTTAAATGTAAATATCTGATATTATTTTTCGCAGTTGACTATTTGCATGTATAATACAAATAGCAAACGATATAAAAAAAATATTTCATTGTATCCCATCTTGTTGTTTAAATTTGAAAATAAGTGTTTTACCCTCACCGTGCCCTGGTTATAGCTCAAATTGGCCAGCCTGTTTTTAGTGTTTTACAAGCAAATTTTAAAAAATCGCACAAAATAGTAATTCTATCCCAATCCAAAAGTGTTATATACCTTTTTTGTAGAGAAATTTTCAAAGAACTCATATATGCAATTAAAAAATTTATTGATGTAAAATTGTAAAAATGCTAATATTTAATAAACGCCAGAATAAACTAAAATTGAAATAGATATTGGGTACATTCTTGCGTTAAGAAAACGCTGACTGCCAAATTTATTCTGTCGTTGTTATGCAGTTTTTTTACATCATTAGAAATTAAATTTGAAGAATTGGAAATTTATGATTTAAGTAGTTATAATAATATTCTAAATAAGTGAGATATCGCATATATGTATCAATAACGTTTTTATCGATAAGTTTATTCATTTAATTTAGTTTATTGTACAAGTCATACTTTGATATGTTTTTTATTATTTGTTGTACATATTTAACTGAAATTACTTAACCAATATTAACTCAAACAAAAACATTACGTTCTCTAAAAAGAAATAAGTTAGTAAAATAAAATTTTTTAACCACCTTGCATATGTGCTCAATATTAAAATTTAAACATTTTTGTTTTATAACTTGCCTAATAATTTTAATGTTATGAAAAATAAATAATCATTAACGTTCTATTAAGGTTTACATTATTATTAGAAGCAATGTTTATTGTCCATTTATGTATATAACATTTTCAGTAAAAAAAGGAATCATTTACATTACTTGAGTTTGAACCACCTACTGATTGCCTAAAGTAAATTAAAATGCTTTTAATTTTAGCCTTTCCCAGATGCATATAAATGTCAATATAAGAGCTTCGTACTCAGGAAGGATGTAAGGAAGTGGATTTTAAAAAGCAAACCATTTTGGCCTACTAGAAACACAAATATAGCAAATTGTGTTATATAATATATACAGGGTGTTTACAAACTCCCTGGAAAAATTTTGTGTATTTTTTCCTTAGGTCAAGACAATCAATAAACGTCACATAAATAAGGGTCTGAAATGCCTAGTTTTCTGTCTGTCCGTCGGTTTGTTTTTTACAAATTATTTTATAACTTGAGTACTATTTTAGATAGAAACAGTAAATTTGGCACGAACGTGTACCTTGGTAGGTCAAACAAGTGTATAAAATTTCTTTACGATATCTTTAACAGTTTGCAGAGATGGCGGCCATTTAAAATCTTTTATGTAAAATTTCACGAAAACCGTAATTTTTATAAAAAAAATGTTACCAATAATAAAAAATGTAGAATTTTAACACGAACAAACGAACACTTTATTTGCTACAATCGGATAATAAATAACTGAGTAATGAGACGTTTACCTAATTAAGTAACAACTGTACACGGCAGATTGTTGTTTAGTGAAAAATTTGTATGATATTTATATCAGTAACCGTCTCATTACTCAGTTATTTATTATCCGATTGTAGCAAATAAAGTATGATTTTGTTCGTCTTAAAATTCTAATTTTTTTATTAATAGTAACTATAGATTGCTATATGTTTAACAAGAAAAAACACTCTTGATATTCAACAGTTTTGGTAATTATTTGGGGAAATGATATAACAATAATTTACTTATGCATAGTCCAATGATTGACACCAGGATGGCGAAATTTAGCGTATTATAACGTAGTAAATAAGATATTTAAATGAAACGAAAATACTATAAATACTTAAACTTTTTTCACAGGTTTATTTCACCGAGTTGCTCTCTTATCAGGTTCCATATTAAGTCCTTGGGCCATAGTCCAGTATCCAGACGCTGTGAAGACAGAAGTCGGTGTACAGCTAGGATGTCCTCCCAGCGATGACTTAGCACCTTGCCTACGACGTCTACCTATATCTACTTTGTTAGGTGTGGACTTTTCACCGCCAAGGTTTCTTCCGAAATTTGGTCCTTGGTTACCTTCCGAACCGTCCTACGTCATGGAGAACGCTGGCGATCCTTTTGTCACGGCTGAGTTACTCCTTGGAACTACAACTACGGAGAGCTATCTTGACTTCAATGCTGCTGATATTCAATACGGCGTGGAAGAGGACCAGAGGAATAGAATATTAAGGTAGGGTGAACTACCTATATTTTTTAAATAGTTAAAACGATGGGGTAACTGACATCCAGTAAAGACATTAAGTTTAAAAAAGGTGTTTACTTTCAAAGATTTTAAGTCAATTCAATTCATCCTTGCAAGTATATAATTTTTTTTACTTTTTCCCCCTATACCATAGTATATGGAGAAAGTATTGTATTCGTCAAAATTTTCGAGTTTGAGTTTTTGGTGGAAATATCCGTTTTGGGTCCCCCTGAACCTAAACAAAGTGGTTTTCGGAGTGATGTTTGTGTGTCTGTGTGTCTATGTGGATGTTATCAGACCTAGAGCTTAAACCAGTCTTCCGATTTTGATGAAATTTGGTATGGATGTACTAATCCACGGTATCTCCAGGCGGTTTTTTTATTTTTGTGAATTTTTTATTTTTAAGGGTAATTTTCCCATAAAATAACGGAAAAATCAACTTTTCTCAAAAACGGCTCTAACGATTTTGATTAAAATTTTATAGTTTATTAGGGACCTAAAGTACTGTAATAATAAGTAATATAAACTGTAAAATTTTAATCAAAATCTTTCTAGCCGTTTTTGAGAAAAGTTGGTTTTTCCGTTATTTTATGGATATTTATGGGAAAAAAACTTTAATACAAAATCACCTCTCCTACCCCACCCTACAAGTCACCGTGAATCTGTTTAATAATTTAAATATGTTTGGGAGAAAGTCTGTGCCAGGTCCTGGTACCGTTTATTTAATATTGCTTTTGCGCTTATCATTAATTTTATAAAGAAATGATTTTAAATAATGTAACTTTTTGTGCATATTTACAGAATTAAAGTTACACACAGAAAAATCTAACAAAACTAACTTAAAAAAATTGTTAGTTAGACTATTAAGAACAAATTATAATTTTTTGTCAAACTATATAACCAGATGTTAATGGTAATAGCCTAGTCTCATATGAAATGTTATGGGTAAGATGCTCATTTTAGTGAAAATCATTAATCAGCTACATACATGCATTTAAAAAGGACACAATATAATTTTTGTACATTATGTATTTCCAAACACTCTCTTTTGAACTACAGTAGAACTCCAATTATCCGGATTAATTGGGACCGGACCCGATCCGGATAATCAAAAATCCGGATAGTTGGATTTTTTTCGAAAAAATGCTGTTTTTAGGAGAAAAACGTAAACAAAACACAATAGAGAACATTTACGGTATTTATTATGAAAAAACAATATCAATGACAATGTTTACATTACATAATATTTACAAACAATACTAAATCACTGTAAAATACATTATGTTTTTAACATACCAGGCAGAGTCAGCTGTTTTGCTACCTTAAATCGATTCCGCGCCGCCAAGTCTCGCATCCGTTTGACTATGTTCTTATTCAAATCTGATCCGGATAATTGGCGATCCGGATAATTGGAGTCCGGATAATTGGAGTTCTACTGTACTGTATTTTTAAATTTCTGAAATTTTCTATCTTACTTGAGCCTTTACCATTTACAAAGGTAGATACTGTACTGTTTTGTTTGTAATTTTACACTCCTGTTTAAAATATAAATATAAATTAATTATTTAAATTTTGTGAATACCAATTATAAATACACTTTATTTTTAATACTAAATACAAAATGACGAATACCATAAATTTAAGTTAATATTATTCCTAAATTTAAGATACAATGAGTATATTGTTGTTGACGAAAAGGTTTTAAAACAAAAAGAATAATTAATTAATTCTAAATGATATAATGATACAGCGTGTGGTATACAAATTTCATGTTATTGGTCTAGGTGTATACGTATGTAGGCCTACTGCTATTTTAATAAAAAGTATCGTTTTAATAAATGTTATGAATCAGTATAATTAAATAACATAACACGATTTTTGTATTTTAGTTATTGTAGATAAATATAATTAAAAATAAAACTTTAATTATTTTAAATTGTATTTTCTCTAGGACGTACGTTCGAAACACATATGTGTATCATTTAAATGAAATATTTTCTACCGTGAGGAATGAATATACAGACTGGGACAAACCAATTCTTCATCCGATTAACATAAGGGACTCAACAATGGAAGCACTGAGCGACGGTCACACTGTTGCACCTTTAATGAGAGTGTCCTACCTTCACGCTAGACGAGGCGCGAAAACATACTTCTTTCACTTCAACTACCAAACCAAAGAGAGCGAGTACCCACAAGTGAGTTTCAGTGTATATCACTTAAATATGTTTAAAGTTTGAAAATAATGTTAGCAATATTATAGTAGATGATAAATTTAAACCTGTATTTAATAAATAATTCAGTTTAAATATGTAATAATAATTTACTATTATCATCTTAAGTTATTGCATATGACTAGATTGCTATAGTAATACTTTAAGTAAGTAGAGGACATATATTAAAAATGTGTTTATTTTAAGCAGTAGAAAAAAAATTTTCTTACAAATATTTTTTTCGTAAATTCACGTTTTACTAATCCACATACGTAGTTATTTTTTCTAATTTTAGTTTATCCATCAAAAATAACATAAAAGAAAAACATTATACTCATACAACAGAATTTAACCTTAATGTTTAATTACAGTTATACATAAAGCTTATATAATTGTGCAAAGTGAAACACGGTTTTATATTGGTCAGCTATAATAAACACTACAGCACATGTCTGTGTGCTTTAATGGAAAGCTTTTTTAATGGGAAAAAAATCCATATTTTTATGATATTCCAATACTGTATTATAAATAATGAAAACAAACGATGTTAAAGCGTCGTGATACTGATAGTGATCTCAACCCATGTACCAACACTTCCCACGGTGTCCAACGGCCATTTTTTGTATGTCCTTTATCGCCGCGAGGTTTCCTTTGTTTCATCTCATTTTGTAATTCAAGTAAAGCTAAGTCAAATAATTTTATGAAATTTACAATGATAATTTACAAGTACACAATACAATTCTTTGATTTATTCTCTACACTTTCTTATAATATTAAGTAATTTTTGGGCTAAATATATATTCCTAAATTACTCTTCAAAATAGGCCTAGTTTTGTTAGCAGTCTTGTAGTAAGAACATAAAAACTGCTGTTTTCAAAATAAGACATTTGAAATTGATAAATACTTTTATACAGTTCTATGTAGAACTAAATTACGAAACTTTTTTACGTTTATGAAAAAAATTACAAAAAATGTTTACTACTTTTTATGTAGGCCTAAATTGAACTTTTTGCTTTCGTTACTGAACATGCTTGTTTCTTGAGCTAATAACTTTGTTAATTTTACTTCAATAATTTGTTTATTGGCATAGGGTATATGAAGTCTTTGAACCTTTATCTACAAAAAAGCTACGGGACACTTTTGAATTGGTTTAGAATAAAAACATGGTTAAAATACAAAAACTTGGACGATTTTTAACAAATTTTAAGTTTACGGCCATTTTGTGATCTTAACTTTAGAGATACGGAAAAAATCAATAATACAATTTTGTTTAAAATCAAATTTGCTACTGGCAAAATTGTATAAGTTTTCAAACTCAACTTACGGTTAAGCCACAAGCTGGCTTTGGAAAAATGCTTACACTGAGAGAAACGGTCCGGCCACAATTTTTATTTTATTTAAGTAATTAAAAATAAAAGATCGAAAAAAACGTATACATCCATCGCTCGGCCTAGAAGTAAGGAACATTCATGCAAACAATCATCAAAATCGGTCAAGGCGTTTGGCCGTAATCGTGTCCGGCCACCATTTTTATTTGATTAAAGGGGTTAAAAATTAAAAAACAGTATATATACATCGCCCGGCCTAGAAGTAAGGAACATTCATGCAAAACATCATAATGCTGTTTGGACGTAATTGTGAGACAGACACACAGATGAAATTTCGAACCATCGAGCTAAAACTTATAAACTTTTAAAATAATACATCACACTGTTTGTCTTTTTTAACTGCCCTGGTAAAATGGTATTTTGTAATATACACAAATTAAAGGATAAGTAATATTGTTTGTATATAAAGCACAATTAAGTAATTTTGATTGATTAAAATAACAAAATGCAATTGCAAGATATTGTTGTCTTACTGTAAATCGTCTTCGGGTAATATTTGAACTATTCTATTAAAACTAATTTAGGCGAGGAACGAATTATAAAATTCCCAACAATCATTAAATATACTATAGATGTCATAAGTTTAAATAGTGATATGATAATTTTTGTGAAATAATTATATAAAATTGCATAATGTTTCTTTTACAGAGGCTGGGAAGTGTTAGAGGAGAAGATGTAACATATATTTTAGGTTTACCTTTGGTTGGAGGACAACCTTACTTTCCACAAAATTTTACCAGACAGGATCTTGGAGTAGCAGAATCGGTTCTGACGTTTTTCACAAACTACGCAAAGACAGGGTATGAAAAAATGAAGAAACATATAAAAAAAACACATAATTTTCAATAAACAAAACTAGAAGTCTATAAAGTAAGGTATTTTCTATTTTCAAAAATATATAGGCGTGTCAAACTGGAGATTAAGTTTTACATTTGAATACTCTTTGAACATGAGTTTAGTGTTTGCAGCGTTAGAAGCTGTAGATTCAATACATTTATATTCGTCCAGCCATCAATTTTGTTTATTCCAAACTTATAATGATGCACTGAAATATATCCAAACAAGTTATCAAAGTATTTG
>JAGFPH010000814.1:269797-310967 GCA_018207615.1 Philaenus spumarius
GTTCAGTAGTTTTTGAGATTTTGTGATGAATCAGTTAGTGAGTGGTATTTGGATTTTATATAAATTAATAATAACACGTGTTTGTATTTTGAATTATAAAATAAATTAAATTGTTTTACATAAGTACAACTTTTTATTATTATTAAATAAAATTCATACAAAATAAATTTATATTACTTGAACCTAATTATTATTTCTTATGCTTATAAAATAATAAAAAAAAAGAAAAATATAAGGTAGCTTGAAGCAAAAGCTGATTTAGACAATCCGTTATTTAAATAAAATAGAAGCAGGATGGAAGAATAGCTTTTGTAATTCCGTTTATTGTATTTAACTGTGTCTATTAAACACAATAGCCATACATAAAATTTGAAAAAATATACATTACATTGCCAACTGGAAGCCTAAGAGAACTTAGGCTATGTAATGTTTTAAATATGACCAATTTATTTTGACATTTATTGTTTATTTTAGGTGGCTCGTATCGCATCTAAAATCCACTGATTACGTATATAGGATGTTTCCAAAGTTCTGTGAATTCAGCTATAACTTTTATTATTTTGTTAATTTTCGTCAATATTACAATGTAGTTTTTCAACATAATCTCCATTTAACTGAATACATTTATCCCAACGATAAACTATTTTTTTTTAAGCCATCCTCAAAGAACTTTTTTGGTGTCTCCTCGACCCACCTGTTTATGGCACGTTTTACGTAAATTAAACTTCGAACACCGCGTAAGGGTTTTTTTCAAATCTGGGAACAGATGATAATCACTGGGTGCAAGATCCGGGGAATAAGGTGGGTGCGGAAGCAATTTCCATCGTAAATCGTTCAAAACATCCTTTGTTTTTCTTGCGGTGTGTGGTCTTGCATTATCCTGTTGCAATAACGGACGCTTATGAAACTTCCCAGGCCGTTTTTTGACAAGTGCCTGTCGCAGTGGTCCGGATAATATTTTCGGATAATATTCTGTGTAAGTGTAGTACCTTTTGCCAGATAATCCATAAAAATAATCCCTTCGCAATCCCAGAATACAGTAAGCATTACATATAAAACAGACGGAAATGCACGCGCCTTAAGTGGAGGCCCTTCTTCAGGATTGACTTTTGGTCTCAGGATTTAAATAAGGAATCTACGTTTCTTCAGTGGTTATTATTCTTTGCCAAAATGCATCACCGTAACGGGCTAACAGCTCTTGAAGTTGACGACAAGTATCAGACCTATTGAGTTTCTGTTCTGGTCCCAACAGCCTTGGCATCGAGCGCGCCGAGACCTTGCTAACGCCCAAACAATCATGCAAGATGTCATGAACTTGTCGTGTACCTATTCCTAGGCGTACACTAATTTGACGAATAGTCATTCGTCTGTCCTCTTTCAGTAGGTCTTCGACGGCAGTAATGTTTCTTTCATTTACCTACTTGGGCGCCCACTGCGTGGATCGTCTTCTGGTGAAGTTATACCGGTTTTAAAACGATCGATCCACCGATAATCAGTACTTTTGGATTCTGCAGACTCACCAAATACTCCTTGCAGACGCTGAATAATTTCAGATGTTTTCACACCTTCTTTCCGCAAAAAGAAAATTATTGCCCTTTGCGATTTTGCTGCGTCTTCCATGGTTACAAAAACAGTGCTATGAAAAACGCGTCTATATAAGTCGAACATCTAAATCAGACTCAACAATATTGCACTAGATAGTTGCATAAACATGTCAAGACTTGTCTGGCACCAATAACATTGCCTTTAAGTTCTGCGCAATTTCATAATAGCACAATTCCCAGAACTTTGGAAACATCCCGTACTTAATACTTATTCTTATTACTTATTACTTTAATAAGTGCAACTTTTATTCTTAATTAATGAGTAATTTTCCAATTTATTATTCTATTATTTTTATTACTAGTACAGTTTTTGTTGTAGTTTAGTTTGTTATTCATATATCGTCCTTTATTAGTATTTTAAAATTTTAATTTAGTCATATTATGTATATACCGGGTGTCCCACGAAGAGGTCCCTATTTTTGAATTAATATATTAGATGCACCGAACACTCTACAAACCTGAAACTCAACAGTCCTAACACACATATGTTAAAGAAATACACCTGAGTATCAGTTAATTCTGACACATTAGGACAAAATGGCGGGATATCAAAGAAATAGTACCTTTTCGTTAAAATAGTTTTATTTGCTTAAGTGTTACAACATAATTATTGAACTTTAACGATGTTACTAAGCACTAAACAACGTTAGGGTATGAAAGATATAAGTAACTCATAAATAAATTAAATCTATTTGATCCATAAACCTTATTCAAACTGATGTCCATCGATCGCAATGCACTGATGACAACGAAATAGAAAACAGTCATACGCTTTGCTGAACAACTCTCGAGGTATCAAAAACAGTTCCTCTTCGATCAACCTCATTAGTTCATCGTCTGTCGCAATGTTATGAGAATAAACCTTCTCCTTCAAAAAGCCCCACATAAAAAAGTCACAAACAGTCAAGTCTGGAGACCTTGGGGGCCAGTCCATGAAACTGCTGCCACGACCTATCCAACGGTTAGGGAGATTTTGGTCCAAAACTGCTTTGGCCACATTAGCATAATGCGAAGGAGCTCCATCCTGTCGAAAAAAACGTCTTTCATCTCAGGCTGAGAAAGATGAGGAACTATGTGATTGCTTAAAACTGATGCATACCTTTCTCCAGTCATTGTTTGTCGGGATATGTCATACGACAAAACACCATCCTTGGTAACAGCAGCCCAAACTGTTATACCTGTTGATTTTAATTTCTCTTCTTGTAAGATATGTGGATTTTTTGTGTTATAGTAATGACAATTATGCCTGTTTACAGTTCCTGTTCGATAAAATGTCGCTTCATCTGAAAACACGATTCCTTCATGCCATTTGCTATCTACGTCAGTCTTTTCAATTATTTTCGAACAAAATTCCAATCGTCTGTCAGGATCATCTTCAAGCAGTCCGTGAACTAAATGAGTTTTATAATGTTTGATTTTGTTCTTTTTGGAATACCTTTGGACAGATGACTTCGGTATCCCTGTAGCAGATTCCACCTTTCTTACTGAATCAGGCGTATTTGGAGATTCCATGAAAGCAGCACATACGATTTCTTCATTTTCTATGTTGGAGGATCTATGCTTTTTTTTTTTTTTTGTATTGACCCCGTTTCTAGTAGGATAGTCTTCCACTTACGAATAGATTTCCTTGACGGTGGAACTACATCTGGGTACCTTTCCCTAAAACACCTTATTGCTTCATAATCATTTTCAAAGGCAATAGCCCAGGAACAACATTTCACTTTTTGCTCAGTTGAAAATGGCATGGTACATAAGACACTTTACAATGCAACTTAGTAACAAATGCCAATGTTTATTACCAAATATGTTCATTGTTGTGGATACACGCAGTCAGCTGATAGATTTAAAATAGTCTAAACAGATGTAGCTGTTCCTATTCTAAATAAAAGTAGGTTTACCCTTAAAATACGATTGAGGATTTTTTTGTTTTTTTGTTTTTCCGCCATTTTGTTTGGATCAGTCAGAATTAACTGATACTCAGGGGTATTTCTTTTACATATGTGTTAGTCACGACTGTAGAATTTCAAGTCTGTAGAGCGCTCTATACGTCTGTCATATCAATTCAAAAATAGGGACCTCTTCGTGGGACACCCGGTATATATATTTATAACGTATGTTAAGTATACTTGTTAAGCTTGTTAACGTGAAATTATATGGAATATAATTATGATTTTAGCATATTACTACTTTTTAAATTATAAATCATTACTTAAAAATTTCGAATAAAGTTTTTGGTGATTTGTTATTTAGAGATCCTAACGAACCTAGAATACAGAGAAGTGACTATGGATCGTACAAAGAGAAATCTGGATACAGAGGTTTAACGTGGAACATGTATGAGCCTAGTACACAGATGTACCTAAGTATAGGTAATTATACGAAATTTAAATAAATTTATTGAAATAAAACCAATTAACTCATTAAGTTAACCAACATTAGTAATAAATAAATTATTAAAACATTTTACTTAGTCAATATAGTAGGGTAATGTTTGTTTTTTCCTTCACGTTGTACATTTCGTACTTCAGATATCTTATGCAAAGTAGTAGTCCTTACTCAAGAAGCACATTACGTAACCTATCCAACCCTTTGTTACAGTTTAATTAATAATGTTTAAATTAATCCAATATTCTTATTTTACTATATTGGTATATTGACGTCATTTTTACAAAATCAATCCACTTACCTAAACTTGAAATATAGTTATTCAATATAAACCTTAGATAAAATATCATATCAATAAACGAAATTACGATATAGAAACACAATATGATATGTGTGCAAGTAACTGTATCTATTTTACTTTCTCACTATACTATAGTATAGAGAAAGTATAGTGATCGAAAAAAAATCGATGTTGAGACTTTTGTGGAAATATCCGTTTTGGGACCCCCTGAGTCCATAAAAGTGGTTTGTACAAAATGTCTGTCTGTATGTCTGTATGTATACAAAGCTAGAGCGAAAACTGTTTGATAGTTTTCAAACAAATGTGCACCAAACATGTCAAGTATTCCTGTATGGATGCACGAAAAACGGTTTTAAAATGTTTTGAAAAAAAAACATTTTTGGCAAAAAAACCCCCAAATAATCTGTTATTATTTTATTATAAAAAAACGGCTCTAACGATTTTGATACAATTTGGCTTATTTGTAGCCTTTAATGTACCCTACCATATGCAAAAAAAGCATCTTTCTAACATTCTCGTTTAGCTAATAATAATAACTGATTTTTGGGGTTTTTTTGGCCATAAAGGGGGTTGTTTTTCAAAACCTTTTATCTTGCATCTATAAAGGCCTAATTGACGTGTTTGGTGCAAATTTGTTCGAAATCGATTGAATAGTTTTCTCTCTGGATAATAATAATAATATTTATTAGTTAATCTCCAACTTTAATAAAAAATCACCTCTCCTACCCCACCCTACAAGTCACAGTGAATCTGTTTAATAATTTAAATATGTTTGTGAGAAAGTATGTGCCAGTTCCTGGTACCGTTTATTAGATAAAATATGAAATATTTCAGTGATTAAGTTCGTATAAAGCGTATATTAATCGTATATTGTTTACTATCTGTTACAGCACTAAAACCTAGAATGAAAAGCCATTATAGAGGACACAAATTGGCAGTTTGGTTAAACCTTATACCACAGCTGCATCAACCAGGTGATGAAGAAGTTAGTATGCGGCATCATCACTTCCATGAAAAAGAAACTCATTACTACGCAGGTATGATTGGCAACTGATTGATAATTCTTAGATTGAAACAATAGTGTATACATATTTAAATTGCAAATTTCTGAGCTCAGTAACGTGTTTGTGGTTTCTTTTATAAACACTACAGATATGCATATTAAATAGGAAATTTCCGTGTTTACTTTTTAAGTGTAACTGCACTACTTGAAACAGTTAATGGGTTATCCCGATTGCTGAAATTGTTATTTGAAACTTTTTGTATTTTAAACTGTACGTAATAATACAGACTAACCCAAAATACATATATATCTCATATGAAATTGCAATTTTATTTATACAGACATCCTGGAATTTCTAATTATTTAATTTAAATTTGATTATTGCTACTTACAAATGCCTATTTTTGAGTATAGAACTTCCAATAATAGAAATTCAATTCATATTACTAAAGTGATAGTATTGAAGAATATAATTATATAATATACAAACTGCCCGATCCGGCTTTGCACGGATAGACAAATCAAAAATAAATGTATATTGACAAAAAAATATATCAATAAATATATTACACTTTGTATTTCTTATGCGGATTCTTAATAACTTTGACCCCCCTCCCCAAATCCCCCTAAAATTTCGAATTTTATGAAAACCTTTCTTAGCGAGCACCTAGGGCCCTAGAGGAAGCTACATACCTACTAAATTTCATTCCAATCCGTTCGGTGTTTTTTTTTTTTTAGTAACTTTGACCCCTCAAACCCTCTCTAAAATTTAGATTTTTTTTAAACCTTTCTTAGCGAGCACCTAGGGTCATAGAGGAAGCTACATACCAAATTTTATTCCAATCCGTTCACTGTTTTTTTTTTTTTTTTAGTAACTGTGACCCCCCAAAACCCCTCTAAAATTTCGAAGTTTTTGAAAAACTTTCTTAGCGAGCGCCTAGGACTCTAGAGGAAGCTACATACCAAATTTAATTGCAATCCGTTTGGTAGTCTTTGAGATTTCATGATGAGTGAGTGGTATTTGGATTTTATATATATATACATTTAACAAAGTTTGACACGATACGTAATGTTTACAAGAATAAATGTATATTTAGCATACACTGAATGATACAAAATTGATTACAAATAATAATAACCTTACATTCAGGAATACAATTTAAATTTTGATTGCAAGTATGGATGTTTAATTTCAGGAACAGTGAGGCCTGAGTCTTTCACTCGGATTCCACAACGTAATTCACCAACAACGGTTCCTTCCAACCTGCCTGAATGTGAACCAAACAGTTCTATGCAAGCCGTCGAACCACAGAAAAGTTCAATATCTGACGACGAAGAAAACCTTTTCCAAATACACTACGAAAGCTACAACGCAGCTTTAGGCGTCACTGTGGGCGTTGGCTGTGTTTTACTATTCTTAAATGTGTTGATATTTGCTGGAATATTTTACAAAAGAGATCGCAAGAAAAGACGACCAAGCATTTCCAGCGGAGAAGCTGGGGCCGACTCCATAGACTTGACCCAGTACAAGAAGAGTCCTACGATTCCAGAACCTCCGCCGCCTCCACGGCAGTGCCACCCACCGTCTCAAACTGAAAGACCGCTAAACAATCCACAATCAGGAACTATCAAGAAACGTGTACAAATACAAGAGATTTCTGTTTAAAACAATATTAAAATGTATAGTTTACAAAATATATAATTGCCTTGAATATTTAAATTTGAAGTGTTAAGTTTTACGTGTAAGAAACTAATAGTTATACACGACTAAACAATTTTAAAAGCGTACAAGTGTTAGAACAGACACATTTTACAATCATATTTTGTATCAGACAACAATCTATAACTTCAAATATATTTTGCAGTGGCTATCTCATTAGATATAAAATTGAAATAATGTAATTTATAAATTAAGAAATCGTTGAAGTAAACTATGTTTTTGTATCAGGTTGTATTATTCGTAACCCTTTCGCTTTTGGAAAAATTCACCTTACACCTAATGGTAAACAATATACCTAATGCAGGCAGTTAATGTAAAACAAGTTGTACACACATTTATTTTATGAGAGAACAAATAATATATTAAAGTGAATGTTTTAAGATGAAAGCTGTAAGCCTAAGCTTTTTAGAGATAATAAAACATGAATCTATTAAACATACATTTTTAAAAACGGTGTAAGGAACCTTTTAATATACTATTTGTTTTTAATAACGGTCAACTTGTTTAGTAAATTCAAAGTATATATTAAAGTAATAATACAGTTATATAAATAAAAATTTGGTACACACATTATTGGAACGAAGAGCAAAATTATGCCTAATAGAAAGGATAAGGAGAAAAATACTTTGTAATAAATAAAAATGAGAAACTAAACAAGTTTAATTTACTGACGATAAATTAAAATATGCTCGGAACAGTGGCGTCAACTATAATATTTCTAGAAACACAATGATTTTATAAAGAATATAAACTTTTATATTTAGTAATAATATTGCAGATGTGTATATGACCTTTATTAGAACATTAGTCAAATGAAAAGACATGTGTTCAACAGGAATATCCTGAAAATGCATACTGTGTTTCACATAATTCATACTGTTTTGATATATATTAAACTTTTAAACCAGCGTATTAGCCCAGTCGGTATAGGTTACAACTACCAGCAATTTGCAATAGGGCTGATTTTTTTTATAAGTACCTTAAAGTATGTAGATTAACATAAAAAAAGTTTACCAGTCTATTAATTCCCCAAAGTCAAAAAAAAAATCGATTATCATTTGTTTTTTTTTCGATTATTCTTAATATTTCGAGCTGGGATGAAGATACAGAAAAATAAAAAATACCACCGTGTATTTTTCAACAAAAAAGGTCATATGCATTTATTTCGTCCGAGCAATGGTTTGTCTGGAAAAAATTCGATAATGCAAGTATGTATTTTCAATGACTACATATCAATTAATTGATATGTAGTCATTGGTATTTTGCAGCAGGGGAAATCACTAAAAAGGGACATCTTATTCATATATGAAGCGTTGGCTCATTCTAAATTGGCCAAATTTTAATATATCGAATTGAAACTTGACATAGGAGTTAAAATATGTATTTTAAACATTTATGCTGAGTCACAGCTTGTTATCTTGAAAATTACCCGATCTAGAGCCTCTTGACTTATCAATGGGTTTCTCGATTTTAGGAGAACCGGACCCACCAATTCTTTTTAAACAGCTCCAGTTTAGAAAATTTTCAAAATAACAACCTGAAAGTTTTTTTACAAGTTAAATATATAGATTCAAACAAGATCAAGGAGTATAATAAACCTTTTTTATTATTTACTTTACAAAGCACAAGTAACTTAAAAAAGTATAATTTTAGACCTTTTTAGATTTTTCATAAAAACGCTTGAGTTAATCGGCTGCAGATTAGTCAATTTTTTTAATATAGTTTTTAAAATAAGTATAGGAAAAAACAATTGTGTTTTTAACTTCTGTACCAATTTTTAAATCGATATGTTCAAAAATGTCGAAAATGGAGTCGTTGAATCCAAAGGTGTTATAGTTAAAACGAGATAGGTAAAACAGAAGACTATTTTCAAGCGCCTCGGTTTTGAAAATAGCATGACAAAAATCGTTCATACTTATTAAAAATATTTATAGGGACTGGTGTACTCAACTTGTAAAACAGATTTGATGTTTATATTCCAAAAATTGACTAAACTGGAATAGATTGAAATTAGTTCGTGGGTCCGGTACTCGTAAAATCTATAATCGAAATCGACTCCTAGATCGGGTCATTTTCAAGATAACAAGCTGAGACTCAGCATAAATGTATAAAACATATATTTTTACTCCTATGTCAAGTTTCAATTCGATATATTAAAATTAGGCCATTTTAGAATGAGCCAACGCTTCATATATGAATAAGATGTCCCTTTCTAGTGATTTCCCCTGCTGCAAAATACATACCTGCATTATCTAATTTTTTCCAGACAAACCATTGCTCGGAAAATGACCTTTTTTTTGAAACATTCCTCCCCTACACTTTGGTATTTTATATTTTCCTCTATCTTCATCCCAGCTCAAAATATTAAGGATAATCGAAAATAAAAATGATAATCGATTTTTTTTCCGACTTTGGGAAATCGATAGACTGGTAAACTTTTTTTATTTTAATCTACATACTTTAATGTACTTATAAAAAAAAAAATCAGCCGTATTGTAAATTACTGGAACTTTTGGTCTAAATTTACCCCTACCGACTAGCCTATATATAGTAAAATAAACCACAGACGATCTTGTCAAAGTGTTAAGCTTTTGATCCAAATCTGTTGTTTAACTTATAATGGTGATCGCGTGTCACGTCCGTTCACGAAACCCTAAATTTTTACATTTTTTCAATTTTTAAATGGAAACCCTAAATATTTCCGGGATAAAAGGTTGCCTAGATTAATCCCTGAAAAGTCCTCTACATGCAAATGAAAGTTTCGTCAAAAATTTTTCATCCATTCCGGAGATTAGCCCGGACTAACAAACAGACAGTCGGACAAAAATTTAGAAATGCATGTTTAGGTTTTGGTAAAGTGCGGTTAACCATATGAGCTTATAAAAAAGTATTAATTTTGAAATCACAGACAGACACTTCAATGTTATTTATTAGTACCAGGAGACCGAGCTACAGCTCGATTATAAGCAGGGCTATGATTTCAATAATAAATATTGGATTATTGAGTTTTGAGGTTAGGCCTATAACATTAAACAACTAAATAAAGGGTATATACAACATTAGGCTTACCTGTAATAAAAATACAGTTTAAAGGATTAACCATAATCTCAACGCTATGCCTCAGAAATAAGTCAGGCCTAAATTAAAGTTTAATATTTCAATATCGATTTAGGCCTAGGGCCTAGTTCGCTCACGTCAATAACTATTATTGCAAATTTCCGTGAACATCGTTTAGGTTAGGCCTATAACATGAAACAAATAAATAAAGGGTATGTTTATTCAGCAGAAGTATTCGTTGCCATGGTAACTAAATAGATACAACATTAGGCTTACCTCTAATAAAATACAGTTTAAAGGATTAACCATAATCTCAACGCTATGCCTCAGAAATAAGTCAGGCCTAAATTGAAGTTTAATATTGCAATATCGATTTAGGCCTAGGGCCTAGTTCGCTCACGTCAATAACTATTATTGCAAATTTCCGTGAACATCGTTTAGGTTAGGCCTATAACATTAAACAACTAAATAAAGGGTATGTTTATTCAGCAGAAGTATTCGTTGCCATGGTAACTATAAATAGATACAACATTAGGCTTACCTCTAATAAAATACAGTTTAAAAGAAAACAGATGATTATTGTAATGACATTGAAAAAATTTGCATCAGCTGTGCTTTGTATTGTTTAAAATGGACAAATTTCAATTTTTAATTTAATAAAAAGACGTAGAAAACGAATTTTCCCAGACTGGTGACCATTTCCAATCGATTTCTCGTAGCCAAAAGCCCCATATAAAAACAAAAAATCAAAAATCCTTAGACGGAGATTCCAGATCCATTTAGCAGACAGACAATAATTATCTCTCGCTTTAGAAGATGAGATATGTGTAGATGCATTGAAATATTATGAAATTGAAATATATACAGTAGTGCATATATTACATTGTAAAGCATTTACATGATAGTATACCCTATTGTCTTATCAAATATCTTACTCAATACGGTTACATTTTAAAACTAAATACATTTAATTACGGTTAATTACAGTTACGGTAAAACTAAATACATTTAATTTGATAATTTAAGTACATTTATCAATAAATTATAAGTTAGTTTTATCTTTTCTAAAAAATCTTCTAAAAACGCGAAGAAAATGCTAATAAGTTAATAACTCTTTGAAATATGTAAAGCACATTAAAATGTTATTATTTTTATTTTTTTTAAATAATTGAATTTAATATGGTGTGTAATTAATTTATTCGTGTATAAAGCACTGGCAGAATATGATTACTATATTTATTATGGTTTGAAAGCTGATTAAGGATTAGTCAAGGTGTGAGGTTACACGAATGTATGATTCTATATATTAAAACACAAAATTTAAAATCTTCCAGAAGAACGTGTGGGACTTCCACTTAACCGATTTACACGCGGGTAGTGTCAAATGAAATTTAATAACCTCTATATTTGCAAGTTTTACCTTAGATTTTGGTATCTGGTCAGTAACCATTTAAAAAACCAGATTAAAAGTTTTCTTATGGCAATTTAACATGTGGTAACATTTTAACTCTGCACTTCTTTGAAGAGTTCACTTGAGGTTTCCACTGAACCGTTTTACACGCGGTTTGTTTTGAATGAAAGATCAGTCATTCTATATTTGCACAATTTACTTACATTTTTTAAATAATTTTATTTAGAATGTAATAAAAGAACATTTTAAAACGTATTTTATCATCATTTTAAGTTTCCCTAACCAGCTGATTATTAAAACACGTGATTGTGCATCTAAATATTATAGACAGTTATTGTAGCAAAAGGAATCAGCTGGCTTAAAGAAAATCATTAGTGGCCAGTATCTTTCAGAGATAATAATACCAAGGTATCTTTCAACGACCAAATTCACAGGATTCATAGGATCAAGTTGGGCGTTAAACACATATCATCTAACAGCTGTATACCAATAAATAAGCAACATTATGAAAAACTAAGAACTACAATAATTAAAAGATTAAACTTATATCATTCAAAGATGTGCACTAAAACATAAATCATGTGTGTGTATGTTGTCGTTAAGGCAGGTAAAATAAATTAATCACAATTTTAGGTTAGGCCTAGACTTATGAAACAACTTCGTGAATACATTCATTACCATAGCAACCAATTGAATAACATAACAGATAAAACATTTGATTCGGATGTCCAGCTTTTAGTACAAAATAATATTTTGATTTATGAGTATGAGAAAAAACTTTGACCTGTTTGTTGTTTTTCTAGAAAGTTTAAACAATAAACCAGATTTTATAGCCTTATCAGAGATTTGGGTAAATAGTGACGAAGTTCAGTTTTATAAGTTGCCTGGGTATAATATGTTTGCTAAATGTAATGATTTGCATCGTGCTGGTGGGGTGATTGTTTACACTAAAGATAAATATCATTGCTTGTCAACTATGGTAAATATGAGGTCAGCAGACGGTCTTAGGATTTCCTGTTCAGACCCGGGTTTGGAGTTTGAACTTATAGTTATCTATAGACATCATCTGTTTCAACCTCGGATGTTTTTGTCTGAATTGTACAATATCTTATGTAATTGTAGAAGTAAGAATGTAATCTTTACTGGTGATATAAATATTGACATATTACGAGATGAGCCTTTAACAAGGGATTATTTACTATTAATGAATGAGTTTGGTTTCCAATCTTTGGTTACAGAACCTACTAGAATAGCAAACAATTCATTTAGTTGTATTGATCATTTATTTTTTAGAGGGAAGGAAAATTTTATAACAGCTGTAAATATTAGTCATGTTAATTTGACAGATCATAGTTTGTTAAGTTTTGTTATTAACACCAAAAACAATAGAAATAGTGCCAATTATAGTGACAATAAAAAAAAATGCCCACAACATTAGTACCCGGATAGACTTTAATGCTTTAATTAAATTGTTGGAGGAAACAAACTGGAACTACTTATTCAATCAAAACTCTGCATCTGAAGCATTTAAATTGTTTGTGGATAGATTGCAAAATCTTATATTGAGTACTAAAGTAGAATTAAGTAAAAAACAAGAGTATGTGCCATTAAAGCCGTGGATGAATTGTGAGTTGTGCAGGCGAATAAACAAAAGGAATGAACTTTCGAAAAAATGTAGGAAACAGCCTTTGAACGATAGACTAAAAAGATATTTTATTTCTTATAAGAATAGACTGTCTTACGATGTCAAAAGGGTAAAGGAAAAATATTATATTGAAAAATTGCAAAAGAAATAATCCGATGTGGGCGCTCAATGGAGGATTGTAAATGAAATCTTGGGAAAAGAATCCGATAAAGTAGCTGTAGATAAATTAATAATAAGCCCGGGAGAATACATTACGGATCCTGTAGATATAGCTCAATATTTTAATTCTTATTTTGTCAATGTGCCACAAACTATTAGAGACAGTATTCAGGCTCCTAACCATGATGATATTGACCAGAACATTTTTTCATTTCCTAGAAATTGTGGGTCATTTTTTATAAATCCTGTTTCTGGAAAGGAAGTTGTAAATATAATTAATAAATTGCCTAATAAAAAATCTCCAGGTGTTGATTGCATAAACACAGCATTATTAAAAAAAATTGGTCCTACTATTGGGGATACTCTAGCAGCACTATATAATTTTTGTGTTGAAAAGGGAGAATTTCCTACAATACTAAAAACAGCCGTAGTCATACCAGTTTTTAAAAAGGGTGACAAGCGAGATCCAGAAAATTACAGGCCTATAGCACTTCTTTCTGTTTTTTCAAAGGTTTTTGAAAGAGCAATTAAATCGAGGCTTATATTGTTTCTTGATCATATACATTATTTTAGTTCCAATCAGTTTGGTTTTAGAAAAAATCGAAGTACAGAGGATTCTAAATAGGCTTATGTCGCAGATATATAGTTCTGTAAACGGGGGACTAAAAACGGTTGGGCTTTTCATTTACATTAAAAAAGCATTTGATACAGTGGATTATATAGTTTTATTAAATAGATTATGGGAATTGGGCATAAGGGGAATTACATATGAACTGTTTAATAGTTATTTATTGAATCGTATACAATGTGTTAGAATAGGTAATAGTGTTAGTGAGGAGATGAAGGTCCAAAATGGGGTTCCTCAGGGTTCAGTTCTTGGTGCTTTGTTATTTGTTATATATATTAATAGTTTCTGTGAGGGTAATTTCAGGGGAGAGTTAACTGCTTTTGCAGATGACGCTGCCTTCGTGTATAGTGGACCAAATCTTAGGGATGTAAAGAAGGATATTGTTCGGGATTTGCGCTGTATCAGGTGGTGGTTTGTGACGCATTACATGGTATTAAGTATAAAGACTAAATATATAA
Source organism: Philaenus spumarius (assembly GCA_018207615.1). Taxonomy (NCBI): domain Eukaryota; kingdom Metazoa; phylum Arthropoda; class Insecta; order Hemiptera; family Aphrophoridae; genus Philaenus; species Philaenus spumarius. The sequence goes on from JAGFPH010000814.1 coordinate 284,169, forward strand.
TTTTTGATTTGAAAAATGAAGTATCTTTTGAAAATGAAGTCAAGTATCATACACTGTCGTGCTCGTCTGATGTTCGTTGCGATTGTGAAACTATTGGCAGAGTCAATAGCCTAAAGTATCTGGGAGTAACGGTGGACTGTAAATTATGCTGGAAAGAACACGTTAAAGAACTAAATAAGAAACTTTGTCTGGTATTGAGAAAGGTGTATTATTTGAGATCTTTTTGTAGCATTAAATTACTAAAAGTGGTATATCATGAACTTGCAAATTCTAAACTGAGATATGGACTTTTGGTGTGGGGTGGTACATACCTGAACACACTTATGCCTATAATTAATACTCAGAAACATATAATTAGATCAATTCTATTTAAATCAAAATTAGAACATTCCTTGCCCTTATTTAGGCAGTTGAATATTTTATCTTTGCGAAGGTTATATGTGTATGTCATCCTAAATGCGGCTATAAAAGGAAAGATAGATATGCCGAAATCTAATATACAGAATACGCGTAGGGAGAGGTATTGTATATTACCCAGAGCCAAACTGACTGTGTTTCACAAATGTTTCATATACCAGGCACCTAAATTCTGTAATGCATTGCCAACTAACATAAAATCAATTTATGGGGTTAGACCTTTTTTGAAAAAATTGAAAACCTGGCTTCTTGAATTTGAGAATATTGAAGATCTTTTCTGTGCGCCTGTTTAGGTGCAAAACGATTGTTTTTCTCCGCTGTTTTGCTTAGTTGGAGGTAGTTACAGGCCTTAGCTGAGATCACAAAATGTTATATTTTAATATAAATAATGGTGGTAGCATTGACATCCTGTTCTACAAATAAATTTTTTGAAATTCGTGCTGGTAAACCCAAAAACTGGCTTCGCCAACAGGGTTACCTAATTCCTTGAGTTTTTGAAGCTTTCACAATTATTAAGTGTAGACAAAAATTGTATATAGTTTAATTCTCTTTGTATATATTATATTATTAGTGTTTAGTTATAAGTGATTAATTATATTATTACTGAGATGTATTTTTAGTTTCTTTTTATGTACGGTTTTCATTGTATATGTTATTGTTTTTAGTTATAAGTGGAAAATTTTTATGAATTTTGAGATATATTTTTGTTTCTTTTTATGTATGGTTGCATGTGCATTGTGTTAGTGCTGATATTATGTATGATATGCAAGGAATAAATTCTTTATTATTATTTAGGGATATATACTGAACCAACACATGTTTCAACACACATAAACCATTAAAAAACTTGCTTTAAAGACTTTAAAAATAGGAAAAACTATGTTACATTCTAATTAAAAATAAATAAGACATATATATACGAATTGATAATATACGTAATTAATTGATAGTGAGTAACTTTTTGGTTAGGTTTTTGATTAAGTGTAGCCTACACCTGAGCCTTTCTGGTTCTTTGAATCATTCGTGTTAGCGGTCTGACGTACTCAGTGTCCGGTTGTATTCGACGGTGTGCACACACGGAATATATTTTATGTGTTATTGTGCGCGTTTAAATGTGTTTGTGTTGTTTTGTATATGTATTTATTTTAATGTGCTAACGACTCACTAGAGCGAGAATCTGATGATGGAATAAAGTCCCGAAACGCGTCATGTTCAAGTAAGTGAATTACTTTAAACAAATAATAAAGTCACACAGACGGAAAAAATAATTCTTTTTATTATTTACAATCTTAGTTTTGAGGTTATTATTAATTATTATATAAATTATATCTACTAGGATAAATACTTTCAGTTTGAGTACAATTTTCTGCCAATCCTAGCTTAACCCTTGATGAATACAGTACTGAAGTAGATCTCGAGAACGGAGGAACTCCGAAACGCGTCGATAAAAGAGTTGAGCTAGGTCATAAAACAAAAATGGTGGAAAAAATTATGGAGGAGCTGGGCATCGATCCCGGTATCTCTCTGGTACTAAGCGAACGCTCTACCATCTGACCTACGCTCCCAGTTATTGCAAAGCCAGTTTGCAATCTCATGTTATAAGTAGACATTTTTATACTATTTAAATTTTTTACAGAAATTTTAACTTTTTTTGGAATAAAAATTACCCTAAAATAATTTCTGAAAAGTCCTCTACATGTTAATGACCGTTTCGTCAAAATCGGTTCATCTATTCCGGAGATTAGCGAAGCAAACAAACAGACAGACAAACCATTTACAAATGTGTGTTTATTTTTTTTTTATGTGTGAATAACCACATGATCTTAAGAAAAAAGCTTAAATTTTGAAATGACAGACAAATGTTATTTAAGCATCTACTTATATAAAGCTAGACGGTAACACTGATTCATTGACATTAATTATAAGGCACTTCCCGTAATCGGACCCCGGTCAACCTTATACTTGAATTAAAGCTCTCGACGAGAAACGTTTGGGAAAATTGCCAGAAGTTAATTTTTTTAATTTTGCAAGCACCTTTTGGGCAGGAAAGATTTTTTAGATTTTTAAAATTTTTTCATTTTTTCACTTTGAGCGCGTTTTGTAAGAAAACGGTAAGAGATAGCAAAAAATTTTAATACAAAAGTTGTAGAAAATTTTATTTCAGACAAACGATTTTTCATCAGATTTAAGATCCAATCATCCATTTAGCCACTATTCATCCGAGAAGGGAAGCTCCGCCCAACGTTCTTAAAGCTAGACGATTTCACCGATTCACTGAAATTAATCATTAGGCACTTCCCGTAATCGTACCCCCGTTGACCCCATACTTGAATTAAAGCTCTCGACGAGAAACTTCTGGGGAAATTGCCAGAATTTAACATTTTTTAATTTTGCAAGTACCTTTTGGGCTGGAAAGATTTTTTAGATTTTTTCCAACTGCGAGCGTAGCGAAGCAGCCATCTGAGACCGAAGGCCGAGGCAGGGTTGGGACGCGAAGCGTCCAGGGGCAGAGCCCCTAGTAGTATATATAAGCATGAGTCTTCAGAGCTTACCTTTTCGACTGCGTCTCTGTGTGTGATTTTACAAAATAGTTCATATCTAGAGAACGGTTTGACCGGTTCAGTTTAAACTTGACATGAATGTATACCTAACTATGTTTTATTGTAAGACAAAATAAGATATATCCAATCATGCCTTTCAAAATGGCGGCTGTTTTCAAATTTCAAACCTGAACTATCCAAAAGCAGTACATTTTAACAAAAAAGCAATAAAAAATTGATACTTGCTTAGTCTTTTGTATTAAGGATTAAAAGGGGTTTGATGAACAATTTGTAAAATAAAATATGTATTACATTATGTGTTTGTAATAACAGCAAAAGTACCCACCTATTGTTGTGTTTACTGTGTTTGGGATAGGATGCCGGGTTGAACAAACCAATTATTAGACATAACTTAACTATTATTCTCATCCGATTGTTTAGACAACTACACCAGTCGATAGGGAATTGAAAAGGCTACAAAAAAGATTTATTGTTAAAATGTATTATTGTTGGGAAATTCAGGTCTGAAATTTTCAAACACTCGCCTTTTTTAAACGCATGATTGAATATAATCGCTTATTTTTCTTACAACAAATCATTATTATGCTTAAATTCATTTCAAGTTGGATTTCAAACGGTAAACCGTTCTAAAGATATGAATTATTTTGTAAAAAAACACATTCAGATAGAGAGAGACAGACGTAAAAGTAAGCATGGTAAAACCTTTATATTGTGAAATGTGTTTGTCTTTAACCCAGGAACAAATACACAAAGGGGACCAGAGTTTGGGGACACTCTGTATTACAACATCCAATAGATTTCCTTATACAATACTATCAGTAGAAAGAGCTTGTTGGTGAGATTTAGACACTTTACGATTTACTAAATTTAGTAATGTACATAATGCATTAAAATATATAAAACATAATGTTATTTGAAGAAAAGAATCCATTTACAAATTGTAACAGACCACTTTTACATTATGTATATTGAGCAAAGGAATCAATGTAGAAACCAAATACCCTACGAATAATATAGATTATTTTCAAATTTTATTTCCCAATAGTCATATATATAGGCTGCAACTGGCACAAATAACTTGATCACGAGCAACTAAATTAGAATATGCGATACGTGACAGAGGTTACAACTTTTGCAAACTGGACCACTACTTTTAGATACTGCTCCTCTCTAATCCGTTCTCAAGATGTAAAAACATCATATTATTTAGATTTCTATCCCCCCCTCCCTGTAAATTCCCGTCATCACTTCAGTATTTTCAAAAAGCTTTTTATGTTACTAAATATTTATATAAAGAAGATAACGGCATGCGAACATTGGGTCATTAGCATCAATAAATTTCCTCATATCATTTTAAGTGAAAACTTGTATTGGACCGTTGGTTACTTTTTCAGCCTTGGTATTCGAACGAAATCTCACTTACAGTGCCATACCGTAGATTCTCGATTCAATAATATACAATATACAGTGTGAATACTGAGTTATTTTTACACATTTATACATAATATATTTTTTATGTATATTTAAATTTCATAAAAATCGGGTTATTATTTTTTAGAGAAAATGATTTTTATTTAATACAATTTCGTTGATATTAGCGTACTAGCCTGTAAGCCGTCTGGATGAACTTGTTTCGATGAAAATTGATTGTATTTAAAAATAAACATCCAATTTTTATGAAACAACTTAAACTATACACAAACAATATATGTATAAATATAATGTACATACATCACACAACTACGATAATATTAGATTAATAATAATAATTATTATTATTATTAATAATTAATAATCAATATGTATTTATTTTAAAATGTTCATTCTATTCGTTTTTTTATAACACATAATACATAAAATATATTATATTTATATAATATAAAAAAAAAACTAAAACTACTACAATATTTAAGCATATAGGCTATACAATTCTAGGCCTATTTGGTTATGGTCAAACTTCAATATGGCACTTCACTGTAAGACTAAACTTTACTATCATACTCCGAAATAAAAATTTTACTATCTAATTACTAAATAACTGTTATTCCGATTTAAAAAATTTCAACATATGTAAAAAGGGGCTGGTGGGGGATATTTATTTTGACTATCTTGATTAATTATAATGTCAAGAAATTCAGGAATTGACATGCAACTCCTTAACTGTTTCCAACCAATTCTTTATACCTATTTTCCTCTTTAATTTATTAGTTTTATTTCTCCACAACTCCATCAGCCTAGTACACACCATTAAGAAAAAATATAATCAGCTTGAGATTTTTCATGGGGTTTACTAGTTTCATATAGTTTCTAGTTTTCAATTCTGTTGGCAGTATGGATAATATTTAATACGTACAATATTTATACGCCCTACGTAATATTTATTTGTTGGCAGTACAATATTTAAAACGACCTGATTTAAAATTACTTTTCTAGAACAAGAAGCAATACTATGATGTTACAAGTAGAAAATGTAGAAGCATTAGTAAAGTTATTATAAATTTTAAATGTTTTTCAAAGAGCTGAACTTGGCAGGTGAAGGATAACTTGTATTTAAAGTACATTTCAAGTGTTTTAAACATACATTACTATACGTTGTTTAATTCTAAGCTTTTTTATTTCATAAACAGTTGCACAATTTAAATTCTTACATTTCTAATAAAAACTAATACTGTATTTAATTATAATTCATTTCTACGATAATTCTTTAAAGCTTTGGTGTTCTAATTAACCTACACAATTTTAAATCTAAAATTGGTATTACAAACAAATTAGTATCATGATATAGAACATAAATTAAGTAAATTGTTTTAAACTATTATTTTATTGAGATTTAAAATTGAATAAAAAATCAAACCGTAAAATAACCATACATATCAATTACTTTCATATTTGCATTTCAAATAAATTGCATATTAATATCAAAACTAGAATTTACAGGTTATTAAAAAAAATGATAGTAATAGAGAACTATAAATTACTTTAAATATCAAATTACAAGTATTAAATCAAATCCATTTGAGTATTTTACCTTTTCGGAATTTTCTCTGAAATTTTGTAAAATTTTGCTTAAGCTTTTTCTCATAAATTAAGTTTATATTTATGTAATACATACTCCATAATCATGTAAATAATAATAATAATAATAATTTAAAATAATACTACAATATACATTTGAAACGTTGATATTTAGTTTTAAAAGGTCCAATTAAAATGTTTTTACGTTTTACAGATAAAAAATTTTAATTAAATTTTGAATGTAAATATAGAGTTTGTAGTTCGCTATTATGTAAATTATTACTCTATTATTATTGTGCACATTAATTTGTAATCAAATAATTGCAATCAAGTGATTAGCTTGTTAAATTCACATAATTATAGTCATAAATTTGTAATAGTCGGTCAACATAATAAGTTGATTCTTCACGTACAGCAGTACTATTAGTAATTTAATCGAAACCTGAAACTTATTATCTTGTTATACAGCGGATTGCTGGTTTCATATAGAATTTTGTTTGGCTGGTATTATGTGTTCATTATATTTCGAAACTAGATCTTCAGAACTGTTTGCCTTTTCCTCAAGGTTAAAAGGATTTCTTTTTCATCGCAGGTCGAGAAACTAGCTTTACCTGCAATTTTATTTGCTTCCCAAGCAGCAAATCTTCCTAAAACCATTCTAAACCATGATCTCGTCCTTTAGGTTTGTGCCTTCTTCGGTCATTGATACGTTTTTTGCAGTGAAAATTGTACTTCTCTAGAGGTAAGGATATTGAAATTGCTGGGTATTTTTCTCCTTACATTTGTTTATTATGGAATTAATCATTTCAAGAATCTAGTCACAGTCAATCATTACTCTCAATACTAGTATGTAGAGAGCATCAAGATAATTTTTCATACTTAGATTACTTTTAGTATTACGCAGATATGGGTTCTATTAATTCTAAAAGTATCTATATCGCGAATAAAGTAGCTATGTTACTGCCTTGTTTAAAACATAGAGTCAGCAATTGGATCTGAGTCTGCATGCATTACAATCATCTTAAACTTTTGTTCACTACTTGTACAAAACGTACATTATGGCTGATTGAATCTATCACACACAGATTTAAAATATGTTCAAAGTACGGCGTATTCGTTTTTAAAAGCCATATTTTTTATATTTGATTCTTTATATGTCGTAATAACAATAATGTTCTTAGAAATATGTAAATTTTACCCAATACAGAAGCAATTCTAATAATGTTAACTTTGTGGTTACCAGGAAGTTCTAGAATGTCGAGAATGGAATTCACTAACATTTCATAAGTAATACAGAAAGTACAACCTAAAGACATTTATTTGAATCGGAAGACCATTTGTCGGTTGTGATGACCACACTATTCTTTTGAATTATTTTGGACCAAATTTCAGACCAAATTTCTTTTCATGTGTCCAGGGACCAATTGGTTTGGTAAAACTTTTCTTAAAGGTAAGTTATAAAGAGTATGTTATTTTTTTGAATACACAAATAAATTGTTTCTTTTGGACAATAGAAATAATCTGTAGCCTAATTATTAAGCTATAACTTTTCCACGGTTGTATTGAGTGAAACTTCCGTTTTGGTTTCCAAAAGAGTTGGCTTGAGAAAACAGTTGTAACTGTCTATGTCGTTTTGGAGAGAAGGGCCCAATCCGTGGAGAACAATTTCCTGAAGTGGATGAAGTTTGATAAGTAATTATTAATTCCTGTGTTTTAGTCCTTGAAGCTATTCTTTATCAAATGACACAGTTGCTGCTTGATATATATAATTAGCATGGGCATATTTTCCTTTTGAATATATCCGTATATTGCTATTAACCCTAGAAAACGTAAACTTATTTCAAATTTTGCACATGAAACATTTCTTATTAATTTGATCAAACTGCTTCCATAATAACGATTTATTTATAGCCATGATTATTATAAAAGAGACCAATATATTTCAAATGCAGAAATACAATTTAAAAAACAGTCTTAATAACACTTTAATACAACAAAATAGAATAGATAAAATGTAGATACACCAAATTAAAACACTTCTTTACACCAAAGAAAGAAATAGTTTTACATTATATACAGTCACTCGATAAATGACCAAATCACACTAAATAAATTCATAAATATTTAAACTAATGGAATTGGATCAAGTGACGAGGAATATTTATTTTATATTTGTTGGAAATATGACAGGATGTTTGGAGTTAGTTTCCAGGAAAAACTCTCTGAATTCCGGTGTCTGCCATATACGCTGATTTCAATAATTATGATAGTGTAACTAATTTGTACTCTGAAATATCTGCAGTAGAAAGCATAAAGCAATTTTCAAAACAAAACAGTTCACAGAATTTACCCTCCCCTAATGAACAAAAAGTAATATATTTCCTTGTTTTAAATAAATAAATTTGATTTACAAAGCATGTACTAAATTTAAATTATATTAGCTATACGTAGCATAATCGAATAATTCAATTTAAATATTTCTTGAACCGTGTAGTTATTAGAATTCATTTACAAGACAAGTAATCTGACTAATTTTATGTTTTTGTAATACAATTATTCGAATAGTTATTATATCATTTTTTTTTTTATTTTTAATTAATTAATTATTCGATTAACCTTTCACTATTAAAAATGCATCCATGTTGAAATTGTTTTATACCCTTTAAGAACCGACCCCACACTCCTACCACCATTCTCCACCTCTTGCTTTCTTTTATATTCTTATGTAATCTATTATTTATAGTAATGCTTGTATTTAAAGCTTTTTCACAATTTATTTATATACAATTTACTTTATTTGGTATTTAATTGTTTAAAAAAAAGAAGGCAGAATGTTGTATTTATTATCCGTATTATCACTTTTTACTATTTCGAACTTACTCGAAAAATGTGATTCACTTTTATTCATTTCAACCTTGTTTGTAGATCATATACTATATTATGATGACTCCACTTTGTTTTCCATTTGGTGGTTAGAACTAGCATTAAATTTAATATTTATAAGTATGTTTTTAATAAAAGTTTCCAACTCTAGTCGACTTTTATTTCTAAATCTAAAAAATTATCGTTTAATTTTCACTTTTTTAAATGTAAATTTTTAGAGGATCCTCAGTTGTAGGATATAGGAAAAGTTGTAATTATTTTCCTTTTTCCTTTTAATTGCTGAAGTCGACGTCAGTAAATATAATATACTAACACAGTACGTACATGCAATAATTACCCTACTTTGAATCTAATTATCCTACTTTTTTTAAACATTTAATAAACGTTTTTATTACTATAAATATAATTTCTATTTTACTATATTCGTTGTAAATTTATACCAATAAAAAACCGATAGTAAATACTTATTATATTTTGTAAGTAATTTGATAACCTGTGAATACAATTTATAATTTTATTTCAGTCCTAAAGTTATTGCTAGCATTCCTACTACAAGATCACTTTTACTGAAATAATTTCACCTTTTTCATTGTAATCTCAAGCCAGCCAATCAAAAAACCTACCCACCTATGTAAAATAATTAATATACTGTAATAGATTAATAGGTAGAAGGCACGTACAAATACATTTAGTTTCTAAAATACCGTAGATACATGTACGTAACAAATTATTAACTTGCTTATTTTTTTAAAGATGCTTGAAAAGGTGTACTTTTTATATTTTAATGTATTTATTTATTGAGCAAATAGGCCTACAAGTAATAAAAATTTATTAGATTTATTATAATTACTTGGAAGTAAGAATTCTTAACAAGAACTAATTATTTATTTGTAATATTTGAAACGTTTTTGTACTATCTAACACGTCTTATTATTTAAATATTTGCAGAAAATTAAAAAGAAAAAAGAATACTTAAGTTTGAGAAGTTGGATTCACGACTACTCTTTCGTAACAAGATTGAGTGATCTCTTTCGCCGCTTTGGGAGATAAATAAGATTAAGATAAATGTTTTTCTCGTTTAAACGTTCAGTGCCATAATGGAGTGAAACCTTTTGTAAGCAGCAATTTCACCTAGTTACAATGCTGACAAGCAAATTTACAATTAATCAAGTAGATACCACTTAAAATATTTTAAATTTATATACAATTACAATATTTACTCTTAATGGGAGTAACTAATATTAAGGCATACCACAGTTGAATTACCAATCACCAAGCTTAGTCTGGTATTTCTACTTCACCACACAAATTAAAGCTGATACATAATACGTGATTTATTACTGTGTGGTATACTTAAAGTGTCCACTGTGTTTATCCTTTATAATTGGATTGCAGTTTACCAATTTGAAATGTTTAGAATGTTTATGTTGAGAGAATACCTACTGTATAACTAGTATTATTGCCAATGTTATACATAAAATTCATAACAAATAAAAACACTTCATTTACTTATAAATATGTTTTTATACATGCAATCTGTATTTGAAAATATTGTTTTGTTAGACATAAATACAAAACACTTATACTATAACAACAATCACCTAAAAATATTCATGTAAAAAAAAAAGCCAAAAGAGTTTCCATAAAAACCGGATAAGTTTAGAACAAGTCTAGGTTTGGTCAAAAACAGATGATGTGGAAAATACGAGAATATATTTTTAACTTGCTTGTGCTATTATTTTGCTATACTTTTTTTTAAAGGATATCTTTTATGTTTGATAATAATATACTTTAGCACTCAAAATGTTTTACTTTTTCTACAGCCAAACACTTACAATAATTATAATCCTTGGCGCACAAGTTATTATAAACTAAGTTATGATTCATGAACTTAAAGTTATAATAAATGACGTTACAGTTATAATCTATCAAGTTGCATGCATGGTTCATAAAGTGAAAATTACAATACATGGCGTTACAGTTATTATTTACGAGGTTACATTACAATGCACGGCGGTAAACTTATGATGGATTATGTTACAATTATAATCAATTACGTTACAGTTAAAATCATTGGGTTAACAGTTATAACAAAATAAATAAAAGTATAGTTTCAGATCATGAATTTTTTGTAACAATTCATAACATAACAACAATTATAGATAATGACTAGGGGCTCTGCCCCTGGACGCTTCGCGTCCCAACCCCGCCTCGGCCTTCGGCCTCATATGGCTGCTTCGCTTCGCTCGCAGTTGGAAAATTCGCTAAAGAATCTCGGTAATCTTTGGCTCGTTTGTACATAGGTGACCGAGCACAAATCAGCTGTTTTATTTGGCAGCTGACTCAAACTCATTAAACATTATCTCCATTAGTTTAACATGGGAAATTTGATGGATTGTTTGGCAGAGCTCCTTCTCGGGTTAATAGCGGCTAAAGGGATGATTGGATCTTGAATCAGACAGATAATTTCTTCTTTGAAATTTAATTTTCTACAACTTTTGTATTTAACATGTTTTGCTATCTCTTACCGTTTTCTTACTAAATGCGCTCAAAGTGAGAAAATTAGGAAATAGAAAAAATCTAAAAAATCTTTCCCGCCCAAAAGGTACTTGCAAAATTAAAAAATGTTAAATTCTGGCAATTTTCCCAAAAGTTTCTCGTCGAGAGCTTTAATTCAAGTATGAGGTCGAGGGGAGTACGATTACGGGAAGTGCCTAATAATTAATGTCAGTGAATCGGTGAAATCGTCTAGCTTTAAGAACGTTGGGCGGAGCTTCCCTTCTCGGATGAATAGTGGCTAAATGGATGATTGCATCTTAAATCTGATGAAAAATCGTTAGTCTGAAATTAAATTTTCTACAACTTTTGTATTTAACATTTTTTGCTATCTCTTACCGTTTTCTTACAAAACGCGCTCAAATTAAAAAAACCAAAAAATTTAAAAAATCTTAAAGATCTTTCCCACCCTAAAGGTGCTTGCAAAATTAAAAAAATGTTAACTTCTGGCAATTTTCCCAAACGTTTCTTGTCGAGAGCTTTGATTCAAGTATAAGGTTGAGGGGGGTCCGATTACGGGAAGTGCCTAATAATTAATGTCAATGAATCAGTGTTACCGTCTAGCTTTATATAAGTAGATGTTACAATTATACACAATGACGTGACGGATAAAACCCATAACATTACAGTTATAATAAATAACGTTTCAGTTATTAATTACTATGTTATAATATAGGAGTGATAATATTTTAAATCTAGTTTTGTATATATTTCCCGACATTTTATTTTAAAATCTTTTATATGATGTTACACACAAGAAAAGTCACATTGTGTCAAATCACAGCATCTTGGTGGCCAATGCTGGTCGCCGTTTCGTAATCAGATGAAATAGTCAGGAAATCTGTCTCGTAACAAATCAGTTGTTTCGTTTTCAACATGACAGGTAGCGCCATCGTACTTTAACCAAAATGTCTGCCGGATTCATATTGTTCAAGAAAGGCAATACAAAATCTGTTATCATGTTGCTATAGTGTTCGATATTCAAAGTTAATGGATTTACGGCATCGTCTTCGAAAAAGTACGGCCCAATCACTCCACCAGTCCAAAAACCGCACCAGACTCGTTGTGGATACAACTGTTTCTGTACAGTTAATAGAGGGTTTTTACTGCCGCAAACAATTTTCTTTGTTGAATAATCCATCGAGTTAAAAGTGCGCTAAAGATGATTTTCTAAGGAAAATCGGGATCCAGGTTTTGCCTTTCAAACATCAAATCGATAAATTCGTGGCGCTTCAAATGGTCCGCCGTCTTAAGTTGTCGTGTCAGTTGAATCTTGTAGCCGTGCATATGGAAATCTGTTTTGAGAATTTGTTGCATGTTACTTCTCGGGATGCCCAAATGTGATCTCCGTGGACACACAGTGATACTTTATCTCACGGCGGAAATGTTCTCGATAGACCGTCCATCACGAGAACGTTCTGAGGGTTTTATATCCACAATCCAACCTGTTTTCTCGAATTTCTTAATCAGTCTCATAACTGTTGACTGACTAGATACATTTCGTCGACCGAAAATTCCACGAAGTTTTCGAACGGTTTCGGCATAACATATCCCATACTTATAATGCATTTTGATAATCGCAAATGAGATTCTCCTTCGTGTAGCGCTCCATGTCTACTAGCCGCACCTAGAACAGATGACAAAACAGGAAGTTCCAGTGTTGTCAACCTAACATGCAAACAATCAAACAATGGCGCGCAATTCAAATCTTTCGTTCTTTATGTGACACCCGTTATATCCATAAATATTTAAATTTCAAAAACTATTTTAATTGTATTTTATCAAATTAAATTTAATTGTATCTTTCTAAGACTATTACTAAGCAATAGAAGTGAAATTACACAACCTTGAGAAAATAAATACAATTTAATTTTAGTAAGTTAAAATTGCATTTAAAGTATTATTTCTTAGCATATATCTTTATTTGTTATTATTCGGAACACAATTTTATTTAATATGAACTATTAAATTAAAATATTTAAAATACCTTTGAATATTAATATTCTTATATTAATAAATTCTACATTTTACAATGCAAAGGAAAATAAAATTTAAATGTTTTTGGAAATTTTATACACGATTACACTCTTGTAGTACTATTTATTGCACTTATTTTTAAATCCTAACATTTCTAAACATCAATGACAATGTTAGAGCAAAGTTAGGAATTGTTCGACATTACCTTTGTTTCCCACAATGGTGACGTCACTATTTCATATTGAAGTGATGCATATGTAATTAGGGGTTGGTAATTATTGACAAATCCTAAAATAGCAGCCAGGGTTTTGTTACATACACGATGTATAAGCTTAGTATTGTTCTCGTTCAACACACTCAATTATAAATGTCAGGTTTAAGCAAGCATAGTAATTAAGAGCATTTTTGGTCGTAGATACGTTTCCTTTAATTGAGTTGTATTGATAAGTTGCAAATACAAAAGTTTTATTTGTTTCTGTTTTTGGTTTTATAAATAATTAGCTGTTTTAATATAATTTATATAGTACTTTTAATTGTTCCAATATGATACTTTCAAAAATAATTTAAATTTGAAATATTTATGTATTACTTTTATATTGTTATTAAAACTATATAATTTGTTGAAAAAATGTATTTACTTTGTCAATTATAAAATTTTTTAGTTACTAAAAGGAAGAAAATAATTATTAACCTAAATATACATAACACAGTAAAAATTAGGAAGCACATATTGATATTACGAAACAAGTGGAAAATGTATCAATAATAATAATTGTGTGTATATGAAATAATATTTACTTTTGTTTGTTTGTTTGCCTTACTGGACTGGGTATAAATATTTCAGAAATACCTGTGTATCACTTTTTTGTGCTGCTCACAGTCCTGCTTAATGTCTCTATATTTAACGAGACAACGATCGTTTCGCCTTTCGATCAGGCATTTTCAAGTCTCTTTAAAATTCATAAACAATAATTGGCTTTATTTTAATGCACGTCAAAAATCTCATAAAGTTTTACACACCAGACATTGAAACATAAATATAGAGACATTAAGCAGGACTGTGAGCAGCACAAAAAAGTGATACATAGGTATTTATGAAATATGAAATAATAAGTGAATTTTAGAACATTCATAATTTTTGTTACACCTTTTGGTTCTAAATTTTTTTTATTAATTTGTATTTTCACGATGACAACTTTTAAAGTTTATTTAAAATGGTATTTATAATATTTATAATATTTATATAGTTCTGGCATTTATCTCTTGTTCACTATGTCTCGTGCAGAATCTGTGCATAATTTGTTCCCTTATGCAATGTACTTTGGTTGTTGTGAAATGTAAATAACGCGATTAAAAACCAACAGTAGCAAACAAGTCTCGCGTTGTACGTTTTTGTAAATTTTTGTCGTTGTACGTACTATACAGTGTTCTGTACTCAGCTAATGATAAACTAAAGTGTAATAATACTTACGTCTTTCTGTACAATTATTATCTGACAGTATTTATTGACGTCAGACTCATTCAAAGCACTTACCTTTAAGAACAGGTTATTTGAGGCAGCACTCTTACCTTCTTTCTATCTTTTCGAAGATAAAATTAATCTTAATAAATTTCATAATAGGTTGCATAATGTTTTATATGCTTGTTTCTTTCAAGACTACTTATAATTTCTGTAGGATAGCAAAAAAAACTTCATACAGATAATAATACACTACTTCTGACTAATTTTTGTATTTATTTTAACGTACTGTACAATCATATACATAAACTCAATAAATAGCCCAGTCGGTATAGGTTACAACTACTAGTAATTTGCAATACGGCTGAATTTTTTTTATAAGTACATTAAAGTATGTAGATTAACATAAAAAAAGTTTACCAGTCCATCGATTTCCCAAAGTCGAAAAAAAGAATCGATTATCAATTTTTTTCTCGATTATCCTTAATATTTCGAGGTGGGATGAAGATAGAGGAAAATAAAAAATACCACCGTGTAGGGGAGGTATTTTTCAACAAAAAAGGTCATATGTATTTATTTCGTCCGTGCAATGGTTTGTCTGGAAAAAAATCGATAATGCAGGTATGTATTTTGCAGCAGGGGAAATCACTAAAAGGGGACATCTTATTCATATATGAAGAGTTGGCTCATTCTAAATTGGCCGAATTTTAATATATCGAATTGAAACTTGACATAGGAGTTAAAATATATATTTTAAACATTTATGCTGAGTTTCAGCTTGTTATCTTGAAAATTAACCGATCTAGGAGTCGATTTCGATTATCGATTTTACTAGTACCGGACTCACGAACTAATTTCAATCTATTCCAGTTTCGTCAATTTTTTGAATATCAACATCAAATTTGTTTTACAAGTTGAGTACACCAGTATAAATATTCTTAGTAAGTATGAACGATTTTGTTCATGTTATTTTTAAAAACGAGGCGCTTTAAAATGGTCTTCTGTTATACCTATCTCGTTTTAACTATAACACTTTTGGATTCAACGACTCCATTTTCGACATTTTTGAACATTTCGATTTAAAAATTGGTACAGAAGTTAAAAACACAATTGTTTTTGATATACTTATTTTAAAAACTATATTTAAAAAATTGACTAATCTGCAGCCGATTAACTCAAGCGTTTTGATGAAAAATCTAAAAAGGTCTAAAATTATACTTTTTTAAGTTACTTGTGCTTTGAAAAGTAAATAATAAAAAAGGTTTATACTCCTTGATCTTGTTTGAATCTATATGTTTAACTTGTAAAAAAACTTTCAGGTTGATATTTTGAAAATTTTCTAAACTGGAGCTGTTAAAAATGAATTGGTGGGTCCGGTACTCCTAAATACGAGAAACCCATTAATAAGTCAAGTGGCTCTAGATCGGGTAATTTTCAAGATAAGCTGAGACTCAGCATAAATGTTTAAAATATATATTTTAACTCCTATGTCAAGTTTCAATTCGATATATTAAAATTCGGCCAATTTAGAATGAGCCAACGCTTCATATATGAAGAAGATGTCCCCTTTTAGTAATTTCCCCTGCTGCAAAATACATACCTTCATTATCGAATTTTTTCCAGACAAACCATTTCTCGGACGAAATAAATACATAAGGCCTTTTTTGTTGAAAAATACCTCCCCTATACGATGGTATTTTTTATTTTCCTCTATCTTCATTCCACCTCGAAATATTAAGGATAATCGAAAAAAAATGATAATCGATTTTTTTCGACTTTGGGAAATCGATAGACTGGTAAACTTTTTTTTATGTTAATCTACATACTTTAATGTACTTATAAGAAAAAATTCAGCCGTATTGCAAATTACTGGAACTTTTGGTCTAAATTAACCTCTACCGACTCTCCTAAAAGTATTTTATAAATATATATTTGGGGAATAAGTCTGTTTCGAATAAAACATAAACAACGATATCACATAAAATAATACAAATGCATAGTAGTGTTGAAAGAAAGCTATTTGTAATCCATCATAAAGCTCATAATTCTGCTCGTATACACATGTTTCACAATATGACAGAAGAACAATAGAACTGTTTCATGTCATTGTCTCTAAGTAAATGAGTCAGCTTTTAACAGGAGAGGTTTAAAAGTAGAATTATTTACATTAAAATCCTTTACATCCCCTATCATAATTGCATTAATTATTTTTGTCAACACTAGATAAGTATATCGTTAAAATACAATATTAAGACATTTTAATTTGATTATTTAAAATATATTATTATGTAGGATTTATTATTTTTTTAAATTAAACCTATGTAAAGAATATAGGTAAATAATTGATAACATGCTTTGTATCTACAATATGTATAAACATATTTTTAAACTTAAGCAAACTTTCCAAACATCGCAAAAAAAACATTATTATTAAAATAAGTATGTTAGGTTTAATTGATCAGTCAAACTTAATTTTCCTTTGGTATTTATTTATACAGTAAAAACATTGCACTATATTTTCCTAAAATGTATTAATATTTTTCAGACTTTTTTGTGTCGGCTGTACTTTTATAATAACTTGTATCGCATGTGGTCGAAATTTTATCAATTGTGTTTGTAAAGTAACGAAGTTCAGCTTGTGATTCGATTCTAATTATGTAGATGAGATACCGAAAATTAAAGATTGTTAATTTTGATGGTTTTAGTTTGGGTGTTTTAACATTTTTAATATCTGGCCGTGTAAAGTTGCAAATGGTGAGTGATGTTTTTTGTTTGTATGTTTGTACAAATAAATAGGTCTTGTGCTTGGAATATGTGAAAGGCTTTTAACTTGTGTTTGTGAATATCTGATTGTGGTTAATTAGGTTCACCGACACCGGTTATCTGTGTTAGTAATAATTATTGTTTTAACGGAAAAAAATAATGATATCTTAAAACATTTTGTTAAATATCAAGTACAATACA
Source organism: Philaenus spumarius (assembly GCA_018207615.1). NCBI lineage: Eukaryota > Metazoa > Arthropoda > Insecta > Hemiptera > Aphrophoridae > Philaenus > Philaenus spumarius. The sequence goes on from JAGFPH010000814.1 coordinate 302,001, forward strand.
CATTATATGTAATATTTAAAGTAAACATATTTAATATTAGAGATTGGTTTCCTGAACCAATAATAAGGCATTTGTAAATATTTTGAAAACTGCCCTGTTGTCACTATAATGGTAAAGCGTTACAAGACTGTATAGTACTGCTATTTATGTTTGCCAACAAAAAATACAAAAGTTGATATAATGTAAAAAAAAATTAAAATAAATTATATTTGAATTTAAAATCTTCAAATTGAAAGTGAAATTTTCAACCATTTTGTTTTACAATAATTTCAAAATATCAACTTTTTAATCCCTGAAACCTCGAAAAACACCTTGATATTTGATATATGTAATACTTTATATTTGATTGCCAAGGTTCTAATTATTGGCGGCCTCAAATTCACCACTTTAGTTTTAGATAACCGTTTATATTTCCGATATGGTTCTTCCCAAACAGCTGTTTATGGATAGTTTTGTAAAATAAAAAAGTTGAAAACCTTACTGTATTACATTGCTTTGAATATCTAATTATATTTTATTAAGATATAATAATATATATATTACTTCTTCATAAAAAATGCAACTTTTCAGAACTTTAAAATTGTTTACCAGTTTTATTCGGATGCAGATTTGCTTTGCTAACGCAAAAAATACTTCTCTTTCTCTTTATTAGGGATGGTAACTCGGCTTGGCACTGCTTGAGCATTACATGGAAATTGTTCCCTGTTTTGTGAGAGAATCTTATCGCTCTGAGACTACAGTTAAGGCCAACCCCATTTCCTGCATGCCTCAGAACTTAAGCATATACAAAATCGCACCAAAATTGTTGTCAAAACATAGTTTACTTCAATGAATACCTACCCTAGCTTAGGCATTATGTTTTGCTCATAAAATACTCCAATAAAAATGTATAAAGCTTCAGATTACATATACATTGTCTGTTATTGTTTGACTAACTATAATAAAAGATAACACGAAAATGGCTGGGAATATTTTTTTTAAATAATATTTTTGTATGATATTTTAAATACAGTATATTTTATGAAATATTTATGCTTACATAATATAGTATTTTTAACAACTGCATAAGATAACCATTTCTATAAAATCTGTGATAGTTCATTTTTTTAAATAACTTATATTTTACAGTTTGCATTCTGAAGCAATTAGAATAAAAAAATTGCTATATTTATTTTATGATTTTCTGTCTTGAAACTTATACTGCATTTCTTAGCAATACGTTTCGGGAGAATGCTTCCATCTTCATTACATGTTTTTTATTCACTTGTATGTGAGCACGTCAACAGTGAATCAAAACACATGTAACAGAATTGATAACTGAATTGTGCGCCTCATAAATGGATTAATTAATATACAAAACAATAACAATTCTGTAAATAGGTTTTTCTAAATTGTTATTGCAAACGGTTAGTTTGCTAGAAATTAATAATTTTCTAAACTTATTCATACTTTTATATTGCTATGCAAGTTAGTTTTAGTTTGAGTTGAATGTACTGATTTAGGTGAATAGACACATCCGACATACCATTTAGAGTAAGTAGACCAATAAACAACAAATCAAGTAAAACTGAGGAGGTGAGAAAAAGAAATAAATAGGGGGAAAGAACAAAAACCGAGGTCTCTTTGCCGGGAGTGAATGAAGGAGTAGAGGTAGGAACAGACCACCCGGGATTCAAGGACGACATAAAAGGTGAGAGTAACCTTGTGAATTTTGCGGATTAACATATAATAGTAAATTCAATTCTTTGGGTTATTAATGTTAAATTGGGGATACTCAATGTTTCAGTCTCTTGAATTCTGTTTTACTTTGCGAGTTGGATATTGTAATTAGTTAAAGAGCTAGCCAAAGGTTTTAGGATCAATACAATTTTAGTTTTAAATATAAAACTTAATGATATCTGAATATAAAGTGTATGCAATTTAATGCTTGTATCTTTTCAATTCCTCTAACGTAGTCTATAATAGTTAGCCAAGCGGGTTGTATAAAGGACATTCATTTACATAAATACCTTAATTCCTTGTACTACTCGCAGTCCTGTTTTGATCACACTTTATTCGGTGACGTACGTTTCGCCTATTTTTTCATGCATTTTCAATCCGTTTATAAGAAATTGTTTTAAATGATTTGCATTTGTTTAGTGCGCGTCAAAAATCTATAAATTATACATACACACTCCACAAACATTAACACAAAAATACAAACACACGTAATGGGGCATGAATATTCCGATGTAGTTTATTTAAAAAATATCAACTCGCACAAGTGCACTCTCGCCCGACCTTGTATCAGTACTGATCTGTTATCTCTGTAGTTTTAGTTTATTTTGGAGATTGAAGGGGTTCGGCTCTGATAATTCTGAAATTCAGAACTGCGAGCAGTACAAGGAATTAAGGTATTTATGTAAATATATCCAGTCCATTAAGGCAAAAAACAAAATAAATCATGAACATCCATTGGTCCCCGTAACAATATACTTATTTTACAATTATAATAGAAGAGAAATTTAGGTATAAAGTATTTTAATTTAATGCAGTACCATTATTCACAAGAAAAAACAATTGATCCCCATCGCAGAGAGTAAAACTAGTAATCCTTTGCCAACCATAAAAATATTTCTAACAAAGTAATTTATATATTGTTGATGTTACCTTCTTTGTAAATCAATATTAAAAAACTTGTTGTTTCGAGTTTAATTCCGGGTAAAAATAATGAGTGTTTACGTTTTAATATTAAAAACTGTATTATTAAAAAATTGGTAGCAAAACCATGCAGTGAATATAAAATATATTTCGTAAATATTTTCGAAAATATTAGTTTTAGTCTAGGAATTTATTAGCAGTTAGGTTTTTTAAATGCAAACAAAATGATTAAGAATATCCATTGTAGTATTAGTACATCAATTAATTGGATGGTTCAGGTTCGTATGCTTAATGTTCTGAATTTCAATAGAGTATTTCATTTACATTTAATAATTTAACAACGTAGAACAAATTGTGTTGTACTCAGGTATTAGATAACTGTTTAAGGCAATGCATTTTTATAATATATTTTAACTATAATAACATATGTATATAAATCAAAATAACAGAAATATTTTAAAACAAAATGTATTGAATATCAAGCGTTCAAGTATATTTAATATAAAACTCTAATTTGATAGGCAACTGTATAATATATTTATTATTGTATATAGTATAAACAGTAATTGTGTGATTGTAGTAATTTATATAAAAATTATTGTTATTGTAATTGAGGAAGCGTACAGGAAATTACTGATAATGATTTATAGAAATACAAATAAAGTTAAATAATGCTTTTGTATGTATGCATGTGACTTAAAACAGTATCATTATAATGCTAAATTATTATTATCTTTCTACAGCACTAGATCATAAACCTAAAACATAAAATTTTGTATTAAAATGCTAGTCTTTGACTTTAAAACTGGATGATATTTTTAGAAATTATTGCAGATCGTAGAAAATTATAAAGAAACTAACTGCATAGGCATACTAACACATTTTTTTACGGAAAATTGCTAATTGAGTAAATCTAGATCATATCTATTTAAATTTATTAGATGTAAAATGTATTAATTTAGTTGATCTTGCCGAATTAACAGAACCTATTTCAGTATTTCGTTCCGAAAATCATATCTAAATTACTGCATTAGAATTTTATCAAAATTATTATATGAATGTATGTACATACAGACATAGTTACTGGAATATTATACGAGATATTTATATGAAACAATTACACCTATTATTGCTAGCATCCAAATACAAATTTGTATCCGTGATTTAATTACATTTGTAATTATATATTTTTATCATTAAATTGTGTAGTGTTAAATTTTAAAGGTAATACCAGTTTTCTATATTGGCAATTGAATTATAATTCCATCTCAGTTACATTAGTAATCCTGTTCGTGTACACAGTTTCATCTCTTACAACAAGAATAAGATAATAATTATTGATTACGTTGCTCAGGGCAAGCCCCTGTTCTCCTATATAAATCACAATGCAAATTCTAACAATTTGTAAAAATGTTTACGGAATTATATTTCATAATTTTTGCATTATTTGTGTACATTTGTTTTATTAGCATTGTTATAATACATGTAAAGTTATATTTTGTTTTTAAATATATTCCTATTTTTAAGTAAAAATAGCGTTAAATTAGGCTTACACTTTTGCTAGAGATTAAGTACTTTCTAAAGGCATAAAATATTATAATTCGTTTCAAATCTAGAGGTGCTTTACCAGTGTAATTGTATCAGTTGTCCATTTAAATAATCGCTCTGGTTGAGTTGTCTCTAGTGAATATTTATGGGATAGTACGTTCTTTTAAACAGAAATCTTAAGTAAAAATGAAATGAGTTTAAATTAAATTTAAATCAAACTTAAATCTAAAATGAATAGCAATAATTTTAAATTGATAGATGAGTTTTTTCAGTATATTGTTTTATTGATCGCAAAGTATTGCTTTGCAGGGAAATGTTAATTTTGTTTGAATGGCTACTATAGTAAATATTGTAACATAAATGATATACTTATAATTATGGTAGTGTATCTCTTTCAAGTAATGAATCACCAATAATAAACATTGTTTTCCTTACTGTTGCCAAATTAATGATTTACACCTTTTTGAAATGCACGAGTACATAGGCTATTGTCTAAATATTACTGAATTAGTTTTCAGTGCCAATCATAAACTTATTAATACATTTTTGCAATAAACTGTAATTTGTATTTTAGCCATAAATTTCAAAGTTAATAAAAATAAATCGAATTGAATTGCATACTAGGTGAAGAGAGTAATCGTCACTTAGGTAAACGTTTGTTTGATAATACTGCATTTTGTAATACAATTATATAAATTAATATTATGTCAGAACTCAGTAATAACAAATTAATTGATTAGCAATAATAGACTATATAGGGGGAAGACTACATATGTTGGTTTATGTAAAAACTATTGCAATAGCAATCTTCTTTTTTTAGTAAGGGAAATACAAAATGATTAAAGAATGTATACCATTATAACGAATATTCAATACATTTAAAAATTTTTACGCCATGATAACATAATATATTCAATACTTACAATAAAAGCATCTCAATTAATATATGTATTCGTTAGATTTATAATTGGAAAAATTATTCCTTTCTCTAGTTAAATTAAGTTGTAAGACATATTTAAATTTTATTTTAAAAATGTTTAGTCTCATTTAAATACATAAAACCATTGATAGTAAGGATGGATGCATTACATTTTCAATAGAGTTTAGTAATAAATATATTATATTTAATTATCACTAATGTACAAAAGGAACTTTAAAACAGTAGTTTAAGACTAATAAATGTATAATCAATCTTTCTATTAATAGTAAGTAGTTCAAACGTACTGTTCAAAAATTCATTGACGGCTAAAGGTTTTCATTGAACAATTTCAGTATAATAAACTTGTCTTGTAATAATCCAATCCTGCTACCAAACCGATGTAATTTTAATATTTTTTTTTTACAATAATAAACTTTAGAAATAAAACTTGTTAAATATACAAACACGTAGACAAATAATGTTTTGCATTATTACTGTTTGCATTTTTTTGTATGAATTCACTTAAATTTTAACTGTCATTTTAATATTAAATAAACTAAACATTTAGGGTTTAAGGTATTTCAGAGTTATTTTCTTTTAATATATACACAATTTATTGAATATAATTTTGTTTTAAATACAATATAACATTAAATTGTTCCACTTGTTTTTACTCTTAAATAAAGTGCAAAAGTTAAGTTCTTGATAAATTCAATCACTATTTTAGAGTGTTTAATACAAGTTGTATCTATAAGTTATTTTTAAATATTATAATATCAAATAAAAATAACTTGTGTATAACAAACTCATAGTTTAGTAAAATATTGGGTCTTTTCAATGATTTATTTCTTTATTTTACTTTTGTTTTAATTTACTTTTACTTCTATTTAAAACTAAATATAAAAAAATTAAAAATGTCTCAGGCCCATCCCCTTCTCTTTTCTCTTGATCACAACTAATAGTGCCTATTTACACAAAAACATATATGAATTAAATTTTAAACATTACTAAAAAGCTGCGGTTTATTATTTCATATAATAAACAAAATTTATTTTAATTCCATGTAGTATAATATTTATATTAGTATTATTGCTTGATTTGGATCTACCAGATAACTAATTTTAAGTTAATTTGAATAAAATTAAAAACATTTTAAAAATAATAACATTACAAATTATACCATGAATGTTACTATCATAGTATTTATACGTTCATTAATTATTTTTTTAAATTATATCTTAAACATTAAATTAAAAATACTTTAATTTTCAGAAGAATAATATTATATTTATTTAACTGCAATAAGATGCTATTTTTTAAATTAATCAACAATATTAAAATAGGTATGTTTCACTAATACTAAATACTACCTGCTTTTCGTAGTAAATTCTAATATTTCTCAGTTAGTGTTTAGATTTTCGTTTCTTAAAAGGTAAAACCGAATAATTCAAAGAACTTTTTCCGTCAGTCACTGAAGATTTTCTGCGCAGCAATGTTGTTGTTTTAGCAACAATGTTTCTAAATCTAATATATGTTCTAAAAATTAAAGAAGAGCCACTGCAAATTTGAATGAATCAATAATGAACTATATTATTAATAAATATTTTAATGAAATTAAATAATTTGCTTATCAACAAAACAAAATTTGGAGGACAATTCACAAGTGTAATTTCGAACGAAGAGGGATCACTTTCAGTGTTTTATGAGCCGTAGATGCGTTAAAGATAAAAGCATTCTCGTTAAGCTGTTCAGTGCCTCTGAGAGTTCTGACAACCGTTACAAAGTACCTCTGAAGCACTTCATTTTACGTCAATGTCGAAATTCTTTGTAGTTTGAAAAATTTTATAATATTTGCTTGAATAATAAATAATAGATATTTTATTTTGTTTTTGAAAATTATTTCTACAAACAAATTTATATTTTACAAAAAAATGTGAGCTGTGATAGAAAACCCATAGGTAATCCATTGGTAGGATGGGTATATTCTAGTCGAATGGCATGTCCTGCCCACATCTAGCGTCCAAGTTGTATTCTTTTTACTTCTTCTGGATCTGCTGAATGGTTGCACAATTTATTATTAACACTTTTACTCGTTACTCCGTTCTCTTGAAATGCTCCGTTTATCAAAGTATTTTCTTTTTAAATGAGTTAAGTTAATATAATTTTTTTTTATCAACCTATTTTTCGGAGCAATAAATTAGTACAGGCAATGTTAAAGTTTTGTAGTTCTGTTGTGTGTTTTGTTACAAGACGTTGCGGGCTGTTGAAATTGTATACATTTCCTAAAGCCAAAGGGCTCAAATTGAGTAGATTAAATCTTCAAATCACACATAGAAAAAGTAAATTACTAGAATATAGGTGATTTTCGTCAATGGAGACAAACTGCGAAACTTGTCTCTAAACAGTAAAAATGTATTATAAAACTTACTAAAAATTTTAGGGCCTAAAATTGAACCCAGTCCTAATTTTGGAAAATATTATATAAAAGTCAAACCCATTCCATTTCTAGTTACTATATGGTCAAATTTATAATTGCTCCTGAAAATAAAATAATACATTTTACATTTATTATGAAATTTGATGTTAAATTTATAACTAAATATATTTAACTTATGTATAAGAAAATCATACTACTCGGACTTTGATTACTTATTTATAAATACTGAAATGATATCTCCTAAATCGGCTCGAAGATAGAGAACTGAGATATTATACATATTTTCTTAAATTAAATAATCGCAGTGTAGATAAAATTCACTTACTTATTGAAATATCCTTAATAATTTGTTATTAGCCCAATATCTTATGGTTGTATATGGCACGATAATGAGATCTAATTGTAATGTATATTTTACTAATAAATTTGAATTGAATATATCTTCTTAGAGATTTTGTTTATCACTATTTACCGTTAAGAGGTTTATTCAAGGAAATATTATAAGCACTCACATGTAGTTTCCAAATGCAAAAGTTTATCTTCTGACCCAATTTCTTTCTATACTGAAATAAAATAAATATATAATATTACAATTCAATCGTTCCTGCTTGATTTCTAAGATTTAGACTAGATACAAATTAAAAGTCAAGGTGGCTATTTGAGAAATCTCTCTGCAAAAATAGAGAGAATAGAACTATTTATTTAAGGCCTCACTTTCGTGTATCAGGCTTAACATTCAATCAAAATAATGGACCATGTAAAATTAATATAAGTTAGATTTACTATATTCCTACCAATTTTAGAGGAGGAGTACATTCTAAGTTATACTTTTACTCTAAGTTTAGTTTGCTAGTTGGGTTTCATGCTTGTTTTCGGGTGATTCGCGTGGAAACAAACTATTGTAACTTCCAGTTTTACCGGAATAACGGATTACGTACCGAGTACAGACTTTATTATTAACTGAACGACTATTATGTTATTTTAATATACATCTAAAAAGTTAAATTCGAACAGTGGAATTATTATTGTATTGAACGTGTTCTTACTTTTTAATGCAAAGAACCAATGAATGCTGCATGACAAATCTATGACTTGCCTCGACAATGGCCCTGCATTATAGTATAGAAACGATATTGATTTCAAATAAATTAAAGTTTACAAGTAAAATAATTACTAATGAGTTTGAATTATAAAATTGAGTTTATTGTAAGGTAAAAATATTTATTTTGAATTTTTTTTTAACTTTAAAATTTATTTATAATGTTATATAAATTAATTAATTCTGATTAAAAGAAATTGTTTTACAAGTACTTTAAAAAGGAGTTTGTAACTGTAATTATTAATAAATATAAATTTGAATTTTTAAACAATGTCTTTATACATAAATGTTATTTTTATTTATGTACAATTCGTAGTGGCTTAA
>JAGFPH010000814.1:317946-350105 GCA_018207615.1 Philaenus spumarius
AAAAATGTCTAGGAATTATGTACAACAACAGGCAACTTAAAAAAAAACCTTCAGAATATCAGAGGCTCAGTAAAGAAGTAAGACAAATCTCACAGTTTTACTTGCTGGAACACCTCTTGAAAATATGGAGAGTGAAGACTTGCTAATCGTTTTCGGAGGTGTTACATCAAATAGTATCTAACACATTTTTTACTATTTTCGAACTTACATGTTTACTATGCGAATGACGATGTTATCAGTGCTAGCACCGGAGAAACATATCTCGCCAAAACACTATTTATTTACTATGCGGATCCATTTGCTCCAGAGTAAAGAAATGGCTTGAATGACTTATTATAGGCCTACAAAAAGATAGCAAGTTTCGTATTACGTAAGTTATATCTCCTTACAACCTCATTATTAGTTAATTAGAATAAGGATATATTTTTTCAATTAATTAAGCTTGTAAAGATATACTGTGCGTAATATACAACCATTTTGGTACAATGACGTTTTTTATTTTATTTATAGGGAACTTACATACTTTGCCTTAAGTATTTACAGTTTTACAAGTGTACGATCAGCTACTTATATACATTAAGTATAATCCAATAAAATTGTAATAATAGTTAAAAAAATATATCAATACAGAGTATATTCAATTTTAGTGGCAAAATGTCAGTTAGCTTAATAAGGGAAGAAACAACAAACTATCATAGAAGATAATTCAAACAAGTAAATATACTTTAATTTACTAAAGTAATATTACACAACCACTTTCATTAACAAACTTGCGCTGACGTCCCTATTTCATATCAAACTGATGAATATGTAACTATTGATTTTGAATTATTGACAGAAGCAGCTATACTTTGGTTTGAGTTACATACATTATATACACGTTTTATGGAAGTAAAATTTTACGAAACTGTTGATGGTTAACGCTTACAACACAAACCTTTAAAAGCAGAGGATTTGCATACAGTGACTGTAAAATTAACAATGTATATTTATTCATTTTATAGTAACTGCTGTTTGAAACCATATGTTTAAAACAAAATAATAGATTAAACTAAAGTAAGGAGAATAATAAAATCGCAATTGTAATTACACATTAGTTTACTTTATATTTAAGAATAGTAGGATATTTGAAAATTGTATTATAAAAATTAAATATATATTTGAAAAATAATAAAAAAATAAATAAAATATGTTAAATACTTTTAATTACACTTTTTTAAATTTAGCAGTTTTATTACAAGAATCCGCATAAATCAAGGCAGTCTACAGAAATTAATATCAGTAAAACAACAAATTCTAACCTTTATGTATAAAATTTAAAACAATTTCTTACTTCACTAATATTTCGCTTATCAGATTTTTATATGTATTGTTATTTTGTGTTAATGAAAAAGTAACTTGAATTTTACTGGTCGCTTCAGATCGTTTCACACTAACTGATAAACTAACTGGATAAGTAGTTTGAGACGTTTCAACAAATTAAATTATGTAATCAATTTATATTAGTGCTTTATCTAGGTCGTATAATAGAAGCAACTTTATTTGGCTCATATAAGTGTCATTTTACATAATTTGTTTGTTTATTGAAAACAATAATCCCAATGTTGAAACAAACCAATAGAATTAAGTGTAGAAAACAAACTGGAAAATGGAGCTATACAAGAGATGATACAATTGTGGTATAAGTGGTCATGATTGTTTCTCAGTCTATTGTATTTAACAAGTACGTATCTTCGGCCGCCAAGCATACTAAATTGGATAAAATATGTGAACAAATATAGAATGTATAGTAAATTTTAACACTATTGCATTGTAGGGTAAGTCAAATTTTGAATAAATTTCATCAGTCTCATACAAACAAATTAATAACTCGTAAACGGTGCATATAGATAAAAATTCTCATTTATTGTCTGCAATAAGAGTTTAGACGATGTCGGACCCATTGGCAAAAAACAAAAAAAAAACAAAACAACAATCTTAAAGCGGTCTAACAAATTTCCCAAAATCCTAAATTTATTTCAAACGATGTGTCCTAGAAATTTGTTTATAATATAGGTCCTGCAATAGTTGACGGTTTAGTTTATGTGCCAAGAGGAGCATTTTGAAAGCAAGTGAAATTTTAACTTTTCCGTTGAGGGAGGAATATAATCGTGAAACTATTTTTTTAATAATTTCATACACCCGATGGATCACATTTTGAACACTCAAATGGGTATAATGTACCACAAAATATATTATTAAAATTCGACGATGACAAGTCAGAAATAGAAAATTATGAAGAGCACTGATTCAGTTCAAAGTCAGAACTTAAGTTAGTCGATACACCCTTTAGAAGTTTGCAAAATCATGAAAACGGAGCGTCCTTGTATGTTCATGATGACTTTTTCGAATGTGCTTGAACTATCTTAAACCTGTCTAAAAAATATAAAATCTGAACATCCTAAAAACACCTTGGTAAAATTTCAATAAACGTGAAAATGTTCCAATTCCACAGTTCTGATTCACACTAGGAATTCTGGAATCATCTTTAGTGATTTTGTAATAAACCTACGCTCATTAATGCAAACACTCTTGAAACTGGAAAACGGTAAACATTTTCTCGTTATATAATATTCTTTTTCTATTGTTACGTGCCCTAATCTACCGAATTACTATCCACCAAACTTCGTCATGAATAGTTTTTTTATTGGTGTGTGGCTTGTTTAACCAAATTTTTTAAGGAAACCAAATTTTCAAAATCAATACCTCCTGCACTTGTGGACAAATTACGTTTGAATTTGTTATCAAATGGTTAGTAGTACCCTTACTTTTTAAATTACAAGGTATTCCAAAATTGTTTGAACAAAAAATAAGAATATTAGTATGTACTTTATAACTTATCACTATACTGTTTGAATATCTAATGTCACCACCAAGGTTTTCATAAATCTATGTACACGGTGTTCCCTTTTAACTTGTATCATGTTTTATACAGTCCTAAGTCCACCAGCATTTTTTATGGTATTACAGCTACAAGTTAGATGGTATTTTTATGGTTCCGTAATTTTATATCTTAGGTAGTTTAACTGGGTAAAATTATAACTTTTTCGTTTAACTTAAATAATAATGTGTTACATAAAACTCATATTTTGTGTTTTAATTATACCTTACTGCTTCTTTAATTTGAGTGTTCGTATATGTATTAAAAATGATAAAGATTAATGTTATGTGAATATAATAGTATAATTAGTTTTATATTAAACTAGCTGACCCGTACGGCGTTGCCCATGGTGGTTGGTATTTTCATTCTTTTTAACGTAATTGTATTCTTTTTAAGTGTTCAGTCAGTGAGTAGTATTTGGCTTTTATATATATAGATCTTAAACAATAAAAGCACTATTGCCATAATAATAAAAGATCTGAAATTATGATTTTAGTAACTTCGATCCCCCCAAACCCCTCCTAAAATTTCGAAATTTTTCAAACCCTTTCTTAATAAGCACATATGGCCCTAGAGGAAGCTACATACCAAATTTCATTCCAATCTATTCGGTAGTTTTGAAGAAGTCGTTTTTTAATAACTTTGATCCCCCCAAACCCCCCTAAAATTTCGAATTTTTTCAAACCCTTTCTTAGTGAGCACCTATGGCCCTAGAGGAAGTTACATACCAAATTGCATTCCAATCCGTTCGGTAGTTTTTGAGAAATCGTGATGAGTGAGTCAGTGAGTCAGTGAGTCAGTGGGTTTTGGCTTTGATATATATAGAAGAAAAACATTTCTTCTAATATGTAAAACAATAATGGTCGTACTCAGCACAAAATTATGGATTTTAGAATGTTCGTAATGTCCTAATACCTTTATTACTTTTATGTTAAAATATATTTTCTTTACTTTAGAACTCAGATTTATATTATGTATTGGATTTTCTCTTGTACCAAATCAATATACCACTGATTAAAATCATACAGCCATTGGAGAGTTCTGGTATTTGTCTATAGCAGTTATTGCGATCCCAAATTGTGTTTATCGACGACTTGATTTATATTAAATTCAATATAGCAATGCGCTAGGATTTTCAAACATGAAATCAACTGTAGAAAACTAATTTATAGCATTTCCAAGTATGTTATATACAACCAAAATAATGGCAATAGGTTTTGTTTATTATTATTTATGTTGATTCTTCTTTGTAAAATGTATCTAAAAATTAGAAAGAAAAAAATACTATAAAATTATATATACGAGTAATATAAAAAATAACCCTTTTCCTTCTATTAAGGAATCTTGTATTTCTTATTTCTGAAACTATAATATATATTATTTTGTTATATATTAAACAAAATTATCATTATGAAATATTAAACCAGCTTTTGCTAATTAAATATACATATGTATAAACACAACTATATACATATATATATTGTTTTAAGAAAAAAATTATCGGCAACACTCTAAATTCAGGTACGTAGAAAGACAGACATTTCCCCAATACGTGAATACAAAAACATGGAATGATATTTTTCGATTAATGTATAGGTGTATGTTTTAATTTTATTTGAAACAATATTTAGGTAAATAACTCTCTCCATCTGTTATTTTTTTATTTTGTTTATAAAAATTGATTCTGTATTTTTAAAGGTATGTTTGCAAGTAAAGTATTGTAAATGTGATTGTAAAAAATAATAATGTTAATTTTAAAATGATAACTAATAATTTAGTCATTTCTTGTATTAATACATACATTGAACCCTTTATTTTTTAAACATTATTTAAAAGTAAGCTATAGTAACGTGAACTTGGGACGGTAAAGATAAATGTAAGACACATTTATTTATGTAAACTATTGAATAATAACAGTAGGCACAGTCATTTGAAATTATGTTCTTTCTTTATTTTGTAACCTTTAAACTAGACCATGAAACAGTTGTATGTTGTCATGTTTAACTTATTAAATAAAACTTTATTATATCATAATCCACTTAAGTTGAATTATTTTCTTTAATTTAATAGCCAATTATAAAGTAATCTTTAAATACTTATTTGTATGTCTTTGTATTGTATTACGCATTTGTAAATATATATTTCAGTCCGTTAATTCCATTGACTAGGAATTGTAACGGATTATGGTTCAACACATCTTTCAGTACTACATTCAAATAGTGATGTATTTAGTTCGAAATATTTTAAACACTTTAAATTAAGTTAAATTGTCTGAAATTCTTTATTGTATTTAAAATTTAAATGTTGAGATAGATGTCCATTTGTATTTCAACTATTTTAGATCACAGAGTATTTATTCGTAATTTAAAATAAAAATGTTTACGAGGTGGAGTTGACTAAATTATGTGCAGTAATTTAATATTAATTATTGTTTCATTTCTTGATCTAATTAAACATTAAAAAATTCTATGTTGACTCTGAAAAAGCTATGGAACTAATCTTAAAATATCTTCTATAGCGAACAATAATGACTAAGGCAATAATACACAAGTGACTCCATTCATTTACGTCAAACCAATGTCTAATCTATTAATCAGTCTGCGGTGTATTGCTGATTAATGGTTTATTAGAATAAACACTCAACTTAAATTGCTTGAAACTTATAAATAGCCATATCCAAAAAACGTATAATATGCAATAAAATGCTGCAATAGACAGTTTCCCAAAATTGTATTGGTTTCTAAAATGAATCATTCCTCTCATAAAAGAATCTTAATAAAATTTATTTTGCTAGGGTCTTATAAAACTAAAGATCTAAAATAATTTTACTAAAGAGTAAGATTTTAACTTGCAAAACACCAGTAATGAGTTTGTTTTTTTGTTTTACAGGGTTTTATTAATTTATTTAGTTCGACACTATAATGTTATATTATAAAAAAACATTTCTGCTTGGGTTCCATATACAACAAATGAGCACAGTGAGTTCTGTTACTAAATCAACCGCTTGATTAAAAATAGTTTACTTTATTCAATTGACAATCTTAAGTACCAAATATTATTTTTTCTATAACACCTAATATATTACTTACCTTATTAATAATTTTTTTCAAATTCATTATACACAATTCACTACTCACACTTTTTATATCACAACATAAACTTGTCAAATTAATAATGCATAATATAGCCTACTACTCACTTTCTATTACACAATATACACTAGCCAAATTAGTAATACACAATATAAAACTGACATTAATAATAGACAATACACACTAGTCAAAATAATTACATGAAACCCACAACTTACAGTTTTTATAACGCAATATACTTTAAACAAATTAGTAATACACAGTGCACTACCCAAACTTTAATAGTACAAAATGCACTAGTTTAAATAATAATTCACAATCCATTACCTACACGTTCGATAACACAAAATAAACCGTTAAAAATTATTAATATACAATAAACTAATTACAATGATAAAGCACAATACATTGGTTAATGTACAAGTACTTAATCCACTACGCGCTCTTTGTATAACATGACATATATTAATCAAACTGATATTATTTAATACAAACTCAAAATAATAATACAAACCACAATACGCACTTTAATAACAGACAATACAATAATAACATAAACAAAATAAAATAGTCTACTCACATTACCAATACTACTAAATATACTTGAATGTCAAAATATTTTCATCAACTTGTGTGTTTCATCTTTCACTGGTTGAATGTTGGCAACAGTATTTAAGGACGAATCTGTAAATTCCAGATCAACCTAGTTTAAACTTGTAAGGCTCCGTTGATAGCCTCCTCGAAAAAGGAATACTTACAGGAAATATAAGCATATAATTAATTTTGTTCGATTAATTATAATTTGCTTTTAATATAATTTGTATTACTATTAAATTGAAATAAATAACGCATATCAAAGTACGAAATTATTATTTTAAAATCTGGTTTTACAATACTAAATGTTTACAGTCGGCAGTAAATCCAATAGTACACAGCACAACATAAACAAAATATTAATCATTTATAGTAAACATTTAGTTTACAACACACATTATATTTATCACATAATTTTGTATTAATATTTTTGGTAAATCGTATGACCAACAACTTTATAATTATACAACTTAAACCAAACTATATCACAAGCAAAATGTCTAAACTACTCATCTGTAAACCCTGTCCAATAATCTCAAGTAAGGGTTTCAAAAACTATACCTAGTGGACCCGAAAATGTCGATGCTGATTTGATTGTAGTATATAAATATAAACTTCGATTAAATTAACACAATTCAGTAAGTGTATTTAAAAATACAATTTTGAGGTATTTGTGGTTAAAATAATATTCTTATGATCAGTTTATTGGTTGGAGAATATATAAAACATAATAATAACAATAAATAATAATAATAATAAATGTATTTATTTCCTCAATCTGCTACAAATTAATAATAATCATACTTTTTTTATACATAACTAAACGAAAGTCACCAAAATACAAAAATAATTAAACATGTGTCCAAGTTCAAACACTGTAATAAACTTGCCAAGACTGATATCAACGTAACACTACTAAATACATAAAAACTAAATAAATATATTATAAGATTTATACATACAAAAATAGGAGAATTATACATACAAAAATAGGATAAAAAACAAAAGAAATATAGTCTTACTTACATTGATCAGTCAAACAAAACAAAAGAACAAAAGAATGTTGGTGTATACAAGATTATCAGAACTATAAACTACAAACTACTTAGCATTTTAAACTATATATTTTATACAATCAGAATGAGAAAATTTAGGGCCTTCAAGGCATTTTGCCCATTTGAAGGTTCATATTTCTTAATATTGTTGTTTTTAAGAAGCGTTCAGATAGTGAAAGTAAATTACTACTAAAATAGATTTTTTTCCCCGGCCACTTTAATAAACTTTTAAAACATATTATAATTTATTGAATTCAAACAATTAATTGTTAACTAAAATTTGGTGCTTCCAATGTAAACACTATTCCAAAGAACAATATATCCATAATTAAAAAAGAAAATAAACTAAACATAATAAATAACAATTGGTAACTCCTGAAAGGAAAAGTCTTGATAGAAAAAATACACAACAAAAGAAAAACATGTAAAAAAGTAAAATAAAAAAAAATAAAAAAACACATCTGTGTACTACTTTGGAATGTCAATAATTAAAGAATCAAGGTTCTCCAATTTAAACAGCCATGTTTTAGCTTCTTCAAAAATAAGCTAATGCCATGTAATTGCTTGATTTCATTAAGTAATCTATTGAACATTCTAGGCGCCATAAAATTTATGGTTTTAGTATAAAAAGTGTTATTAGGTTTTGGTACTTGGAATTGATTCCTTGTTCTTAATTTTTGATTATACTCTATTGAATTTTGAGGTAAGTTACCACTTTTGCAATAAAAGATTTTTAAAACTTTGTACACAAAAATATATTTAATTGGCAAAATTTTTAAATGTAGAAAAAGAGGACGAGAATGAACAAATTTACTTTTCCCTAAAATTAATCTGATTACATGTTTCTGTTGACAATATATTGTGTTTAAGTAGGTGTTATAAGTACTGCCCCAAAAAATTATTCCATATTCAATTCTGCTCTGTATCAAGAAAAAATACAACATACGCAAGATTCTTTCGTTACATAAACTTCTAAGGAAATAAAAGTAGCGTATAACATTGCTAACTTTATTTTTCAAACTAATTGTGTGGATTTTCCAATTAAGCTCACTATCAACATGAATTCCTAGATACTTTATAGTTGTGGTTCTGTTCACAATAGCACACTTATTTAAAATAAGGGTGTTTAATGTTGATTCAATTAAATTTTGTGTAGTTATTCCATTTTAATTATTATTTAATTTTAATGGTAATTATAAATTTAATTAATTTGACTTATTTAATTAAATTGAAAATGCTTATTTTATATCACTTAAGAATAATGTTACACAAATCTATCTTAATATCTTGTAGGAAGTTTACAATTTACTTTTATTCTATAGGTTAAGTAACCCCGTTTTAATCTATTTGATTGTAGTGACCATATTTCATAACAATATTGGTAATAATATGTGTAAATTCTTAAATTTGTAGAGACGTAGTTTTGAGTAGTTTTTGAAAATATAGAAAGAGAAAATGTATAAATGATTATATCATTTTAAAGGTAGTTACCATAATTGTGTTTCTTCCCTTTGAGTAATCGAATTTCAAATGGTTTTGTATATCACTTAAAAATAATATTATACAATTTTAGCTTTATAACTTGTAAGATGTGTGTTCAGTACTTCTGTACCAAATAATGGAAAACCAAATATCATAGGATTGGTCGTTGGCCTCCAGCGACAAACCACGACTCGTAGGATTTTAGCATGAGCTGAAACAGAAACCCGCGGTTATGTTACCCAAGACGAGTCTATAGAGAACACGCTGTCTGTTGACTACGCAATTCATGGGGCTTAATATCCTCACTATTAACGCCGCATCTTATTTTAATTTTACTGAAGTTTCGCTTTCGTTCTTTCTGTTTTACCTTGTTTTATACTAATTTGTCAGTTGACCGTTTTATGTTAACCCTCTGTAGATATTCATCTTTGTGAAGGATTAATTATTGTACTGTATGTGCTATTAATATTGGAACTATAGCATTTTGTGTGAACTGTGCTTTTTATAATATAAATATTGTTGCGAGTCTCGGCCGTTAGAATTAAGTGCGACAACGCTTCCCACTGAACATTGGACGCTGTGAGTACTATAATGATATACAATTAATTATTCTGTCGCTTAGATGAATATAAAACATTTTATCTATGACCATTGCAATAAACACCAATAACGCTATTACAAGTAACATCAGAAAGAGGTACATTACAAACCAAAAGCCAACCCGATTAGTTAATGATATCATTACCTAACAGGAGTCACTTTACATAATAGGCTCTAGACCAATGAGAGCTCGTCATTTGACGGAAGTAGAGTTGTAATAAAAATAACGCTATTCGTACATCAGCTGATTGTACCCATACGTTCCGGATGTTAGTGTGTTATTGTAACTAACCTCAAACGTGAGTTGACGCATTCCGCAAACATGAGTGATAGTGATGAATTTTGTTTAACTCCAGAGGAAATTAATACAAAAGCAAATTCGGCTCTGAACAATTTGTTGCCAGAAAAATCTAAATTTCGTTATGAAAAGGTTTATAACCAGTTTATGGAGTGGAAAACTAGAAATGGTGTTAGTTCGTTTTCCGAGAATGTTTGCATTGCGTATTTTGAGGAATTGGCCCAAGATAAGAAACCTAGTTCGCTTTGGTCTATTTATTCAATGATTAAATCTACAATCAACATCAAACATTAAATAGCCTGTATATTTTTGGTCGTAGATAAAGTAGTGTACGCAACGATTGTATTCAGCCTTTAAGCCACTCGTGAGATATTTAGAACACTCGCTTCGCTCGTGTCCCAACTTACATCTCACTCGTGGCTTAAAGGCCTTCATAATACAATCGTTGCGTAAACTACTATTGTTGTCTGCTTTGTCATTAAAGCAGTGATCCCTGGAGCGTAATAGTAAACGCATTTTATTATAATTTCGCATTTATCAAACACTCAACAATGTGAGTTCAATTTATATTCATTGTACAGGGGTAGAAACATAGTTAAAATATTGATAAACTGAAACATTTTTAATGAAATCGGTCGGATAGTTGTTGAGTCAATAGATTTGTAAGAAGCAAACAAAGAAACATACACAGAATCAAAGAAACAAACATTCATTTATATGTATACATAATATATACATTGTTCTTTATCTTGTTTGTGGTATTTAGTTAAAAAAGAAAGAGTGACAAATAAAACAATACAAAAAAAGTTTTTTAAAGCGTATTCTGTCCACAAGAAACACATTACTGATTGCTGAGTAAAATACTGAATTTTAATATTGGCTTAGACAATTAAACACAAATTTATTAGTTGTCTTTAAAATTATACTTTATTAGCAATTACATTTTATTTCACAAAAAATTTAACACTCATTGTCTAATATTTTTACTGAAATAAGGATTTGTATTGTTGTTATATTTTATTTTTGAATACAAATATTATACTGGCTTAAAAATTATCAATAAATGGAAAATTATGTATTTCAACTAGTTTTGTAGGTACACAATTGGACAGATTTTTCTGAACTAAATTGAAATGAGAAAATTGTGTATTTAAAAAGTAATCCTTAAAAATATCTGTTCCTAATCATTTTAAGGGCAGCCACGCTAAAATATTAGAATAAATAAAACTTTTTTAAATTTAATAGTTGGTTTCCACTTTATTTATTTCAATATTTTTAAATTAAAAACCTTTTACAAAAGAAATAAAAATATATGATATGTTTATAATATTTAATCTGACTGAAACTAAGTTATGCCGCAATAACTATATTGTAGTTTGATTTAAAACAAAACTCACTTTCGCTTTCTAGCATTTCTAGTTAAGATTTCAAATTTATTTACATAGGCCTACAGATACTACATTAAGCGAGACACATTCTTATTAGTTTTGACTTAAAATAGTTCGGTGTAGAACACAAAAATTCGTTTAGGCAAGATCAGTGACTGCTATAAGATTTAAGATTAAACATGTATCTGAAATTGGTATTTTGTAAGGGCATAAGGTTATATAATGCTTTAAAAAAATGTATCGTAATTATGACTATATTTTTAAGAAGTATAGCATTGATTCTAATTAAAAGGAGACATACATATGTGATACAATTTCTAACTGCATTCTAAATTTAAGTTGTGTTATACTCGAAGATAAATTTTATTTTGGATTAAAATAACAAGCTAAGGAGAATTTGTCTTTTTTAATAATATTCTAATAGTAATTATTTAAAACGTTGAACTATCATAATCAATTATTAGTTGTATTTTATCTGTTATATTTTAAAGTTTTAGGTTAAATTAAGATCCACGAAGCGTATTTTGATCATTAAAAAAAAACACCAGTTTTGCCTTGGAAGTTAAAGTAATTAATTCCTGAGTTCATTTTTATATTGTTGTCACAGTATTGTTAGGATTATTACAGTGTGAAATAAATAAGAAACAAAAGCAGGCCTCTATTTTTGTTTCTTTTTACGTAGAGTACGAATAAATATAACATGTAAAATTATTACTCTATAATAAACAATAGCTCAGCTATATAGACTAAATAATTGATTTCTAATTAATTTTTAAATATATACAGGAAGAAGTATTTACAATTTAATATTGGTATAATACTAGTTTTTTTGTGCAAGTTTTATATATAATGCAAATTGTTACTGTAAAAATTTCATATTATTTGATTAAGTATACAAATGAACTAAATATAAAAAAAATATATATATTATATTTATATTGTAATATTCAGGTTAAATTATCAGAACTTTAAAAATTATGCATATGTTTTGCAATTTGATTACTTTTTAACTTTCCGAAATAGAAAACGTTTTAATTGCATTTTATTGTTTATTAATATCATATTTTTTCTTTAATCTTGGTTTACACATTGCATTCAAATTGTTTCTTTGAATAAAAGGGCGACAAATAATCAAACTGTACATCGTAAAAGCATTTATATGTTATTATATGTATAGGTGCCATAACCTACACACTAATATTTTATATACTTACATATGTCGTATACTACATTTATAAATTTATTCGGTCTCAGTACATTTGGTAACTATAAATAATAGTTAGTTGATTTTAATTTAATTTAATATTATGGTTAAGATAAAAGCACTATGATTGTAGAATTTTAACGTACTCTTTAAAAGCTAGCTTGAATATAAGTTCATTCGTAATATATCACACGCTTCAAAGAGATATTAGAGGTGTCAAAAGCATTCGGCTTCCATAGCTTTGATTAATATATTATTTCAATACCCTCTAAGCAAATAAAAAAAAACACCTTATTCTGAAAAATTTTAGTTCTTCTACATAGCTCTCCTTCTCAAGTTAGATTTGTGTTTAATATCGACTGTTAGTAATATTTTATTTTATTAGTTATTATTAAAAACAACTACTAAGACCTATGTAGGTAAATATCAATAACATAAAATTTACTGCACTTTATACATTAAAAAATTATACATTGTAATCTCTAGAAGTATGCATTTGTTAGTAACTAGTAGTTCTGTGAACAGTAGACCTCGCTCGTTGAAATAACAAATATGGTTTTGAGCTTAGGTTAAAAATAGTGTGCCAGTAAGGAAGTAAGCAGAAAGTTTAGCCAGTGAAACATTATTTTGCAATTCCCGCGATTCCGGGGTTTCAAGTTCTCGTTTTTCTTTTCTTGAGCTTTAAACTGCTAAAGATTTTCTTTTAGGGGCATTGTGTTTTATTTAGTTTAATAATGCGTAAGGTAGCTAAAAATATCGCGTTATTGAGGGAAACATAGAATTAAATAATTACATACTTAAAAATAACTAAAACTTAACAATGTATTTACAGTTCCATTTTATATTGCAATATTAGAAATAATGAAAACAAACGATGTTAAAGCTTCGTGATAGTGATGTCAACCCATGAACCAACACTTCCCACGCTGTACAAAGGTAATTTTTTTATGTTCTTTATCGCCGCGCGGCTTCATTTGTTTCATCTCATTTTGTAATTCAAGTAAAGCTAAATCAAATATTTGGATGAAATAATAACTTACAAGTATACAGTTCAATTCTTTGATTTATTCTCTACACGTTCTTATATGTAATTTTTGGGCAATGATATATTCCTAAATTACTATTGAAAATAGGCCTAGTTTTGTTAGCAGTCTTGTGGTAGGAACATAAAAATGGGCGTTTTCAAAATAATAAATTTGAAATTGATAAATATTTGTATACAGTTCTATTTAGAACTAAATTACGAAACTTTTTTACATTTATGAAAAAAATTACAAACAATTTTTACTACTTTTTATGTAGGCCTAAAGTTGAACATTTTCCTTTCGTTACTGAACATGCTTGTTTCTTGAGGTAACAACTTTGTTAATTTTTCTTAAATAATTTTTTTACTATCATATATGATTTATTTAACCTTTACCTACAAAAAAGCTGTGGAACACTTTTGAATTTTTTTATAATAAACGTATAAAAACATTGTTAAAATACAAAAGCTTGGACGATTTTTAGCAAATTTGAAGTTTACGGCCATTTTGTGAGCTTACCGTTAGAGATACGGAAATATCAAGTATACAATTTTGTTGAAAATTAAATTTGCTACCTGCAAAATGTTAGGCCTATAAGTTACGGAATCTGAAAATTCGGAAAAATGCTTACACTGAGAGAAACGGTCCGGCCACCATTTTTATTTTATTAAAGGGGTTAAAAATTTAAAATTTTTTAAAAACCGTAAACATTTATCGCTTGGCCTAGAAGTAAGGAAAATTCATGAAAACAATCATCAAAATCGGTCAAGGAGTTTCCCCGTAATCGTGTCCGGCCACCATTTTTATTTTATTTAAGGTTTTAAAAATAAAAAATTGAAATAACCGTATATATTGCATACATCGCTCGGCCTGGAAGTAACATTCATGCAAAACATCATCAAAATCAGTAAAGGCGTTTGGCCGTAATCGTGAGACAGACAGATAGACACACAGACGAAATGCCGAACGGTTGAGTTAAAACGGAGACCTCGCTTCGCTCGGTCAATTATAATTTCTAGTTTGATCAAATTTAACGTGTCTGTACATTTAGCAATATATTTCAATCAGGTTAACGTATGCGCAGATAAAAAATAAAATGCAGGAGTGTAGGAGAAATTTAGAAGTAAAACTTAATTCTAGTCTAACTGCTTTTAACTTTGGAGGACTTACTGTTATTTTATTTCACTGAAACTTAGCTTTATTTTTGTGTTTTACTAAGCATATGTCGATTGATAAATATTTAAAATAAATTATTTTCAATTATAAATTCAATCTACAGTTTATATTTAATATACTTATAAGAATAATAATTTGCAATTAACACAAAACCTGAATATAAAATAACTTATATAATGTACAAAAATCACATCAAATAAAATTTATTTCTGATGCATATGCCTACTTTTAACATTTAACTCATTAAAGAAGTTATGTAGGCCTACTATACAAGTTTATGGTATAATAATAGGTAACATTTTTAGAAGAACCGAATTTTATCAAAAATAAACTGGTAAAGCAGGGAATACGGACAAATTACAGTCATAAAATAACTAATACAGTATATTGATGCATTATCAGTTTAAATAGCAGGTAAATAAGGATGAAAATATTATTAGGAAAATTTAAAATGATAACAGAATTTATTTATAACCTAAAATTAATTTAAAATTAAATTCATAAGTCATAGAAACAGGGATTAATATATAATTAGTATGAGTGTTATATGAATAATTACCTAATCATCATTGGACGTTAAGCATGACCTACGGGAGACAATATTTATCATTCAGGATTATTTATCACACAGTATTTTGTTGTGATATAAATTAAGTTGCCTAACCTGTTGCACGTGAAGACAAGTAAACATTTCTTAAAATTAATGCAGGTTATGTTTTACTGGAAAGTATGCAAAAATGTTTTTTTTTACAATTTACTATGTAGCCTACGTTGATTTAAAGAGTTCACACCTCAATAGCTTTAAAAATATAACACTTAAATATTGAATCTTTACAAACTTGTATGTATTATGTAAAGTATTATGGAGATACAAAGCAAAAATTTATTACTTTGACAGCTTCCATCTCTAGGGACTTTACCAACACTGGGATTAGGGTGTAGTTGATGCCTTTCCCCATGGGGTGGGGAGTGTATTGATATGTTCCAATACTTTACTTGTTTTTTATCTTTTACTGAGATTGTAACGAATATTTGAAAATATGAAAAATATACAATTAATTTAAATAGATATACGTGTTTAATATTAAAAATCGAATTAAAATTGGAAAATCTATTAACAAGCATACATAAGTATTAGCGGTAGTTATCTTTAGTAGATAGTAGTTAGACATTTTGAGTATTGTCCATTGTCCGTTGTGATGTCAACTATTAGAAATGTAACAATTTAAGTTGATCACAGTTGTACAGTAAATTTGCATCAAGTTCAATATTTGAAACAATACCATATTAAAACGTAAGAATGACGTAATATTTATCAGAAAAAATAACTCTAGACATAAAAGTTAACAAGTTGTTAAAAATTAAGAGGTAAAATTATTTACTGATTGTTTTAGAACATTTAAAAAGAATACATTTCAGTGATAAGAAAATAAAAATTGGCTAGGCTATAGCAAATTCGTTTCCTGCCCTCATAAATGTCATTTTGTAAATTATTTTCTAAATTTTAATAAAGATAGGTTTTGCAAATCATAATTTATTACAACTTTCAGTATTCAAAATTATACAAAGTTAACACCTGGGTGGAATTTACCTTCACTGGAAAGAAAACATACAAAATGAAAATATTTTTTTGGAAATACAATGTGAAAGCAGCGTTTAATACGAACAACACTATAAAGAACAGATTAAGTAGGTCTATAGAAGAAACCTATCTATAGAAGCATTCGATAGAAATGGAGAATCCGAAATAAAGTGTAAGTGCAACGCAACATATTATATAGGCCAAACGGGACGAAATTTCAAAACAAGATTTAGAGAGCCTATTAGATCATATAAATTTTGTTATTTTAAGACATTTCTGAAAAGCGTGAAATGAGATATAATCGGGTTACAGTTATTCATGATAGATTCGAGTGTAGATATTAATTATACATGGAAAATTGAGAACAATGTTGTCTTACATAGTTAGCATATACTTTATGCATTAGTTTATTTAAATTTTTAGTTCATAAAGTGACTCATAAATAACGAAGTGACACAAATGCCTATATAGATAAATCAAACATTATATTATTTGTATTTATTTATTAAACAAAATTTATTTTTATTTTTCATCCATTTTGTTACATTAAGAGACAAACAAACATTATTTAGATTGAGAAAGAAAAAATAAATCTCACTTTAACAAGAAAATAAACAAAACAAAAATAAATTAAAATATGACATTATAGCCTAATACATTACTTAAGGTTAAAATAAACAAAAACGAAAATCAAAACAATAACTTATTACTTCTAAGTGCTACAAAACTTAAGATAAACAAAACAAATTGAAATAAGGCAGTATAATACATTGCAAGGATAAAATACACAAATAACAAAACTAATATTACTTCTAAATCCAAGAAAACTTAAGGTAAACAAAACCAAAATTACAAGAATATTTTACAGTAACTTGAGAATAACTTGAGATTGCATATTTTACAAGTAAAAGAAAATGAAAAAAAACAGAGGTCAATATATCATGTAAACTCTTAATTAATTAAATTCAAAATTTATTATAAATATTATAATTCATGCAAATAATTTGTTCTGTGATAATTAGGCCTAAGGAACTGTACTAATATTAACTAGCTGACCCGTGCATTCTAACTTACTTAAATCCCACTTAATTAAAGTAATATGTGTATCCACAATGCTGTTTATAACCACGCTTACAATTAATTAAAAACAATGTTATCATCAGTGTTGCCAACGACAGGAAAATATCCCTACAACTTAATTGATCTTACATCACTGTTACTTTCGGATTCTTTATTTAATTTTTTTTTTATTTTTCGTATAATTGTATTTTGTATATTTTTCCTGTGTAGCGGTTAAGAAAAGCCATAATAAATTCATTATTTACATTGTCACAATAAATTTTGTATTTCTGGAAATTAATATATGTTAGTATCTTAATGTATTAGGTTTATTAACATCTTTGAGAGAGTATCTAACCGTTCAAGTATCCTAACACAAATAAAATAAATTTATCATCCCTTGTATCCAACAATTAATTTGAAGTTGCAGCTGTTCTATATAACCTAGTTTAGAAGACGTAAGCGTTATATCCCACCTGATACTAGCGGAATACCTTATGTAAATAAATGTAAAAAGTTAATAAGATTATTCTATTTTCTAACTGTGCAGTAAATTGTATTAAATATTGAGTAATAACATTAAAACAGGATATTACTATTTGTGAATAACAGTGCAAGTGAAAGTAAAATTGGAAATGTTACTATTATTAACTGGTTTGACGAATTTTGTTATTTATTAGTATATTTTTTTACAAAATGTATACTTTATTGATCGATGTAATACAAATTCAGTTTAGGAATATATGAGACAGTAGAAATAGTAAACTAAAGACTTTTCTGTGTAAATTATATCTTACAAAACTAAAATTTGTCGTCATGAGGGAAAGCAATCATTACTTTGGAAAAATATATATTAAAATGTTTCAATAAATACAATTGATTTAATTAGTTTTAAAGTGGTTATCTGTGTATTTATACTAAAAATCAGCTTATAACAACCATGTATTACATTTAGGCGAATTATTTTTGCATGTAATTATATGATACAACTACCTTAACACATAACAAATATTACCTTAAACGAATCAAAGTACATTATTATAAACAGGATTTTAGTAATAATCAAAAACGCCTTTCATTAAAAATGTTTAATAAAACCTAGAAGTATGGAAAAATCTAATCAACAATTAAAACAAAAATGTATTGTAAAGTATAAAAAAAATCGATAAAGTAAATAGTCTAAAAGAATCATGAGATTGTTTATATAAAGTGAAAGATAACTGAAATTAAATTCATTGAAACAAAGAGGTATCAACAAATATAAAGTACCGTAGTCTAGCTTTTAATTATGTAAAAGCGAAATATCACTCACTCACTCACTGTCTCACTCATCACAATTTCTTCAAAACTACCAAACGGATTGGAATGAAATTTAGTATGTAGCTTCCTCTAGGACCAAAGGTGCTCACTAAGAAAGGGAATGCAAAATTTCGAAATTTTAGCAGGGGTTTGGGGGGGGGGTCAAATTTACTAAAATCATAATTTCAGATATTTTATTATTATGACAATAGTGCTTTTATTATTTAAGATCTATTAAGACAAATACCACTCACTGACTGAACACTTAAAAAAGAATACAATTACGTTAAAAAGACTGAAAATACCAACCACCACGGGCAACGCCGTACGGGTCAGCTAGTACAGTATATATATAAATTTTTTAGAATAACGCAAGGACTAGTATAACTTCAAAATGAATTTAAAATAAACAAACCAAACCATATTTATATCCAAATATGGTAATATAATAAATCATAGTAATTTGTATTTCAGAAAATGAAAGTTAGCTGCCACAGGAACGAAAATTTTATAAAAGTCATTTAAAGAGTACAAGGTTATAAGATGTAATAAACAACAATTAATTGTGTCAGTAACCCATTACAACACTTTTATAGTATGTATAGTTTCTAGACAATACCAAATCTATTAATTAAATAGGAGTTTTAAAAAAATAAAAATTGTACTGTTTATTTAAATGTTAAGAGACAAACTGTTTCCTTTAAACTTACATAGACTTTATTATTTGAAAGGTAAATTAAAACAGTAGATATCATATTTAATATAATGTGTGTGTGTACCAAATCGAATTTAATTAAAAGGTAAATGTATAGTAATAACTTTACCATTGTAATATAATATTATATCTATATTATGAGGAATATATCAATAATTTTAACAATATATTCTCGTATATGTAATTATTCCTATTATGTTTTCTATTGTCTCTCATAATATAGCATTATTGATTCGACCACTGGAACATCATGGAATCACTCCAGTAAACATCACATATGAAAATTAAATGTAACATCATCATATTGGCACAACATGGGCCAACGCACCAATTAAAATAGAAAAAACCTCTTCAGTGACAGTTTAAATAATAGTGTATTATTTTAATAAGTAAATTAATTGCAAGTGTGATATCATCTCTATAAATTTTGAATTGGAGGTGCAGTAGAATTAGTTTTTTTGTAAAATTTTGTATTACTATGTTTTATATTGTCTCGTTTGTTTACATTATGAGGTATTGTATCATCTGAGATTGTTACTAAACATTTAGGCATATTCATTATTAGGTTTGTTCTAGAAACTAAATAGACCATTCAATATATATATATATGCAAGATACCATTAGATTAAACAAAGATTTGTATACACAACATTTATTTACCAAAGGTATATTCTATATTGAAAACGCAAGATTAATAAAAAAAAAATCTTATGTTAGTTTAACTGTAAACGAACTTTGACAATGCTTAGGAAATATTAGGAATTGTCATTTACTTACAAATATTGACATTACCTATGTTTTAAAATGTAATATTTGTTTAAAAATATGTTTACGAAATATTATTCTTATGCATGACTGTTAAAAGGAATTATTAAATATTTAGAGGATAATGAAAGAAAATTTAAGGATATTATTCAAAATTCTGTTTTTAATAGTTGAGACTTAAATTTATTCTTAAACTTAGTAGTTAAAAGTATTTGTATGTTTGAACAATATAGTATTTATATTTGAGATGAAATATTGAGATCGTTTGTATTAGCCTATCCGTTGTTCTAAGCCTATGAAAAATTTGTACAATTATTTGCAATAAAAATTTAAGTCTCAAGACAAGATGTAGCATGTTATAGTTACAATAGATTTTAAACCATAAAACATTGCTTGAAGAACTACAAGCTTATAATAAGTTTTAATAGAATAATAGATCTTTTGAAGTATATGCAAAAATATTAGTTTCTAAACTTTATTTATTTACAGTCAGTAAACATCAAACTTTATAAAATGTGAAACTTAAACTCTTTTCAATTGTTTTTTTAAAAACAATAATAACTACATAATCAAACAGTTATACTAAATTGTTCATGTAAAAGTATTGTGTAAAACACAATAACTTAAGCCAAGCACTTAATTAATATATCACTCTTTATTAACATTATCAAAACTTTAGTTTGTATTAGTAGTTAACATAATTGTGTTTATTTTTCGTAGATTTATTATTCATTGGTTTTAATATTGAAAATGTAGCCTACTCATAATCTAAAGCTTTACTTGTACAAATGATGGGATACCAAACTAACTATATATTTTGAAGACAATTATTATAGTCCTTTACTTTCTCACTATACTATAGTATTGCAAAAAAATTCGATATTGAGATTTTTGTGGAAATATCCGTTTTATGACCCTCTGAGCCAAAAAAATGTTTTTACAAAATGTCTGTATGTATGTATGTCTTTATGTATACAAAGCTAGAGCGAAAACTATTCAATCGATTTCAAACAAATTTGCACCAGACATGTCAAGTAGGCCTGTATAGATGCACGAAAAACGGTTTTGAAAAACAACCCCCATTTTGGCAAAAAACCCACCAAAAAATCAGTTATTATTTTTTTATTAAAAAATGGCTCTAACAATTTTAATAAAATTTGGCTTATTTGTAGCCTTTTATGTACCCTACCATAAGCAAAAAAACCGCAACTTTCTAACATTCTCGATTAGCTAATAATAATAATAATAATAATAACAGATTTTTGGAGTTTTCTTGGCTAAAAAGTTGGTTGTTTTTCAAAAATTTTCAAAACCTTTTTTCGTGCATCTATACAGGCCTAATTGACGTGTTTGGTGCAAATTTGTTCGAAATCTATCGAATATTTTTATCTCTAGCTAATAATAATAATATTTATTAGTTAATCTCCTAGTTTAAAATCATCTCTCCTACAATATTCAAGTCACTGTGAATCTGTTTAATAATTTAAATATGTTTGTGAGAAAGTATGTGCCAGTTTCTGGTACCGTTTATTTATTAACCTCTTTAAACAACTAAATTCAATTTCAACTATTGGTAGTAATAGGCATATTGATTTTAAGGGCTATTTCAAACATTACATTGTATCTATTTCGCATAAACAGATTGTATTACCAATAGTGAATCCAATATTGGACTGTTTAGACAGATTGAAAACACTTATCTTGCCACAGCATTTGTCACTAGCCCACAGTCTATTGACGTATAGGATAGCTGTTCAGTTAGTTGTAATTAATTGACATTCTACCGTTTAGACTGTATATTAAAATAGCAAATTGCTATTCTTAGTTGAATAGAGACCAACCGATTGAGTTAAACAAGTAAATATTTAAAAGGACAAATGCAAAACTCAAACTACGTAAAGAGAAATAAAATATTAAAATTGTTTTTGCAAATATTAAAGAAATGAAAGAAAATCAACTATAGAAACTGAACAACATTATTTTGTTACTACATTTGGGTAACGTATTCTCCTTTAAAAATCTGAATTTAGTGTGTAGTTTAAATATTTAAATACATTGGAACACTTAAGTAAATGTATATTTCTAAAAGTTGACAAATAATAACATATAATAAGTTATGTGATAGGTGACTATTAAGGCTAAACATCCCAGGATTAGTTCCAAATTCTGCCACCACGGCGCAGCACCAAAATGGAGCCATTTTGTATTGGTGTTTATTGGTGGAATTTTCGTCCGATGTTCATTTACAAAACTGATTTGTGAACAGAATAAGATTAGAATTCACGCCAATGAAGCTAAATTTTAATTAAGTTGCTGGTTTAAAAAATAATAATAAAATAATTGTGTTACAAAACGAAAAATGCAAATCGCAGGTAGTCATTTTGAAGACAATAATTTTTAATTAATTTTACACTTTTAATTTTTAAAATCGCCTGGCTGGTTTAGTCGGTATCGTTGTTTATACATTTACAGTAATGAGAACAAACACGAGAGTGATACGAAGCAGGTGCAGTGCCGTTGTGACTCACTCGCGCCACCAATCCCCCCACCACGCGTCTCAGATGTTGCTTGTATTCAGTTGCATGAAGGTTTCCCGCGTTTCCATCCATGTGCTCTCCTGCGATTCTTATTTGTTGTACTATCGCGTCGTCTTGTAATTATTGTTATTGAGTACGTTATTTCATTTAACATTTGTTTTCTCAATGGATCGCCGAGGAACAACAAAATCTAAAAAGCAATTTCGGCTTTCAACGAAGGCTAACTATATCTTAGGCCCGGTACACACTTGCTGCAAATGGACGCGGGACGCTGCGTCCATTTAAATTTGCGTCCACCTATGTTCAATCTGCGTCCTATCTGCGTCCCATCTGCGTCCCATCAGCGTCCCATCTGCGTCCTATCGGCGTCCCACGTTTGTAAGCCACATCAACTCTTTCATTTGCCACCAACCGAGATGGTTGTTGCTATTAGAAATGAATATGCAAATTACTTTGAGAGTGAAGCTGGTCGAGTGCCTTGGCAAAACCATTTTATATAAATAAAATTAATAGATTTACATTATACAATAATTCAATAATTTATATTAAATAGTTGTTTATTTCTTTCTTGAGAGATAGAGCCATGGTAATCGGTTGCTGAGAAAAAACGTCATTATGTTTTATTTAAAGACAAGACGAAGTAAGACAGAAACTCATTTTTAATAATTGTAATTCAATATTTAAATCTATTATAAGCATTCAATTAAAAAGTAAAAAACCTAAACGTTTTGTTTTTTAATGTAATTGTTATTATAATAAATGTTGTAAAATACTGTACTTACTAATTGCATTTTTTTCTTGATCACTTTTTCCTCGAAAGTTATCAAAAAAGGTTTCGCCAATGCTCTCCCACGCCGACTGTTTTTTCAATCTATCCCTATACTCTTCACTACTAACATCCCAAATAACTGGATGGATCTTTACCTGATCAATAAAAAGTTCTATGTCGATATTTTCGTCAGACATAGTATGGACGCAGATAGGACGCGGCTGCAAGTGTGTACTGCTCGATAGCAAGTTGGGTACTGCTAGGTATCGGGGGTAGGGAAAAGTGACGCGCGTCCCACAGAAACCTGCGTCCATCTCGATGGCTATCGGAATGGACGCTAGTTTTAGATAGGTATCGGCGTCCCGTGTGTAACGCACCATTAGTTCCTATGTACTTCTTCCTATCCGATTAAAAGGGACGCAGCGTCCAGCGTCCATTTGCAGCAAGTGTGTACCGGGCCTTAGTTAGCCTAAAATATAGAAAAAAGGAGTGTAACGGGTGTTACTGAAAATGGATAGTGAAGTTGAACTTCATGTAAATGTTCTTAAAACTCTGTGAATTTTAAAACTGTAAAGATGTAAAGTTCAAAATTTCATTTAATTCAGTTGCTATATATAATGTATTGAACGCTATCGGTTTAATTTTCCAATCACTTAATTATATTGTATGGTACTTTGTTGTGATTGCCATTTTGAGTAAATATATTATGTAATGTTTTATTCTTTCAAGTTTATATTTACCCTTCCTTAATTCTTTTGGTAATTTATAAAAAAACTTGACATCTAATATGATGTTTCTGTAAAACAATTCTAATATAAACCCTAACACTTATATTTTTAAAATAATTTTAATTTAATTGTTAATGTATTTTAAACCAGATTATTTGCAATTATTCTTAGATAACAGTTAAACATTTGTTAAACTGTACTAATATATACGGTAATCTGATCGTAATATCTTGCCAAGACAACTTTAAAACCAAATATTTCATCATGGACATTCAAAAGGCAACTTTGTTGTATTCGTTTTTAATTTAGAATAAAGTTTTTTTTTCTAGGGAGAAGAATTTTTAAAGTTCTCAGTATATTATTTTTTGAATGTAGAAGATAAAAGAAACATTGTTATTGGCTGCGACATTTTCCCTCATCATATAATTTAACGCTTTGGCGATTTACGGATTTGTTAAAATACAAATGCTAAAAAGATCAAGCATATTGGAAAGCACGTAAACTATAAAGTTTGATATTGTTTTTTATTGTTACATTTTAAGCCATATATTAAAGAAGTATAATAATAATTATTATTATTATAGTGCACACATTATTTAGCAGTTTAATATTGAGATAAAAAGTATCTGTGCTACATATGAGTAGCCTACAATAATTTTACTATGTACAAGATTGCCAACAAGAACAATATAAACAATTATATTAAATTAATTTGTAAACATATACATATAAAATTAGTTTTATTGTCAATAAATAAGTCTGTTAATAGATATGAAGCAATACCTAATACATTAGATTTACTACGTAAGTATACAGACTATGTATGCTCTTCTGCTGCATTAGTAAAGTTCTTTGCTGAATAACGAAAAACGTATGATATCCCAGTTTCTGTAGCTAAATAACAAAGATGACAAGAATAAAGGAGTATTATTGTCTGCATCAAGGAACATAATAAGTCATGTTGTTTTTATTTCCTTTGCCTGACTGCATACGTTATTTAACTTCATATATTCACTATGCTCATTCATCTTTTCAAATCCTGATTCATAAAAGCATCGAAATATTTATGTTACGTGATGAAATATTTCAATTCATTAAAATTCTGGGATACACATAATGTAAAAACGTTAGGAATTTGGAGTTTATCAATTTAAGGATTGATGATTTTATGTTTTACGCCAGACGGAAATGGGGTTTTATCTACGAAAATTATTATATTATATTATTATGCACTTTTGATAGATTTTTTTTAATTGTGTAGGCGTAAATAAATCCTGCTTTAAAGTATCTTTGTCATGGTTTACATGTTATAACTTATTCCAGCTGCAATAACGGATGCAATACCAAATATTAATTTATTATTTGGACATAAACGTAACAATGTATTTAAGTGGGGATTTATTAGATCAGCGGTGTTTTCATACGATACTACTGTTTACTCTGTCAAGATTCGAATACATTTATTGACTGTTTTTTTTCTCTATTGTGTTTTCAATTCTCCGATCTTTATTAGTATCATAGATGAAAATTATTGTGAGTAATATCTGTAATAAAGTAGGATATTAAAAAAGTAATAAATAAACCTAATTGAATTAAGTAATATCCTATTTATTTTATATGTTAAAAACTTAATATTTTTATACTGGTCAAGTTAAAATATACACCAGAAATTTGGATTCTAACAGAAAAGTCATCATTTAATATAACAGTAAATGCATGTGTTTTTCCAACATAATACAATAATACTTGTTTTGTTATTATGTGTAGATCCATGCTTTTAAAATCTAAATTAGACATATATAAACATATATTTTCGTTCTCTTTTGTTTATTTCATTATAATGTGATGTTTGTTTTGTAGTTTTATGCTTACGAAATTATAATTTTGTACAATATAAGTTTTTTCAAAATATGGTTTTAGATTCCTAGACTTTTATCCCTTAACTAAATTGTATAAATAAGTTTTATATTCATTGAAAACTTTTGTTTCTGAAAAAAAAAGTTGGCAGCAAAAACTTATATTTGTTTGGGAAATCATAAAATTTTAATAATCTTATAAAAAATTTGTGATGATCAACATAATATATACTAAAGTAACGTGGCATTTTATAACAACTGCTAAAATTTAAATAGAAAAACAATAGTTTGATATAAAAACCACAGAACTATTTCTATTATGTTTTTATTTGTATTAAAAAAGCTAGTCAAATTAAGATGTTTG
Source organism: Philaenus spumarius (assembly GCA_018207615.1). NCBI lineage: Eukaryota > Metazoa > Arthropoda > Insecta > Hemiptera > Aphrophoridae > Philaenus > Philaenus spumarius. The sequence goes on from JAGFPH010000814.1 coordinate 344,455, forward strand.
CATTATCATTTAAGTAGTATTAATAAAAATTATAATAACTTTTTTATTTATTGAATATTTTAAAATAAATATATCCTTGTACATTTACTTGCCAACATTTAATTTAGTACTATAACATTTATTTGGCCTAACAGTAGTAATTACTGTATTATTTGTTCTATTAAAAACAATCGTATATTTTCGGGTTGCCGGAATACTACCCCCCCAGATAACTACCCCCCCAAGCAGGTTCCTAAGTCATTTTGACGTCAGAGATCGGGGAGGCAGTTTTCCAGTCACGCACACTCAAGTTTCGATATAATTAGAATAAAAAAAAAAACTAGAGTACTAACCTAAACTGTTTAGTCACAGTATGTTGCCGATAACAGTATAAATGTAGGAACCTGTTTGGGGGGGGTAGTATTCCAGTCGTGGACACGGCTCCCATATTGGTTAGTTGGCAGATTTCGTGACGTCACGTTTCACCTGGGGGGGGGGGTAGTTTTCCTGGGGGTAGTAATCCGCATCCCCATATTTTCATGACAAGGAAAAAGTTGCTTCATACTCAATCCCCAATTATTATTATCTAAAATAAAAATCAGTATTTACATCAATGTCCTAATACGTCAAACGTCACGGAATTTGTCTCTTGCTTATCACGAACTTCGTGGCGACAACGGCGCGACGTGTCAAGAATACGTTTTCCCCAGGGGATCCCTTTTCAATATATCAGAAATTTCAAACCCTACTAAACAAGTCAATGGTTATATTGTTCTTCTCTTGAGTACTTTATTTGGAGTAAATGCTTGTATTTAGAACTTATTATTTACAGCGTTTTTTGTTAATGTTTACTTCTAGATCATTTTGAATTGTTCAATATACATAGTAAAATATTATTTATTTATTTCAAAAAACATTAACCGTTAAACGTACAAATATAATATTACAGTAAATTAACAAAGTACATTATAAATATATGAAGTAAATATGCAAATTCTTGGTGAAAAACTGATTTTAATTACCTGGTCCCATTTTAATTACCTGGGAGCCTTAGGAGTACACAATTGTGTTTTATATTTGTATTTACTCTAATTAGGTTTTATTCTCAGAACTCAAATGATTACAAAATATTTGTTTCTCAACATTTATATTATATTGAATCAGAAAAATAAGATTAAATTTAAATAAAGATATTTACGAATTCATGCAAAGTAACTAGAGCTATGTGTTTAAATTAAATTTGAAGGTTTAATATATTTATTGTAAAAAAAAAAAAACAGCATAACTTTTGTATGTTGAAGCGTGAGTAAGAAATTGTATATAATAGTAGAAATATCTAGAAATACTTTGAAACATTACTTGTACATTCATGCAAAATACATTCTGACTAGTATATTTTTAAATAACTGAAGAATCAACAATTATTTTAAATATTATAAAAAAAATTCTTTACGACACTATTTGCATATTACATTAACTTTTATGATATGCAATATATATTCAATAAAGTAAAGTATTCATATAGCATATGAAATTAATATTTCCAACTAGGCTAAGCCCAGATTTTGTTATCATGTCATACCTGGCTTTGCGTTGTGATTTAAATAATTTATGCCATATTGAGGTAAGTAAACTTTGCTTTTTCAGCTGTACTAAAAGTTTCAACCATCCTGTATGTCATTAACTTCCTACATTATACAGGACTTAAATTAATATTAGCTGCTAAAAGCAATCGGCCTTCCACTGCTGTTTAAATTTTTGGGCAGGCCCTCCTCTCAATTTGAATGTATACGACATAGTAAATAAAAATGTTTTACAAAATAAGAAAAAGAAAATAATTAAAAAGTGTACACATTTAAATCCAATGTAATTTATATATTTTGTAGTTTTTATTGTTATTTTGATTCAAATAACAAATAATTAAAAAATGTAATTGTTCTACCACTCTCTTTTCCCTGTATACAATATTTAAAACAAATATAAACAATATTAAATACAAAAGGATAAATATTTGTTTTAATGTCTTTAAGGATAAAATATTTTAGAAGAATATTTTAGTAAATTTTAACTAACAATATATTACTATACTTTACTTCACTAAACAAATTTATAATGTACAACACCTACCTTGATAGGTAACATGAAGTTCATCAGGTACCCGTTGTTAAACTGAATATAATTTGTCTTCGAAAGAATAAATTGCTCGTCATACAAAACAATTAAAAACAAGCATACACAAATATACAAACTTAAGAGAAAGTCTTATGAAAATTTTGTTTTCATAAAAAACCACTTTCAAAGAAGAAAGTTAACAAAATTGCTTCTTCAGGTGGAAATTCCACCAGCGTTAGTTGTCGTTTATAACCTCTTAAAAAGCATCTCACTGGTCAACGCATTTTTATATTTTTTTGAGTTCTTGGATGGATATACAGGGTGTTCCTTAATTATGTTTCCAGACTTCCACAAATTGTTCCTTTGGTCAAAACAAGAACAAAACTTCCAATAAACATAGGTCCTAAAACGCTTAGTTTCCTAGATATCCGCCATTTTGTTTTTTGTACAAAATAATTCATATTTAGAGAACGGTTTGACTGATTGAGTTTAAACTTGGCATGACGTTTAGCCTAACAGTGATATACCTCAAGAAAAATAAACGATTAAACCCAACCATGCGTTTCAAAATGGCGGCTGTTTGAAAATTTCAAACCTAATTTACTCCAAAACCGTACATTTTAACGAAAATTGTCAAGACATCTTTTTTGTAGCCCTTTTGATTTCCTATCGGATAGTGTAACTGTCAAAACAATCAGATGAAGGATAACAGTTAAGTTATGTGTACTAATTGGTTTGTTCAACCCGGCATCCTATACCAACACAGTAATACTACAATATTGTATGGACATTTAATTTGTTCTCATTACCTTTTACTTAGCTATTATCCTTCATCCGATTGTTTTAACAGTTACATCATACGATAGGGAATCAAAAGGGCTACAAAAAAGGTGTCTTGACATTTTTTGTTAAAATGTACGGTTTTGGAGTAATTTAGGTTTGAAATTTTCAAACGGCTGCCATTTTGAAACGCATGATTGGATTTAATCGTTTATTTTTCTTGAGGTTTATCACTGTTAGGTTAAACTTCATGCCAAGTTTGAACTCAATCAGTCAAACCGTTCTCTAGATATGAATTATTTTGTACAAAAAACAAAATGGCGGATATCTGGAAAACGAAGCGTTTTAGGACCTATGTTTATTAGAAGTTTTGTTCTTGTTTTGACCAAAGGAACAATTTGTGGTAGTCTGAAAACATAATTTGGGAACACCCTGTATATCTTGCAAAATGTTTAGGTTGTATGCAAGGTGAGGGTACTGCTAACATAAACATTGTCATTGACCGTAAAAGTGACGTCATCTTAGCCTTGTACAAACACGAACCACAAAGTAGAGTCGGATGAATTTGTTTTAAAATAATAGACTTTGAAAATTGGCTACGCAAATAAAGATTATATTTTTATCAGACAAATTGGATCTGTTGTTAGAACTTTGTGCAACATGGAAGTACTGAAATAAACAAAGCCATTTTATGATTTCCATATGACGTTAAACGTAAACAGTGAGAGTAGGAAAATTCTCCACCGTACGGGATGCATCCCACGCTAATAATTTAATGTGTTTTCAGTGTTTGTGTTTTATGTGTTTGTTTATATGTTTGACGACCTCGTAAGAGTGACTACGAATCTGAAGATGGATTGAATCTCCGAAACGCGTAATATGAGAAAAAAGAAGTCACGTGACGGAAAAATAAAAAAGTCAGTAAACTTCAATTGTACGTTGACTTGGATATCAAAAGAAAATGAATTCTTTTAATGTTTGTTTTCTTTATAACTGTTATATATTTCTTATAAATACCAAGAAAAAATAACACAACATGATAAACTGGTAGGTATGCCGAATTAATGTACTCTTACTGCGTAATTGGAGCAGTAGCGTATATAAAATTTGTTCGGTGTGGGGGGGGGGTCTTTTCTAAACTCATATGCTACTATTTCTCCAAATTTCTCTAACAAAATTTAACACCCAATATTTTTCAAGTTTTATTTCAAAATATACCGTACATGTTTTTTTAACTTAAACAGTAAACCATTGAATAAAAGGTGTTTAAAAGCGTTAAAAGCAAAACAATAAATTGGAGTGCTAAAGGTTTTATTCGGTTTTAAGTTATTCTGTACAGCAACATTTTAAGTTTCTTCTTCAACTTTGAAATTTCAACTAAAGTTTCGCACCAGGATGAGGTTGTAAATACAATATTGAAGTGTTATCAGCTAATGACGCAGCTAATACTTTCTCGTAAACAGTTTAGAAATTTACACAAAAAGTATAAAATAAATTCAGTTTTATTTATACTTTCAATATTAGTTTGAATTAATTTAGAATGTTGAAAATTTGGTAATCTGTCTAGTAGTATAACACAATTCTAGTTAAGTTACTACAAAATAGCAGGACAATATTTATCACCACTTTTAAGTAAGTTATTATTTTATTGTTGCTTATATAATTAATTAATTACCTATAATTGCTTTTTCTTTATACAATAATTAATGTTAATAAACTCACTATTAACTAATTATTTAAGCCCACACACACTGACGCAATATATAGTAAACAATTTTATTCTTATGTATGTTTTACTTTCTCATATAACAAGGACTTGATTACTAATTATAGTTTGATAGCGAAACTATCCTTAACTCGTACGTTAAACCAAATATTTTGTTATTTCAATTAATATTTTGTTTGCATTCTGATTATTTCTACATACTATTCAATTTAAATAATTGTTACTTTTAATGGCCTGTCCTTTATATTTATGATTAGTGTCCAATCAGCTGACATGAAATTATACCTTACAGTGTGCATAATACAGTAATTTGCCTGTAAACATGTAGACTACATTGCGGGACTATTTTCTGTAGAAATTTAACCACCTAATAAACGTTGATTTTAAAGACTCAAGATTAGGGATACAAACAATTGACATTGTATATGTTACGATGTCTAGTTTGATCCAATTAATTATAATGTTTACACAAATTTTAAAAGTTTCATATTATGGTGAATTTCATACCCATTAGACTTAAGGGCTTTAACCCGAAATATTATTAACTGCAAGTCCTTCGGTTGAATATATTTGACGTATTTTTATGTCTAACGTCTCATTACCTGAACATACTTGACTGTTGTATATTATGTTTATTTAAAAACTTTTTTAATCTTGCCAAATAATTAAATAATACTTTTACGATTGGCATCACAAAATAAAACAATATTATTTGATTTGTAATTTAAATTATATATGTTTAAGTTTATACAATTTGTTTGTGTACAATTTAAATAAATTTTGTTTATACTGGTTCTGACTGTATTGGTAAAATCAATTTTAAAAATGTAAGTTAAAGTTATCTTGGTATCAAAAAATTATAAAAGTTATAATACTATTACTTGTACATATTAAATCTACATTTCTAACTTAATACATTATTTTGTCATATCTTTATATTCTGTATTTTGATTTCATTATTAGTGATATTTCGGACGTTTTTATCATGTATTTGTTAATATATATATATATATATATATTTATTTATTTAGTTTAATACTACAATATATTCAAC
>JAGFPH010000814.1:350205-389604 GCA_018207615.1 Philaenus spumarius
TCCTGACCTATTTTGAACATTGCAAATTTTTCTTGCATGTTTATTTTTGCCTGTAAACTATATAAAAGGTCACATCCCATAATTATCCTAGATTTTAGACCTTTCACTACCAAAAATTGTAAATCTACGCTTTTGTCAACCAGTTTAACTTCGATTAGGACTTGCTTGCTGATTTTTTGCACCTTCCCTTTTAATGCACCAATTATCTCCAAACACGCTACCGGTAATTCTAAGATTTTGACATCTTCCGCCTTCAATTGCTCGAGGTAATCTTGCTGGATAACGCTTACTTCGGCTCCGGTGTCAATTTCCATGTAACTAGCATTCGTTCCAAGTTCTACTGGAATCGCGGGTATTTCTTCTAACGGTTTTTCTTCTATAACTGGTTCATCCCTATTATCTAACAAGTCTTCCCTAATATTTACATTTAAACTACCTAACTGCTTAGGCTGACGTTCACGCTCCTTTTCGACGATTTTTTCGCCTACTTCAGGTTCGATTCTACTACAAGGAGTAACTTTTTTATTTCCTAAATTTTCGGTGTTTACACGCGTATTTAATTTTTTATTATTATTTCTTTGTTTTTTTGTTTTTTCATCGGCCCTGTCATTCCGAAAAAATCTATCCTTTGTCAGAACCTCATTTCTTAGTTTTTCGGCTTCTGGTTAGGATTTGAGTTGGAAGGACGTGGTTTATTGGAGTTTGGGTGATTAGAGTTACTTGGGTTTTGAGCATAGGATCTGTGGATTGGTGGGTTATTCCGAGGTGTGAAATTATGCCTGTTTTCCGTTTCCTGAGCGTCCTGGGGTCTACTTCGCCGATTTTCCTCAATCATGTCTACATTATTTAAGAACTCGATCGCGTCTTGAATGGTTTCGCTAGGTTTACCTATGCTGGCTAATCTTATTTGCTCGCTGAAATGTTGCATCACCGTGAATACAAGGAAACTTTCAGGTAGGGGGGGTTCTAAATCTCGCGCTTTGTTTACTACCATACAGAAATATTCGGTTCTGCTAGCGTTTCCCCTTTCTACATACCTATTATTTTCTATATAATTCCTGACCGCTTTTTGTTTTTGGAGCGACCAGTAATTACTCAAAAAAGCCTCCCTAAACTCGGCATACTTCATCTCTTCGCGATCTGTTATATTATACCATTCGAGTGCGTATCCCTTTAGATGGCGTCTTATGAATTTTATTTTCTCCCTATCTTCTAAATAAGGATTCAACTCGTCCATTAACCCTTCTATTTCTCTTAAAAATTGTTTCGGCCTCTCTTTACTATTTCCCCAAAATTCAATTTTATTTGTTTCGCTGTCAAACCGCGGCATTACAATTCCTACATTCCTACTCCCACTTCCCTGGCTTATCACGTTTCCTATCTTCTTTTCAACGCTCTGTACCCGACTTTCCATTGTTCTGAACCCTTTGTCTACGTTGTCTTTTATGGTGGTTGTGGTTTCCTCCAGAAAATGGATAGCGCCTTCAATTTCCCTAATCTTCTCTTCTCCCTTGGTGTGTTGTTCCTTACACCTCACGCTTTCCTCCTCCAGGCTTCGTTCCAGGTCTCCCAGCTTTCCAGAAATAACTTTGTATAACTCTTTCTGCTCCTTCTCTCGCTGTAGCCTTTCTGCTGCCTTTTCTTCCCGGATTTTTTCATCCTTGAGCCGTCTTCGTTCCTCTTTCCTTTCCCACTCTTCTTGTTTTTCTTTCTGCCTGGCCTCCTCTATTTCCTTTTCCTTCTTCGCCCTGGCCTCCAGTTCTTCTTGTTTTTCCTTCCGCCTGGCCTCCAGTTCTTCTTGTTTTTCCCTCCGCCTGGCCTCCAGTTCTTCTTTATCTTTCTTCGCCCTTTCTTCTTTATCCTTTTTGTATTGTTCGAAGAACTCTTTCATCGCCTTATCCGCCATATTTACTTTTTACTTGTTTAAAATTTGTTTTAATTATATTTAATTGTTTTAAATTGTTTAAATTTTTTAATTTTGCTTTTATCTGTCGCGTCGGAAAACTCCCAATTATTTTTAATTAATTTTACACCTATTTTTTAGGCCTACGCCCCCCAAGCTTCCGATTTTACCGCGACAAATTCAATATACTGGTTAATTATTTATTAGTTGTTTAATTTTCACTCCCCCTCTGAACCTTAATACGACACGAAACCGGGAAATATTTCAGACACGGGAAATAGCAGTAGTATGGCTTAATATTACACACAATTCTAAAGCTAACATACACAGTTTTAAGCACAAATAATTTTACGTTAGTTCTTTGACCTATTTTTACTTTTGGTTAACTTTTTAACCACAAGTGAAATCGGCCAACACCGAAGGGCGCCAATTCTACAACGAGTCGAGCCCCACGTTGGCTGCGCCAATTCTACAACGAATATTCTTTTTTAGAGGAATTAAGTTGTAGAATACTTTGTTTTGGCCACAACTGCAACGCGTTATTTTTCACGCTGGCAGCGCCAATTCTACAATGAATCCCCTTTTTAGAAAATTCTTCGTTGGAGAATAAGTTATTTCCACCTACTGGAAGTCTTATAGGCAATCTCACTTTGTTTGGCCTAGGTGAAATAACTATGTGTCGAATATTCAGTTCACTGACTATTCTGACAAAAAACTTTACTTTATACTTCCAGTAATTTATTTTTAATTTTAGCTCAGTAAGAACACAAGTTAATAATTTTATTTTTTGTAAACCTCTGAAGAGTGAGTACACTGGAACTAACCTTGTAAATTGCTTATTTGTGCTTGCAATTATTTTATGAAATTTCACTTTATCAATTCTTAATCTAAAATTCATAAACTATTGGGATATTTGAATACTAGGTGTTTTTGTAAATAATAACCTTTTATAAAACAAAATAAAATTTTAATAATTTCCTTTTTCTAATTTTAAACATAAAACAAAATTCTTGTATTTAATATTTTCCAAATAAAACCAAATAATAACTTTCTTCTCAAATAAATAATAACTTTTTAAAACTATAAGGCAGAACTAATCTCTTAATTTATTATAGTTTATTTTAATACTTTATTACTCAATTGCATTTAATTTATACTTTAAATTAAATTTGAATTTACGATTTAGTGAATTTACTTCTTTAATTAATTACAAATATTTCTTAATCTAACATCCTAAGTAACCCAGTATTTAAAATAAATTTATTTGAATTTACTTCAGGCAATTTAATGGGGACTAACGTATTTTACGCTTCTACCGACCTTTTCACACTTGTCCAGGCGTCGCGACGTTGTGGTGAAATCCGCGAACGCTGTCTAGTGATGACAAGCTACAGATGTTCTGCGTGCTGATAGAGTTGTCTTGTGGGTGAAGGTGGAGTCCTGTAGGGTTGTCTGGATGTATGATGGATGTCTTCTTAAAGATGGATGTGGTGATGCCGTGTCTGCAATCCCGGTTCGTCTATTCCCTCGTAGCTACAGTTGCATGTCCTGGTGGCTGCCTGGTGGTGTCCTGGAGTCCTGTCTGGAAGCTATACGAATCACTCCATGTATCAGCTGTCCTGTAGGCTATGTTTTTCTTCCAGAAAATCCCAAGTTAGGCCAACTTGTATAGACTAAGTTGCCACTGAAGTTCTTGTAGAGTTAATGCGGTGTCTATTGCTGCATCCCAGATGATAACCGCAATGCCGTATCTTCTTACTTGTTATAAAAATTTAAAGTTTAACGAAGAAAATACTCAGCTTCTAGCACGCTAAAGTATTTTATAAAAAACAAGTATCTGCTTTAGATGCGTCAACTTACATCGTAAAAGTAATAAGGCTATGCGCGATGCGTTATGTTACATCGAAAAAATAAAAATCCTCTCGATTTTCCCCGAGCAATCGTTTATATAAGGTTTTTCGGCACTATTTCATTGCCAACCTAAGCTTTCTACCACTGTATTTCCATAATGCTTTAAAATCCATTTTTTCACCAATTTCAAACTACTAGTCTACGTAACTTTTCATCCTGAATTTTATTATAATTTTTTCATAATTTTGTAACATGATTTAGCCTTTGTTTTAATTAAGTTTCTATTGTTTCTTTGAGTACGCCCCTTTTCGTAAGCTGGTCACCCTGTTCTCCTTCCATCAGTCTTGTCTTTGGACCTCCCCTCTACCGTCTTGCGTTCTTATCTGGCTTCCCTCAGTTTTGTGCTATGGAAATCCTTTTTCCATGTAACTCTTCCAGGGTTTATCCGATTTTCCTGAAACTGACATCATTTTCCTCAGCTCGTTGTTACCTTTCCACACGAACTCGAGTGACGTTCGTACGACTCCTGGTTCGCGTACACGACCCGCGCGCGTTTTTCCGCGGCGATTTTTCCCGGAAAAGTCTTAATTTTACACTTCTTTCGGTTTTTCTTTTTCCACTTTTCTTGTCCATTGGTTTTCATTTACTAGCCGGATTTTCATCTCATTTCTGCTTCTGGTTGTCTTGCTGTGAGGTTAGGGACTTCAACGATTTTTCACGAACTAGGGTTTTACTTTACTCCCGAAACATATTTCAAATACTGGATTATTTTTACATAACTACTTCGTTTGCATACTATTTACTATTTTGAATTGTTAAAAGTTTGAGTTTAAATTTTTAATTAGCTGTAAAGGTGCAAAATCTATCACCTTTTTCCTTTCATAAATTTTCTAGTTTTTCTTTTACATTATGAATTACATTTATCAATACTAAAACTTGTTTTAGTTAGAATTTAAAAAACTTTATTTTTAACCTACTTTTTTATCCTTTAAACTTTATGAATTACCATTAACTTTTTTATATGACAAAATTTCGCTAAAACTTATTTCACCTTTATTTTAGGCCCTTTTAAGAAAAGCCTAAAAAACCTTTTCTTTTTTAAATTAGAGGAATTTTGAAAATTTTCTCATTCTTTGAAAGCTCGTATCTTACGTAACTTTATGATTTTTTAATATCTAATCTTGCAGTAAATACACCCGCGGTTAGCGTAATGCATTTCCCGAAGATTTTTATTTTTTATTCAAATCTTGGATTTTGGCTTCCCTTAGGAATCTTTTAAGTAATTTTTATAAGTTCCCAATCCTTTTCAGACAGGCAGGGTCCAAAAGTTTAATTCTACCCGATAACAGACCGCCCGCGTATACATGCTGATCTCGTGACCTACATTTGGCTTTAACTCACTGCAAGTCCCTATTATTCAAACTTACAAAATTAATTGCAAATTTAAACTCAAGACCTACAACGAGTTTTGTCCGTTGTAATATATATATATTTATTTATTTAGTTTAATACTACAATATATTCAACAAATTACTTTGTCCACTTTTATTCTTTTATTAAGATTGAAAATCTCATTTTTTTAACAATTTATAATTCCATGCAGACTTGTTCTCTCTGCTTCTCCCTCCATATCCTCTGTGTTTCTGGAAAGTTTATTCTTAACGACGTTTTAGATATTTTAGAAAAACATCTCTATTATATTTTCTATTACAACTAGTGTTAACTTTGTCGCTTTTCTATAAAAGCAAAATTATGAAATTATAGACTTTAGTGAACATTCCCTCGGTAAGTGAAGAAGTTCAATTATAATAATTAGAAACACTTGGCTTATTTAATCATTCTATGGAGAATTTTATAATGACTTTGTTACTTTTAGGTCATTATTAGCGTCCATTCTTTTCAATACAACTAATTCTTAAAGGCATTTCTTCATTTTTGTAAAAGATAAGTTAAGTAAAGTAATAAAGTATATTATTATGTTCTAAAAAAATTAAATTTATTGAAACAGTAATGAATATACCTTTTAATTGGTTTATTACTAAGAACCTTATTCAGTTGCAGAGTAGAACTAAATTTAGCTAGTACTATTACTTTATGAAAAACTGTAAATGCGCATGTGAGAGAATTTTGAAAAATTTCATGAAATTATGTTGTTTAGATTTAAGACAAATCTTTCAATTGCCATCCCTATCCTTATTTGAACAAATATAAGCTATTGCTATCATTCCATCTTCCACTAGGGAATGTCTTCTTTTCCAAACCAATATCTTAAACTAACAAAATTCAAAGACAAAGTTGATTGATCTGCAATCGACCAAGTTCGCAATAAATACACAAAGTATTTGTGTCTACGCTACTACACTAGTCTTTAACACATTAATGACATTTTTTTTTTCTGCACAATTTCATTATTTATATTTATTTGCTTTAAATAAATTTAAAGTTTAGAACACCAACATCATTTAAAGATATTTAATTATAAGTACGGTATCTTATTTTCTGAAACAACTTCAGCAAGTATGTGCAATTAAATGTTTTTATTTTGATCATTGTAAAACTTCTATATAATAGTTTCAGAGAATTTAAATGCCTTTGGTAAGCCTACATTATGACGTAATATAGTGCATTATAAGCATAGAAATATAACTATTTAGGATTGTAAAAATTGTGTTTCTTAATTGACTGTCAATTTCTGATGATGTTTTGAAACAAAAGTACAACATACTTCTAACTTCATTAGTTTATTTCAAAATAACTAATCACTTTCATAAAATTTTCTAATATTTGTAATTACCTAATTTAAAATATTTGTAATTACCTAAAGAAAATTAAAAGAATTTCGCAATATTTTTTCTTGACAAAAAATTTATTTTTATCTTTTAACCTTATTAGAATATAGTCATTTTGATAAAGGCTAATATTTAGTAGAATCAAATTTTTGAATTGCCTTTTCCACAATTCTGACGTAATACACTTTAAAATCGTACTAAAATTATCCAGTCTAGAAACTAATTTAAAAAATAATTATGTTAAACTGTCATACAAAATAAAAACAGTGTTTTATAGTGTTTAAGAAGTTATTAAATTTTATATTTCTGGTACATAAAAGAATTAGGCTAACTTACATAAATAATAGAATTTATGGTTCATCAAAATACAAAGTACTGCAACTTTTTTTCTTGGTTATTTTTTACATCTTATTCTTTGAAACAAAGCAACTAATTACTTATAATTTTTTAATAAAAAAGTAAATTTTATACGAAATAAATTCAATAAGTTTTAATTATTTATTCAATTAAAAAATGATTTAATTTTTTTAATGGCTAAGTAATGGCTAACAGTATAAAGATAATAGCTTAAAGAGTATAACAATAATGTGCCATATCAATATAAGTGTGAATGAAGTTAATATACTTTATATACTCTTATTTCTAAACTTATGTAGTTAACTTTATATTAAAAATAGTTCATGATTTATACTTTTACTCGTTTCATTGAAGTACTGTTTTAATTAAATTTCTTCCAATATATATAAATCAATTAATGTAACTTTAGAATACCATATCGTATCCCATCGTACCCTATTACTTCAATTTAACAGAAAATATTTTTATATCACTTATTAAATAAATATTCAAAATATTAATAATATTTATATTACCTTCGTTAAATATAAATCAGTAAAGTAAATTCGATATTAAAAAAAAATTCTACATTACACTTTATCTTTCGTGGAAATATTGAGAGATAATTAAGATCAAATAAATACCAAAATAAAATAATATCTAGTAGATTAATAAGTTCAAAAAGGGTAATTTAATAATACAGATTATTATATTTTTTTTTTTATTTTGAAAGATTTAAGCTTGTTGGTTTGGTCAAACCAAATTTGACAACATAGTTTTAATTTACCTCAAAATCACTACTACAATATGAGAATGAGCATTTTAGTAATACCTAGTAAAAATACATTTTATTGTTTAAATGGAAATTATTTTATTTAAATTTTAAAAGATACTATACAACTAAATACCAATTAGTTGTGGTATTTATATAGTAGTTTATGGTAACAAATGGTAGGTCACAATATATAAAATTTGTTTTAATTGTCATTCTAATGTTTACAATTTATTTAATAAGAAGAAACAAAATTTAATATTTTCTTCGTTATTTCTATATTTTTATTTTAAGCATATTATTCTGCATTCAATAATATATAAATATTATATTGCCTTCCCTTTTATTGATATTTTCTTAGACACCTCATTTACTAATGATATTTACTTTTCTAAATGCTTCCCCTTAAATCAGGAATTGTAACGGCGTCATCCCAACCGATATTGAAAATGAGACAAAATATATTCTGTTGCGATAACAGACTCATAACTATGAACAACGATTTCTAACGTTTTCGTTGGCTTTCATTGGTGACTGTGTTAAGTCTAATGGTAGTTGTTTTCTCGAAGAAACCAATAACATGTTTTTTATTGAAAATCAACTGTATTTTATTTATTTCGACACCGTCCAATCTCCATAGGACATACGCTGTATACATTTAGAAGGTGACAGTAATACCTTTCATTATTGACCTTCAATAATTAAGGGCAATACGTTATAAAATGTTTTGTTGGTTCACACTTCTGGAATTGACGCATCAACCAACAACAGTTTCAATTGACAATTGAATAAACTGTAGATCTATGCTAAACTGTAAAATAAGCTCTAGAATGAAATTCAAAATTTGTTTTAATATATTAAATCTAAACACTAGGGGAGACCCCTGCGTGATCAGCACGCCAACCCCGTTTTACCCTTTCTATACACATAATATGTTATGTTTTCAAAACAATAAAGGTTAGGATTGATAATAATGTCAAAGCTAAGATAAAAAATAATGTTAAATTATTTCGTATATTTGTTATAAAAATCAACAACGCTCAAGTCTACACACAAAACTCTAACTGAAAGTTAGAAATAGAAATAATTGTTTAAATTTTTGAAATCAGTTGTTAATGGAAATATTTGAGCAAACGGGTGATTGCTGTACCAATATTTAGTATAGTTTGTGTTGTTTGTACGTTCAACAGATGGCGCTTTTTACAAAAACCTAACCTAAAAGTTAGAAATGCAAATAATTGTTTCAAAGTTTGAAATCAGGTATTAATGTAAATATTAGAGCAAGCAGCTCATTACTGATATTATTCAATAAAAATATTTAATCGCGTTCACATTTTTATGAAATAGATTATTTAGCAACTTATCCTTTTTGTTGTTTTTATGTTCAATAGATGCTGTTTAAACATAAACTATATTAAAACCTGCTTTTATTCGAATGTAATGTTGCATACAAATTTCAAAATAATCTGTAAAGAACTTCCGGAGATTTGAGATTTTGAACAAACGAACATTTACATTTGTATTTATGTAGATGTATTAGTTTGGAAATAAAGGTGTATCAGTTTGTCGAAAGTAGCGTAAATATAAAATTACACTTACTTTTTTCTCATATTAGTAATATAATAATACTGCCTTAATTTAATTTGTTTGAATGTTTTTACAATATAAAATATCATGAAATACTGAAGATATACTAATGGAAATTTTCATAAAAGTATACTAGGGGCTCTGCCCCTGGACTCTCCGCGTCCCTACCCCGGCTCGGCCTTCGGCCTCAGATGGCTGCTTCGCTTCGCTCGCAGGAGGAAAATTCGATAAAGAATCTCGTTAATTTTTGGCTCGTTTGTACATAGGTGACCGAGCATAAATCAGCTGTTTTATTTGGCAGCTGACTCAAACTCATTAAACATTATCTCCATAAGATTAACATGGGAAATTTGAGGGATTGTATACCGGAGCTCCTTCTCGGGTGAATAGCGGCTGAACGGATGATAATATATAAGACTTGACATATCTGTGAATGATTATGTTCAGTTGTTGATCCAAATTAGCTGTTTTATATATAATAGGTTTGTAACAACCAATGTTTGAATTGAATTAAAATATAGTTAGCATTTTTCGTTGATTTTTGTTTGTGTTTGTTTTTAGTTTGTCAATGTAACCTCAAAAAGGTAATACTCTTCAAATTTTCTAAGAAATGTTGCTATGGTAATGAAAGTAAACAAACATGATGTGTTGCTAAGTTTTTTATACGAACACCTGTTTTTGTGCCCCTGATAAAATCAATAGAAATTTTTCTTACATAAGATTAACATTGAAACTTTGAGGGCCACTGGGGCGTAGCCCTAATGTCCTAGGACTTCGGTAAATGCCCTAAAACCTTCCCAGGGTTAACCTGTGTTACTATGCAAAATTTCAAAGCAATCGGATTGACGGTATACGAACGCAAAGTCGACAAAGAACCAAAAAAAAACCCCACATAAGGAATACACAGCAGAAAATTGCATTTGATTATAACGTTTGTAAGGCGAAAGATACCAAGGTCTCTAGAAAGGAAAGGTTACCTCATAGTCATGTAAACAAACTCAAACCCCTCGACCCGTTCCCTGTCCAGTGACGTCATCTATAGTATAAAAACACCGCGCTACCATGAAAGATGTATGTTTCGTCGTACAAATCACCTCATTTTTTTAAAAATAGATGTATTAAACTATTTTTGGAGTTGCAGTTTTTTTAAATGATACTTAAGTTACACATTTCAACATTTGTAATTGTAAGAATATATCTTAACCTTTTCAAAAACATTATGTTTATGTCATTAATTTGCAATTTACAATAATAACAAAAGTATAATCATACAAATTTTAATTTATATTTTTACTGTCTAAAATTTAAAATAAAAAGCTATCTTGGTAATACATTTTAAATCATATAACTAAAAAGCAGTCATTAAAATTGTATTTAATATTTTTTACAGAATAAAAAAGAAAAAATGCAATCAAGATAATACATTTTAATCTATATATATAAAAGCCAAAACCCACTGACTCACTCATCACGATTTCTCAAAAACTACCAAACAGATTTGAATGAAATTTGGTATGTAGCTTCCTCTAGGGCCATAGGTGCTCACTAAGAAACGGTTTGAAAAAAATTGAAATTTTAGGGGGGGTTTGGGGGGATCAAAGTTATTAAAAAATGACTTCTTTAAAACTATTGAACGGATTGGAATGAAATTTGGTATGTAGCTTCCTCTAATGCCATAGGTGATCACCAAGAAAGGTTTTGAAAAAATTTGAAATTTTAGGGGTGTTTGGGGGGATCAAAGTTATTAAAAAACGACTTCTTCAAAACTACCAAATGGATTTGAATGAAATTTGGTATGTAGCTTCCTCTAATGCCATAGGCGATCACTAAGAAAGGGTTTGAAAAAATTCGAAATTTTAGGGGGGTTTGGTGGGATTAAAGTTATTAAAAAACGATTTCTTCAAAACTACCGAATGGATTGGAATGAAATTTGGTATGTAGCTTCCTCTAGGGCCATAAGTGTTCACTAAAAAAAGGTATTAAAAAATTGAAAATTTTTATTTTGATTGTTTTTGTAAACATTATTAATTTGTGAATAACCTAAAATAATTTGTAAATAACAAGCAAAAGATAAATATATCAGAATTAATAAAATAGCATTCTAAAATGTATCTCTCTATGATAGCCTACATATAAATTGTATGGAGTTTATTTAATTGGGTGGCAGTATTTTTATTGAATATGTAGGCCTATATTTAACATTCCTTGCATCAACTGTAAATAAAATATATTAGTATATTTGTTTGTTTTTTTAACACGCTTTGTGTGGGAAGTTCATGGGGTTTAATAAGCTTCAAGTCACCAGGTGGGCATACTGAACAAAAAGTTATTTTCTACAATTTTAATGCAAAAGATAGCCACAGAAACTACTTTTAAATCAAAATATTAAGACAAAAGAAAATTATAATAACATTTTATATGAGTAAGTGGTATTATATTATTTACTATTACAATAGAAACAAAAAATATCTAGGCCTACCTGTGAAATGATATATCAGTTCTTCCTTCTAGTTTTGCTTTTGCATAATAATATTTGCAAGTTGCAACCGCACAAATGGAACCACCTTTAGGTTTATTAATTGATTTTCTATCCATTGTAGGCCTAAATAATATATTTCTTCTACCTACACTTCTAAAACACTTTATATACACTAATTTAACGCGTATAAACGTAAACGACAGAGCTTTGATCACTGTCTAGGTATACTAAGAACTACGTCACAGCCCCCACTCCACTTTTTTTGATATTTCCCGAATGAGGTAACCTTTCCTTTCTAGAGACCTTGGAAAGATACATGATTTGTAATGCTTGATGACATATCTGTGAATGATTACCTGCAATTTAAAAAAAAAAAATAAGGAAATCGGCCGGATAGAATGGCCGTACTGACTGCCACAAGTTTTCATAAATTCTTTTAATATATAGATAAACAAATAATAAATTAATCAAAATAACAATAAAAACTACAAAATATATAAATTTCATTGGATTTTTTAATTATTTGCTTTTTTAAATTTTGTAAAACTTTTTATTTACTATGTATACATTCAAATTGAGAGGAGAGTCTGCCCAAAAATGTAAACAGCAGTGGAAGGCCGATTGCTTTTAGCAGCTAATATTAATTTAAGTCCTGTATAATGTAGGAAGTTAATGACATACAGGATGTTTGAAACTTTTAGTACAGCTGAAAAAGCAAAGTTTATGTACCTCAATATTGCATAAATTATTTAAATCACAACGCAAAGCCAGGTATGACATGATAACAAAATCTGGGCTTAGTTGGAAATATTAACTTCATATGCTATATGAATTTTTTAGTTTATTGAATATATATTGCATACCATAAAATTTAATGCAATATTCATAGATAGTGTTGTAAAGTAAAATTTAATAATATTTCAAATAATTGTTGATTCTTCAGTTATTTAAAAATATAATAGTCAGAATGAAACGTACAAATAATGTTTCAAAGTATTTTTAGATATTTCTACTATTTTCTACAATTTCATACTCACACTACAACATAAAAAAGTTAAACTGTTTTTTTAACAACAAATATATAAACTTCAAATTTAATTGAAACAAATAGCTATAGTTATTTTGTACGAATTCGTAAATATCTTTACTTAAATGTTTTCTTCTTTAGTTCTTATGAATTCAATATTATTTAAATGTTGAGAAACAAATAGTTTGTAATCATTTGAGTTCTGAGAATAAAACTTAATAATAGTAAATACAAATATAAAACACAATTCTATACTCCTAAGGCTCCCATCTTAAAATTGGACCAGGTAATTAAAATCAGTTTCTCATTAAGTATTTGCATTTTTATTTCATATATGTATAATATACATTGTTAATTTACTGTAAAATTATATCTATACGTTTAACGGTTACTGTTTTTTGAAATAAATAAATAATATTTTTCTATGTAGGCCTATATTGAACAATTCAAAATGATCTAGAAGTAAACATTAACAAAAAACATTGTAAATAATAAGTTCTAAATTCAAGCATTTACTCCAAATAAAGTACTCAAGAGAAGAACAATATATTATAATCATTGGCTGGTTTCGTAGGGTATGAATTTTCTGATATATTGAAAAGGGATCCCCTGGGGAAAACCTATTCTTGTCACGTCGCGCCGTTGTCGCCACGAAGTTCGTGATAAGCAAGAGACAAATTCCGTGACGTTTGACGTATTAGGACACTGATGTAAATACAGATTTTTATTTTAGATAATAATTATTGTGGATTGAGTATGAAGCAACGTTTTTCTTGTCTTGAAAATATATGGTAGTCTTTAGTAGTACAAATAAAATAGTAATTACTAATGTTAGGCCAAATAAATGTTATAATGCTAAATAAAATGTTGGCAAGTAAATATACAAGGATATATAAATTTTAATATTCAATGAATAAAAACGTAATTACAATGTTTATTAATACTACTTATGTAAACATCTTAATTTTACTACCTTTTTAATACAAATAAAAAAAATAATAGTAATAGTTCTATGGTTTTAATATCAAACTATTGTTTTTCTATTTAAATTTTAGGAGTTTTTATAAAATGCAAAATTACTTTAGTATATATTATGTTGATCATCACAAATTTTGTATAAGATTATTGCCATTGCATGATTTCCCAAACAAGTTTTTGCTGACACATTTTCTTTTTTAGAATAATGAAGTTTTAAATTAATTTAAAACATATTTATATAATTTAGTTAAGGAATAAAAGCCTGTCTAGCAATCTAAACTAATATTTTGAAAAACCTAATTGTTGATTCTTTAGTTATTTAATAATATAGTAGTTAGAATTAAACGTGCAAGTAATGTTTCAAAGTATTTCTAGATATTTCTAGAAAGGGGGGGGGGGGGGTAAGGTAGGTGAGTTTCATTGGACCTCAGTTATAACTATAAAGTCCTTCCAACTGAACCCATTTATTAAATAATTACAGTGTTTTTTGATACTTTTTCAGTCATATACAGTATAAATGAATATAATACGAGTATGAAAACAATATACACAAAAGAATAATTGAAAATCCATTAACATAGTGTGAATATAAATGTATAACAGAGAAATAGAAGGAGAGAGAGACTGAAACCATTTAACAAATAAAAACAGAAAGTTATATACAGAATATCAAGTAACAAATTATGTAAACAAAAAGTGGAATGGAGTTGTTAAAAGACATATAATACGACACTATATACAATTAATTTAAATCTGACTTATAATTGCACAAAAAAGGTGTAGAGAGAAAGAGATTAAAGGTTTAAAACATCAAATTATAAAAAGTTGATGACTTATTCTACATTTAGATGTCCGCAGTAACAAGCTGAATAAATTATTCTGATCGTTTGAAGTTGTTACCGTCTAATTGGGAGTATGTTTGTGACGTCTTGTTAGCGATGGCATCAAAGGTATTGTGTTTTTGTAATGTATAAATCCTGTTTGCAGCTGATAGTGGAATTGCAATATTTTGCAATGGCCCCATCGCCCCTAACCGATTGCAGGATTTTGACGACAGAATCCTAACTTTGTAACGATGTAAAAGGCACAAAACAAATGTTTAACTTATATTAATTTCATGAATAAATAATAATGTAATTTTGCTCTTTACTTAGTTAAGGACAAAAGAAGTTTTCACGTTTTATTATTGATTTACAAAGAAAATAAATTAGGCAAAATCAACAGTTATCTGCCCTCCTTTTCCGAAACATTAAAATTAATACTTTATTTGCGTAAGTACTAGTAACCATATAATATGTTAAAGTAACCATATAATATGTTAAAGTAACCATATAATATGAAATTTGCATTTTACCTTACCTTAAACATTAATTATGTTTAATTAATTAATGGCAACCAATAATTAATTGTAATCAATAATCTACACAAATTAACTTAAGGTTTTAAAATTTTAAGAACTGTCCTGCATTCTTCCACATGTATTCATGCTGTCCTGTTTTTATGATTAGTCTTATTTTTGTATTCTTATATATCTTGAGTTGTATACAACATTTACTTTTACTCATTTGTTTGAAAATTTTAAAAAATTATTAAAATGTTTTAATTATTTACAGGAAATTTGGATTTTACGTTTGTCTTTATTTAACTAAAAATAATATATTTGTTTTTACGTTTTTATTAAAGGCTTGTTTTTCTCATAAAACGATACTTATTTTTTATTTGAAATATAATAGGTCAAATAGTGATATTATGTTGGATTTTAAGTAAGTTAATAGCATATTATTATTTACAAGCAGTTAAGATAGTAAAATCAGTGATTATGAAATGTAAAATCTAACAGACATTTTATAATATGTTGTATTATACAATTATTTTTCAAAAAGAATGAATTTTTTATTATAATTGATTATCTTTGTACAGCTTTAATGTAGTAAATTATATGTCATAAGAAACATGACAAACTATTTGTATTTGATTTTAGTTAGAACCACAATGATTTTACAAGATGTATACTACTTACAGTATTTCCATTAATGCCGTAATACGCCAGAAGGAATTTGTCTCTTATTTGTCAAAAACTTCATGCCGACACAGACGTGATAAAACTAAATTTTCCTCAGGGGATATCTTGTCAACATATCAGAAAAACTTTGACCGACCCTCCAAACTTGGCAAAGATTATTCAAATTGTTTTAAGGAATTTACATTTAAAGTAAATGTTGATATCAAGAGAATAGTGCTTACAGTATGTTGTGTTATATTTAAGTTTCGTATATTTTGTATGAATACATTACAATGAATATTTTATTTATTTATTTTAAATGGTTTAGCACGCAAAACGTAAGAGTATAACTAGTTAAGTAAATAAGTCAAAGTAACTTCTTTTTAAATAACTAATGAATAGCAGTTAAATTCTTAAAACAAATAAAAGAATAAAGGACACAACACGACTGAAAAACTATCTCAGAAAATAAAAATGTCTTGCGAAATAAGGGATAACTAAAGTATTCCTATTTTTGAATAGTTTTTAATTTTTCTAGACGTACTTATGAGAAAACATGTTAAATGACTATAAGAGGACACTTGGATCTTGCACCAGGATGACCATATCTTCGCAAATGCTAAATTGTTCTTCGTATTTAGAACTTTTATCTCAGAAACTTATGGTTATAGAATCTTAACATTTTATTTTTGTGCCAAAGATTGGATCTTTATTGTTAATTATAGCAGAGGACTTTCAAAATTATTTTTATTTTTCAAATGAGAATATTTTCCATCGGAGACCAAAATTTCCCCCTCCCCCAAAAATGTTTAATGTTGTATAATTTTAAAATAAAGAGTTACTTTGAAAAATCCTCCGCTTAAATATGCGATTAAGAAACAAAACAAACAAAGTTTTATGTAAATATATTTAATAGTTAGTTTTCAAGACAAATTTGCCTGAATCTTAAAAAAAATGTTTTTGGGAAAAGGCGAAAATGCTTGACACAACCTAGCCTAATCTCAATATATCCCTGCTCCATATTAGGGTTGGTCAGGGTCTTCTTCCTCTTCATAAGCATCCTCCAATTGCCTCTTGGACATGGTCTGTTGTTTTTGTACAACAATTATTGTACCTTCTTTTTGGGTGAACTAACCTTAATTTGTTCTGTACTAATGCTAGGCCAAGAATTTGAATCTGAAAAATTGCCTATTTTTGAAGGATTGTCTTCCTTTCTACAACCACTAAACACATGTTTCCGTTTTTTGAAAGTTTAATTAGATCTAGCAATTTTATTTATATATTTAGTTAGTAAAATATATTTAAAACAATATGGAAACAACAAAAATAACCACAAATCCCTCCACATTTTAAAAAGACAGCAGAACACTATTTGTAAAGCAACATGTGCTTGTGTAATCAGGTGTTGTTTTAGCTACTCAGTGAATTTGTAGTGCCAACATATAAAAACAAAATAAATACATCATTCAATATAAAATACTATATAGGAAGAAAAGTCACGCTTAGCAGAGTACCAGACTAGACATTCGTGTAATAGGAAGTAGGCTACAGCTGTAGACCTGTACTTCACATGACAAAAACGCTTACCCTAGTTTTTATTAAACTGTTTGAAATTATATATTACTTATATAATTCGTAGAAGTAATAAATATTTACTTCTTACGAAAAATATAAAACTGTAAAAATATACAGTTTTAAATATAAAAGTTTATTTAAATAGAGAAACACATAATTTGTTCACGTAAAGTTTTATAAAGGTACACTCAAGAGTACACTCGACTCCATGTTCACCGTGCAGTACGTAGCGCCCCTAAGCCATGTTATCAATACGGTAGTCTCAGCGATGCTAACCGTCCAAAAACATAAATTCCCGCGCAAGTTTATCGGGATTCCGCGAATCGGGATGAAGACAGCACAAGGTTTTAAATTGGAGCATTCAAACAGTCCGTCGGAAACGGACATCCCAATTTACAACGGATGGTGCTGCTGGGAAGGAGATACAAAACACGTGCATTTTCTAGTTTGCGTTCAGACCATCCGGTTATTCGGGATGCGTTGCATTGCTTCTTGTTGTGTTTTGTCAACACCAAAATTATTGATATGGACAAACTAATAGAAAATGTACATGGAAACCCACCACATTCATGTACAAGTTTGTAGACATTCCTAGTGATGGTGATTGTGATAATGACTGTTAAAAAAATATAAATTGACTGAGATTATAAATATAGTGGTAATTTAAAATTATACTGAACATATATCGTCAGTAAAAATCTATTTTCTCTAAAAACATAAAATATTCGATTTAGATGAAATTTGATGTATATATAAACAATATATGTATAAACACAATATAACATTCATTATTGTAATTGTAGCCATATCCCATTGCTACTATATATAATATTAATATTTATACTTGCCTTAGCAATCGTTTTAGAAGTCTTTATATCCTTTACAGCTGTTTCACCTTTTCATTTTCAGGCATCTTCAGAACGAATTCACAAAAAACACTTCTCACAATTAATTACACTTATAAACAGAGATTAATATGATATTTAACACAAAAATAAATAAAAAAATAATAAATAAAGACACAAAATAGATAGACATAAAGTGTGATATGATAGACTTGATGACAGTCGCATATTGTGACTTAAATAAATTTAACAAGTGTTTTAAATGTTTTACCAAGTGTCGTTTTGTGTTTTTATTTATTATGTTTTTATTTATTTATGTGTTAAATACCAAATTAATCTCTGTTTATAAGTGTAATTGTGAGAAGTGTTTTTTGTGCATTCGTTCTGATGATGCCTGAAAATGTAAAGGCGAAACAGCTGTAAACGATATAAAGACTTCTAAAAGGATTGCTAAGGCAAGTATAAATAATAATATTACAATATAAAACATTGATAGCACTATTATAACATTTCAATAAACAGGACAGTAACTTTACTCTAATGCTATCAACAAAGTTTCCACCCAACCTAAATGCTAGATTGCGCATAGTCTACAATGGCTTAGGTTAAGTATTGCAATGCATAGTGATTTTGAATCATACAATTAATAATAATTTTCAAAAATATAAACTAAAAATGAAAAATAGATTTTAACCCTACAATTGTCGATGTTAATCTTTTGATATGCCAAGCCATTTCGGTGCGTGTTGCAAGAACATTTTCAAAAATTCACCAAATACAGTAATTATAAACCAATCCAAAAGTGTTCCATAGTTTTTTGGTAGAGAAAGGTTCAAAGAATTCATATGCGCCAGTAAACAAATTATTAATTATATTACAAAGTTATTAGCTCAAGAAACAAAAATTGTTCAAGTAACGAAAGAAAAAAGTTAAACTTTAGGCCTACATAAAAATTAGTAAACAAATTTTGTAATTTTTTTTAAATGTACAAAAGTTTTTTAATTTAGTTCAAAATAGAACTGTATAAAAATATATATCAATTTCAAATTCTTGTTTTGAAAACACAAGTATTTATGTTCCTACTAAGTGTAAAGTCCTGAACTGAATAATATTATAGGCAGTATTTAAAGAGCAGAAGTGCGTTTTGCCGGGACCGTGAGTACGCAACAACTTCATCCCGAATTTCGGGATCCCGATTATCGGGATTCGGCGAAACCGGACCGTGTGGCCCCAGCCTTACAGTTAACGCAACCCGCATGTCAATAAACGTGATGTTGCCAGTAATGGTAGTAGCAACTATCTACCGTAAGACCTGTACTGCACAGTGAACGTGGAATTGAGTGTAGGTAAGACCATATAACAAATCGCAGAAAACAACTTTCACTTTAGGTCATTGCAGAGGGAAAATCACGAGAATATTGATTACTTGATACAAAAACATTGAGATGAGAATAGCCAAATCATGTTTTTTTTTTCAAAATATGAGACTCTGTACAAAATCACATTAAATCAGTTTATAATATACTCAACATTTCTACTAATGAAATAAAGATCTGTGTGCAGAAACCTCTGCACAGTTTAATCATTCATTCCTGGAATCGAATCAAGCAATCGAACAGCAATCTGATACGCAGCTTGATGTTTTATGTTAATGGGCTGTGTTTACATTGCCACGTTAAGTATTTCTTTGTCACCACTGAGCTGGTTGTTTTGAAGATTTTATCCTATATGAAAATAATGTTGAGATGAACCGATACATTGAAATAGATGCAAAGTCGTGTTGTATCTGCTTCATAGACTCATTATTTACGAAAGCCGCAGGTGAGCAAAGATATGACTCACTACTCAGTTTTATTTGCTATCAAAAACATGTGGCCCCCTTGTCAATTCCTGTGTATTATTTAGGAAATTATGATTTTTAGTATTTGGTTATATTTTTAATTTAAACTGTATTAACAATATAATACAACAAATAACTATTGAGCTTGACTTGTGAGAAAGTAACTAGATAAAATAAAACCTGTACACAAAATCTCACAACAAATACGTTTAGAAACGTCGAACGCGTTTCAAAAACAATATCGCCATCCTCAGTGGCGCACGAGCTACAATAACCAAACTATAACTCACTACTATAACGAAAAATAAGTTATAGTTTGGTTACTGTAGCTCGTGCATCACTGAGGATGGCAACATTGTCGTTAAAACGGGTTTGAAGTTAGTAAACATATTTGTTGTGAGATTTAGTGTTCATGTTTTATTTTATTTAATACAAGGAAAACTGTTGCATTTGCATTATTTTATGTTAGATCTAACTGTGTGAGACAGAGCACGTATTTGTTTAATAGTTCTACATCTATCTGCACAGATGGAACAACCCATTTACGTGAAACTATATAAATTGTTATTCATCAGGAATATTTGTTGTAAACACAGTCAGATGTACGTTTCTGGCTTTTAACAGCTTTTAAAGTTTGAGGCCCTAATATATCGAATGTCATAAACTGTACATTTATTGTTATTATATGGACGCTTAAAATATAGAAAAGAATTTATCAAAAGTGTTTATTATGAAGGAAACATTAACCAGTTCTTGTTTTTAATCACCATTGAAGGAAACTGTACAATAAAATTATTTGGTAATAATATTTGAAATATGAAATTTCACTTTTTCAGTCCTGGTGTTCAGAATCAAATAAAATGGATAACGATAAATGTTTACAAAGAATGTCTCATTAGAAAGGACCTTCACAAATCCAATCCAATTTACAGTAAAATAATTGCACTACGAAAAAATTTTGAAACGCATCATACAATTTGATATATATTATTTTAAATTGTTACTCTACCTGTTTGCTTGTATCAAAATAATAAACAAATTCATTATTTATTTTATTCTTTTTGGTTTAACCGTGTCCCAATTAAAAATAACTTGACCTTTTTCATAAATGTAATTTTTATAGAATTATATCATCGCGCCTTATTCTCTTAGAGTTTCATTATTAGTCAAGTTGGTATAAGTTGTATGGAGCAAATATTGTGTTTAATATGTATATAAAGAGAATCAAACTAATATGTAGAACTTAGATTAGGCTCGCCTAAATGTATGGCAGTTGCTATGCGTCGTGTCGACGTCGCAGCATGTGCCTTCCAACTATTTGTAAAATGGCGACAAAGGACATACACAAAATGAAACTACCTTTACTATATAATATAGCCATGAACAGTTGTTTCATTAGTTCTAATTAAAACCTAACCTGTATCAACAAATTAGATTGCTATTAAATAGTTGTTTACTTGTTGTTGTTTCGATAAGATTTTTTTAAATATGTATATATATATAATTAATTTAAAATTTATAAATACATTTATATAATTCATATAATTTTTACGATAAAATTTATTTTTATTTTGTATTCATTATTCATCTTCTACACTATGAGAATCATGAGAGTAACATAATCATTTTGTAGTTTCATAATTACAACATTAAATAATAAATAGGCCTACTACATACAAAACTAAAACGCAATTTACAGAAAATAATACAAAATAGAACTTAAACAAAAATCATAAACATTTCCGACACAATTAATTGTAGAATGAAAAATTAGGCTTACTCAGCTTGTTTTGAAGCGACCCTTATTTAAAAAAAAGGAATAAAAATATTACTTATTAAACATTGTACATTAAAAAAGCAGGTTGTGAAATCTTATAACATAAAATAAACAACATAATAATTAAAAGAGGGTTGATTCTGTTAAAAACGTAGACAAAATTGAGTACGAAAAATAGAAATACTAAAAACTAATTGAACATATCCGTTAAATTTAAATTCAATGTAACACACTGGCACGAAAACCAAAACACTCTCACATATGTTCACACACGATAGTCCCAAAACATCGTCCATATGTTAAGTTGTAATATTTAAAATTATTGCTGAATGGTCTAGAACGTGTAACTAGCGCCTCAAATAACTTACAATCGTTTTAGAATTTGTAATTTTTCAATATATTCAGGTAAGTTAATTTTTAAAATATTTCTGGGAGACAAATTAATACAATTTCGTAAAAATCTATTATTTGGTTTTTTTACAGGATGTAATTGTTATAAAAATGAACATTACTTAATTGAATGACCATATACAAATATTGTATACATACGACACATTATGTAGATTGTTTTAGCGCTTTATTTTTGAAAGTTATAACTGTTTGTATCCAGATTAAAATAATTAAGATAAAAGAAAAATATGTTTTGTGTAAGAAATTTCAAAGATAACATTTTACCTTTTTATCATCTATATAATAAAAATGAATTGCTGTTTCTTTGAAATCGCATTAATTGAGAACTGCTCCACCAATTTGGCAATTTTTTGTTTTAAAATGTTCGTAATAGTCCGAACTAGGTTTTTATATAAAGAAAAATTTGAAAAGTTTCACGAAAAAGTTTCAAATTTGGAAAAAACTAAACAGCCTCTTTTGTATGGACTCAAGACCATAGCGCTCAAAAACAGCTGTTCGTATAAAATGCTTAGTAACACATATTTGTTTACATTACCATAGCAACTTTAGCAAATTTATAATCAGTTTATTATTCTTCAAAACCAATAGCTTTTTAGATAAGATTGACAAATTAAAAGCAAACACAAACAAAAATCAATAAAACATGCTTAGGCCTACTATATTATAATTCAATTTAAACATCGGTTGTTACATATTATTATAAATAAAACAACTGTT
Source organism: Philaenus spumarius (assembly GCA_018207615.1). NCBI lineage: Eukaryota > Metazoa > Arthropoda > Insecta > Hemiptera > Aphrophoridae > Philaenus > Philaenus spumarius. The sequence goes on from JAGFPH010000814.1 coordinate 373,095, forward strand.
ATGGATCAAAAACTGAACATAATTTTAGGTTAGGCCTACAATGAACCAAAACACTTTTATTTGCAACCAATTTCTCTAATTTATAATCGGGTTATTATTCTTCAAAAACCAAAACAGCTTTTTTAGGTTAGATTGACAAACAACACAAACAAAAATCAACGAAAAATGCTTACTGTATTATAATTCAATTCAAACATCGGTTGTTACATATCTATTTACTTACATATATGCTGTTTAAAATAGTGTTTATATAAATTGTTTATATAAATTGTTGACATAAACACCATTTGCAATTCAATAACTTAAGTCAAAAGAATGAAATTTGATAACTACCCTTAAAATTAAATAAAGCAATAGCGAAGCATTGCCGGGTCCACTAGTTTACAATAAAAGTTTTAGCCATTTTTGTGAATTAAAATTATATTTTATGTTGCAATTGCTGAGAATATTTGTATAACTAAAACCGCTATAACCATTATTGTTTTTCGACAAGCTTAAGCATACTTCTTATGTTTCTTTTTATTTTAAGTTAAAGACCAAGTAAATCTGTTTGTTTATACTAGTTTCACATTTTGTTTAGAGTAATTTAAGTTGGTTTATTGTGTTTATATTTAATTGGAAATGAAATCATTATTACTCATTAGTAAATCTAGACGAGGTTTATGTAATAATATTAATATAAAAATGTATTTATGTTATATAGTCATACAGAAGAGACGTACAAGTAATGCCGGTACGTGCTAACTTCCCAATTCTGGCAATAAAGTGTTTTTTATCTGGGGTTGAATGTAGTAGGCCTACAGTTAAAACGGTAGAATAAAACAGATGATTTTATAAAGAATTTCCTCATTTTAATTGTGCAGTTTATCTTTCTTAAAACATGATTTCTACCTAATATTTTATAATATATTAAATTAGTGGTTTAAATACTTACAAATTAATTGATCACGGACTAGGTATGGGTACAATAAAAAAATAATCCTTATTGTGTAATATTGCAAATAAAAATTTGACTTTGGGATAACATGATCGGTGCTCATTTGCTACTCCCGACATTGGGTCTTACCATAAGGGTCACTGCAATAGCTAATTTTTCCTATAGAAACTCGCTAATAATTATAAAAACCAAGAATTTATTAAAATTATCTAATATAAAAAATATGTCATTGATTTTAGTATTATAGGTTACTAAAAACTAATATTATTAATGAAATAAAAACATTATATTATAGTGATGAGGTCATGTAGTTACTTGTTGGTAATTAATGTTCTACTGTTACACTAAACAACTAATAAGATCTGTCAACCATCTGTATAACAGAGCTTTTACATTTGACACGTTGTATACATACCAGTTAAATGCCCTTCAAGTAATCCACTTGTCTGAAACACAATATTGAGTCAGGTGTAAAAATGTCTCGCGAGAACGTTTATTTAGCACCAGACTAAAAGTCAAGAGTTTGTCAGATGCTGAGATGAGCAAGTCTTTCTTATCACAAATTCTGTCCATGTTATATTAAATTCCTGAAAGAATTCCTTCCACACGATATCGGAAAACGATTATTTGATCATCAATGGTGTTTCATAAAGGAATTTTTTCGTGCTTTATACTGTCATAAAACGGAACATTAATAGGTAAGAAATACGTTGTCACCATTTTCAAACTCATATAGCTAACATGATTTATTATTAGAATTTTGTTTCTTTTGCTTACGTCTTCATGCAGTTAGACCAATGGCGATGGAAAAGAATATAACTTACTGTTATTATGGGAGCCAACCAAACTATTGTAATTCATTTCAAAGGCGATGTATAAGTCTAGTAAGTTCGAAATTTTTAAAAATTCTTAAGTTAAAAAGCGATAGGAAACAATTAATAATAATTAACAATAATTAATCTGTGAAAATCGGTCGGTAATGGTACTACTGTATAAGGGTAGTAAGGAAAGCCAGACTAAATAGCTAACCTGACTCAAAAATATTTCTATTTGTTAGTTTCACTATTTTAAAGTTTAGAAATAATGTTATTTAAAATATTTAATCACCGCTACCGTAGTTTTTACTAACCACAATCAAATCAAAGTTTGTTTGAGAGATTAGACCATCAATTATTAAGTGATGTAAATTGATTTTATTTTACTACTTAATACGATTTTTATAGGTAATGGAATATAGTGATGGAATGTAGAGGTGATAGAAAGTATTGTTTTATTGTTTTTTTGTATTCTGTTATTATTATTTTGAAGTTTAAATCCATTACCTCGGTTATATTTAACCGCCTTTTTGTTAAGTTTTACAGAGTTTGATATGTTCAATTACTCGTAGTGTTGGAAAAACAGAGCAAAACTTTAAACATCTCAATAAAAAATTAAGAGAAAATGTAGACAGATAAATTTATTCACTAAGCTAAAATACTATACCCGTTAAAAACAGCAATGTTGACAAAAGACATTTATTCATTCTATGTTTTGTACTTGTATGACGCTAAATGTAAAATTTCTTCTCACTTACAATGATTAAAAACATAATTTAATTTAATAAATTCTAGACCACAAACATTACTTTAAAATAAATAAATTTGTTGTTAGTTAATTTTTATCGAGTAAATTTAAAATGTTTACCACTTTCTGTTTCTTTATAAAGATGTACTATACTTTAAATATTGTCTTTTATAAACTTTCTGAAAAATAATGATAATAGTTCTAACCAACTTTATAAGAAACAGTGATTAAAATTATCTTTCACACATGCACAGTATAACATATGGAATAACATTTTCGATGTTTCATCTAGATCTCTGAAGACAAGGTGAGTTTGATTTTAACCGTTAAGTTTAAGTAGCCTCAATCTTGGAGTGCGTCTGAGAGGAGTATAAGAAAGTGAGATGCAGTCTGTTACGGAGTTGTAATTTTCTTAGTTAAATGTAATTTATGAACCTAGTTTTCCTGGAATTGGTTGTACAGCCAAGGCAGGTTCGGAGAGAAATAGAAGGGATGATACACATTCTTAATCTGAGGATGCTATACATGTATACTAATTCTGAATTATAAAATATACGTATCAATAAAACTGTACAGTTGATTCAAACATCTACGCGTTTTTTATTTAGAAGAATATATTTCTTGTAACGCAATCATATTATAGCAACGGTGTTTTAGTTCAAAATATTACAAACAACTATTTCACAGAATATAATTATTGTTTCTAAAAAATAAGTTTCTGCAACAATGACCAAAATCAATTATCAACCAACAATATAATTAGATGATGATAAGTTAATACTGAAATTATTACATGAAACTGCAGAAAACTGACAAGCAAAAAAACAGAAGTGAAATGTTGTACGAATTCAAAAATTCCATTCTACATTAAAATGTTTATTAATTTTAAATGTTAGTCTATTTACTTGATCGTTGAGATTAGTAAACTATTTAGTAAATAAATTTAACTTCTGTAATTTAGTTTTTTGAATTATTTTCTAGCATTGTTTTACTAACAATATGATTTCCTTTATTATGCATTATAAAAATGTAAAAGAGATATTGCAGAAGATTTTATTCCAAAATGTGTGTTTATGTTAATTAATTAATAAACCGTAAAATGGGATTTAACTTAAAAATATGTCAAATTACAAAAACTAAAATATAATGGTAAACTAAGAGTATTAAGTTAAAAAAGTATGCATTTTTGAAAATAAAATTAGTAGTATTAGTTCTAGAATATTAATACATAACCAAATCAGTAAAATATAGTTGGAATTAACGGCTATTACAACTTCTCCGTTTATATAGCTCGCAGAATCAGCGAACCAAATTCTAGTAATTCAGTAAACTTTTAATATTACTTTACAAATAATTTTCAAAAAATTCAGCAAAACTCGATTATTTCGTTTTTTATTAATAAGTAATGAGAAATGCCAATTTAATTTGTATTTCTTGCTATCGTAAGAATAACCCCATTTAGATTTTAAGCATAAAAGGATACGCACACTCAACAAACAGTATAACTACTAAAGGCACTTCTTAAAAAATAATAGTATAGATATATTTACTATGAGGCAAGGCTATTCGCAACGTATTTCGTAAAGAATTTGCATATTATGAAATAATATGAAAATATTACTACGAACAAGTAAGGAGTACTGACACGCACACTCAACAGTATAAGTACTAAAAGCAATTTAAAAAAAATAATAATTTTGATATATTTACCATGAGGCAAGACTATTTGCAAACATATTTCGTTAAGGATTTTCTTATTGTGAAATGATATGAAAATATTAGTACGAATAAGTAAGTAAATAATATGGATACGCACAATCAACAGTGTAACTACTAAAATCACTTCTACAAAATAATAATTTAGATATATTTAGGATGAGGCAAGACTATTTGCAAACATACTTCGTAAAGGATTTTCATAATATGAAAATATTAGTACGAATAAATAATGTTTAAAACCCTAGAACTGGCAGGGTTAAAGCTAAAATTGAAAAGCCCGTTTATAGCGTTTTGCAACCATATTTTAAAAAAATTAGCCAAAAATAGTAAATGAACCCCAATCCAAAAGTGTTCCGTAGCTTTTTTGTAGAAGAAACTTCAAACAATTTAAATATGCAACTAAAATTTTTTTTTTGAAATTATAAAAGTTATTAGCTTAGAAAGCAAAAAATGTTTAGAAACGGAAGGAAAAAAACAACTTTATGCCTACATAAAAAATAGTAAAACATTTTTGTAATATTTTTCAAAATACACAAAAGTTTTATAATTTAGTTCTAAATAGAAATATGGAAAAATATATTTCCATTTCACAAATGTTTAGTTCAAAATAACATTTTGAACGTTTTTACTACATAACCTGCAAATCTTGACTAATTTTAAAGTGACTAGCCTAGGCCAAGACATTTTTTACTTCAAACAATTTTTTTTTATACCAAAAATTCGAGAATGAAATGTAGAATCGAATAGCATTCTACCCAGTTTCAAATAACTTTACATTTTGTAATGAAAATTCAAAAACCTCAAATCGGCAATTTAACCTAAAACTAATTTCTAGGCTTTGTTATTTATAAACTTACCGTTTTATTACAACACCGTTATAAGCCTAATTTCACTCAAACACAATCTACACTTATTTATTTATAACTAAAACACAATATAACACTATTTTATAAACTGTAATAACCATAAAATAACACAAAACAAATGTTATAACTGAAGTCAACTAGACGGGTGACGTTCTCTGAAATCTGTGCATTTGTAAAGCTTTGTTCTACCAGCCTATGAAATCTAAATGTATTGAATTGGACATAGATAAAAACTGTGAAGTATCCTTTTTAAAACCATTTATTGTACATTTTAGGGATATATCGAATAAGACTGTAAGAATCGATTCTAAACAGGCTTGCTTATTGGCCAAATCTATGACCAATTACAAGCTTTCACCGTAAATCCTGTAGAACAGCTGTTTTCAGAGTAACATGTGATTTGAAGACACAGTTTTAATCAGAATCGTCTGCTAAATTCAATGCTGTTATGATCTTCTTCATAAATGAATTCTGTGAGGAGTTGCAGACCGTTGAAAATGAGACAAGTCTTGACAGTATACGGGCTTCATTGACGCGTGAATCACAGGTGATTTAGGTACTAAAATTTTGAAACAGTGATTACGTATGTAAATATCTGTTCTACAAAAACGTTGTAAATACAAAAATTATAGTTTAATTCATTACCTTTCCAACGGTACCGGTTTTATTACGATTAAATAATTTTAAGTGGATATAATTATCGATTATGCAAATTCTCGCTAAGGTTCGAGCGGGTTGCTTTGCCCCTGAGAGACTGCAGTCAAAACTGCAGTCTGCCACTTAGGGAGTTTTAAAAATATTTACGTTTTGAACAAGTTTCTTGATATTCTCATGAAAGTCTAAGTTTCTATTTAGGGAAAACTGCCACTCATGAAAGAGTAATAGTACCCAGTTATCTTTATTAATTGTCAGATATTGTTGTATTTCTGAACGATTATATTTAATATATCAAAAATATGTCAATTATATTTTAAAATATATTTTAAGTTTACCATTTACATAGAAATTACCATATGTTTTTGGAAATATTGCCATCATTGATGAAGACAAAATGTTTCAATTTTAATTTTAATATTCGTGATTTGTTTTCGTATTGTTTGTGATATTTTTTTAAATTTCTCACTTAAGTCCTAGATAAATTTTATATATTTTATATTTGGAAGTATTTTTAATCGGTTTCAGTGTCAAAGAAGATATTATATTTTTGCCTATTCCTTACATTTTTCACTCATCTTAACATGAAATATTACAACGAAATTTTACTAATATTTACAAAATATACTTCCAAAGCTCCGCCAGAACTTGATTAAAAGCGAAACGATTGTTATACAATATCGCTCAGTACATCGCACACTTTTAAGGGACATTATATCTGAAAAAAGCTTTCGAAATACCATTGCTTTGATGAATACGTATCTTACATCTGAACCCCAGCTTTACTGAAATCAAAGCATCTCGTACCGAAAGTGTGTTACAGCTTATGTAAGCAATACTTTTCGGCAATACTTTCATCTCCTAGTAGTTAAATTCAATTCGGTATGGGAAAAACATGTGATCAACAATAGAAGGTCATAAACACGTTGTGTAGTGGTTCTTAAGTGATTAAATGTCATATTAAAAAAAAAATTTAATTAATACCGGCATTTTTTTAAATTTCATTTAACGATTATAATATAATATGTACCATATTGTAGTTATTTTGATTTATTTATTACCTGGCTTATTTACTTTATTGAAGTTAGACTAAAATATAAGGAATGGAACTAAAGTAGGCCTATTAAAGAACACTATAAGGAAGGTATAACTAACGGTTATTTATTTACAAATATTATAATAACAGTTTAACTGAATTGTACATAATTATATTACAAATACTAAGTGTAGGTAAATATTGTGTTTATTTTAGAGTCAAACTAGTTGTCATGGTTACATTTAATCTTTAATGTTTCCTAAAGAAGGGTCACTTTATGTGGGGAGTGTGGAAAGCCACAGTAAATAGCAAGACCTGTCTCAAGAATATATCCGGTTGTTAGTTCCACTACTATAAAACGGAAAAATTGACTCGATTTATTCAGGCTATCCACCATTCCTGAAACGTTTGTAATATAAAATAAATAGTTTGGGTAGTAATTGAATGTATTAATCTTGTACACGATACTTTATGTACATTGCCATTTAAGGAAGAAGTGATACAAAGTAGATAGTTTATATGTTTTTAATTTGTTGTTTGTATTACTAAATATTCATTTATTAATTTGTTTAAAAATATTCCTATTAGTTGTTAATTTCAAACAGGGTTAATGTTGAATACAGTTTCATTTATTCTTCTATTGAAAGTAATAATTAAACTGAACTAAACTTTAAAAAATAAAAAGTTGTATCACAAGTCTTTACAGAAAAAAAGAAAAAATATAAAATAATAATGCTCTAACTAATAAAACTATACTTATGACAATCTGCATTATTTATTATATTTTGCATTTTACTAAGTTTATGTATAATTTATGCATTCGGTTAAAATGTAGAAATTTGGTAAGTTCAGGATAATTAATTAAGGCATTAGTGAGACAGCTAAAATGAAATGAGAATTTTATTTAAACTCACAATACAAAAACGTGAGATTGTCCCAAACTAAAAAGTATGACCAGGTATAGGTCATTATTATATCTTTTCAAGAGTGCATTATTATTTAAAATAAGGTACTACGTTTAAATTACACTGTTTGAATTTTTATAAATACATTAATTAGGTTTCATCTGTAGCTTATACATGCTTGAATATCTTATCTTCTAAAGCGAGAGATAATTGTCTGTCTGCTAAATGGATCTGGAATCTCCGTCTAAGGATTTTTGATTTTTAGATTTTATATGGGGCTTTTGGCCACGAGAAATCGATTGGAAATGGTCACCAGTCTGGGAAAATTCTTTTTCTACGTCTTTTTATTAAATTAAAAAGTGAAATTTGTCCGTTTTAAACAATACAAAGCACAGCTGATGCAAATGTTTTCAATGTCATTACAAAAATCATCTGTTTTCTTTTAAACGAAGCACAGCTGATGCAAATGTTTTCAATGCCATTACAATAATCATCTGTTTTCTTTTAAACTGTATTTTATTAGAGGTAAGCCTAATGTTGTATCTATTTATAGTTAGCATGCCATCGAATACTTCTGCTAAATAAACATACCATTTACTTAGTTGTTTAATGTTATAGGCCTAACCTAAATTAACTGTTTGTATATTTTTAAATGTTCAATAATCATTGAAATCATAGCCCTGCTTATAATCGAGCTTTAGCTCGGTCTCCTGGTACTATAACTAAATTTAAAGCTGTTCAATACTGAATTTCTTCTTCTTTTGTTCTGTGAGCGAGTTCAGAGCAAATGTCTTTGTACATCTTACATGTTTTTGGTGGTATTCAGGTGATGGGGTGCGTATCTGACATTGAAGCTGGTGGTTACCAGTTCGAATTATGGTAACTACTATTAAATGTACAATACATATTGCTTTAATAACAATAGTGAATTCATATTTGCACTTAAATAATATTAACTTCAACAATAAAACGTAAAAATTTGTTTAAAATTGTATTATCTTAATTTTAGTTTATAAAATCAACTGAAATAATGTCGAAAAGTTCGTTTAATGATTTACAGCTAAATTATCAAATAAATAACTAGAAATAAATCCTTTTCACACAGGCTTAAAGACCACTTTATCAAAATAAATCATTGGTATTTGTCAGTTTTATTAAGATACCAGTATTACATTATTTGCAATTTGCATATATATTTGGTTCCTAACATTCTAATTCAAATTCCTTTATTGTCACAAATACATTTTACAAAGCCAGCAAGAGCTGGAAAACAGGCCGTAGCCAGGGGGGAGGTTAGGGGGTCCAACCCTCGCCCCCAGAAGTCCTGAAATTTAGTAGTAAAAATTAATACTCGGTTTAAAAAGTGCAAATTAAATTATAAAATAGAAAACACAACAGAGAATCCAGCAACATATTTTACATCATTGTGCATTGCATGCATGCTGATATTTCGATTTATGGCATTGTCAAGTTTAAAAATAAACCTAATACTAACACACAACATATGCATCTACATTACTAAACAATCCTTAGCATTAAAATATGCCTTATGTATTAAATATTCGGTTAATCTATTTTTAAAATTATTATTAGTTTTAATATTTTTAAGTTCAATAGGCAACTTATTGTAAAGTTTATTTCCGTAATAATGTGGTATTGATTCAAATAAAATCTGTCTATGAAGGGTTAGCTGAGAATTAATCTTTTGCCTTGTATTATAATGATGTATATTCTGCCATTCCATCAGCATATCATAATTTAGCTAACAAATATTGAACACCTTAATATATATAGTGAGGGCAAGGTTAAGTTGCGCACAACTTTAAGTAGCCCCTTACAAGATGTTCGGTTTTTAGACAAAGTCATAACTTTAATATAATTTTTCTGTACTTTAAAGAATTCTAATACTTTACTTGAATTACCACAAATTTCAATTCCAAGCTGAATAATCAAGACGAACTTCGCGTATTATATTATTAATGTTGTCTTCTTGTCAACCACATCACGCAAAATCAACAGATAAAAGCATGCTGAATGTAACCCAGCATTTACAAATAACTGCTCCCCTTTAAATTTGAATCAATTTGAACTCCTAGAAATTTAACTGATTTTGACAACTCAAATCGATTTATTTTCAAATTATATATTCAATTCTGTTTGCATATGTCTCCCTATTGGTTTAAAGGTGACTATTTGTGTTTTTTTCCATTTCATTTTTCGCTGACAATACCTAAAAATATGTGTGTTAGGTAGAAATTAGGTGTGTTAATTAAGTATACTCATGATTGTTCTCAGTTTGATCTACAACTGAGCAGATATTGTGAAAGGTTGGCTGCAATTACTTCGTGCAGTTAACAAGATTAGAATTTTACTGTGACCTAGTTTTACACTTTCAAATTTATAAGCAATAGACGTAATACATATTTAGTTTTGTAGCTGTATTGCAGTATTACCATTACAATATAAAGTGGTTAATTTAATAGTGGGTTAGGATAAATCTCTTTACATCTTTAAGTGTTCTGATTAAGACTTCCTTAATGATAAAATAGATTGTGTTGCTATTTAAAATGACCAAATATGTATGTAGTATCATCTTAATTTTTGTAATTGTGTTTATATTTCCGATTAGTACAATAGAAAGAAGGGTACACCTTTGTAATGAAAAGTGAACTATTGTACTCTTAACCACCTCTGTTAGTTACCTCCTTCTTTAAACTAAATTGAACACAAGACAAGCTGAAATACCTACCAATAAATTAATAGGATTTATAGTTGTATTCTGATACTTAGTAATACAACCAATACAGTAGAATATATGGAGAAAATAAAGTCAGTAATATACAAGCAAAAACATTTTAAGCTAGTTTTATTGCAATAACTAGAAACATTATTGAGGTCACAATAAAGTGCGTCATGCGATATAAAACAATACAAGAAACACAAATCATTGTTAAGTCTATTTGCAGTTACATACCAGCTAGAAATAAATGTAAATAGAACTAAAAACATATATGCATTGTCTTGCTTTAATGTCATTTTATATTTCGACATTAAGGACTGATTTGATCTGATTACGAATGCGCATAGTTATTATAGTTTATACCTAATAGTTTATTACAGTATCGTCCACGGATTACAAATTCGTTTAATTTTTGTTTTTATTTGGCATTGTCAAAACAATACATACTCAATTTCTAATTATTTTGTATTGTATTTCGTTTTGGACCAGATGTTTGATTATTATTGTTTTGTATAGTCATTTAAGCTATAAAATAGTATCGTATAATAAGCATTGTGTTAATACAATATGTTTATTTCTTTCTATTTTCAGAATCATAACTTTTAAAATTGTATTTTTCTTAAAAATAAATAAGGTCATTCATATTAAAGATATTGTTAAAATAAAAGGAGGTAAATTAAATCTAAATAACCTGACATTTAAATAATCTTGTATTACACAAAATGTTATATGAAATAAATAGTTATTTGATACTTTAAATATTAAGTCAAAATAATTACTAGGAGATTTCACGTTAAAATTTTTTTTTTTTTGCATTTTAACCACAAATTATTTAAACTCATCAGATGCATATAGATTACTCTTACTATTATTGATATACTTAAAACATAATATCTTTTTGGAGAATAAAAACAAGAAATCCTAATATTTTTCTAAAAAGGAATGTTATCCATAAACCTTTTAATTTATTAAAAGACAAATTAATTTGCTTTTTTTTCAAGGAACAAACATATTTTAATTTCATATTAATAAATTAATTAAAATTCAAAAAGTTTTCTATATTTAGACGGATATCAGGAATTTTGTAAAACGAATTACAGCAAATTAATATTTATGGCTGTTTTTGTCAACATTTGCATCGAATCTCCTTCTTCAATCTCATTTTTATTCATCCAATCGGAGAGCAGACATTTTGAAACCCAACAATATTCAGCTTCATTTTTCTTTATGACTGGTAGTAATTGCAGCTCCAGTGGTCAAGTTGTTACTAACGATAACAATAATAACTAGAATCATTAAACGATATTTCGCTTTATGGCAACCATTACTGAAATGCGAATAATATTCCTATGAATTTGCAAATTGTACTAATTTATCTTTAAACACATATTTATCAAAACAAACTGTGATTTTAAATATATGAACCCTTTACCAAACAATTGTTTTTAAACTTTACTACTATTTAGTTTCCGTATTGTTAATGTACACGTATTTTCTTTTAATGCCTCAGTCCGCTTATTTATTGCTTTAGCTGCTGCAAAAGTGGAAAGAGGAGCTTTTATTTTCAACGATACATTTTGATGGTTAGTTAGAGAATTTTTGGAAGCAAGGCATAGACTATAATGGATACAATAAACAATTGTTTAGGTTTTTGCATAATTCAAAAATATATTACATACAAATAACGAAGTATATTAATCGACATTAAAACACGTGATTCTTTCACATATGATGTCCATATTTAACATTTTATTGATATGAGATAAACGTAAATCAACTGTGCATTAAATATACGGTTTCAAAAAATGGTCCTCACGTGATTTTAAAATGTTCTACCAGACTGATTAATAATGAAGTTTTAACACAAATTGTATTTTGTTCATACTACCTAATCCATTTATAGCCCAGTCGGTATTGGTTAAAACTACCAGTAATTTGCAATACGGCTGATTTTTTTTATAAGTACCTTAAAGTATGTAGATTAACATAAAAAAAAGTTTACCAGTCTATCGATTTTCAAAAGTCGAAATAAAAACTCAATTATCATTTTTTTCCGATTATCCTTAATATTTCGTGCTGGGATAAAGATAGAGAAAAATAAAAAAATACCACCGTGTAGAGGAGGTATTTTTAAACAAAAAAGGTCATTTGTATTTATTTCGTCTGAGCAATGGTTTGTCTGGAAAAAATTCGATAATGCAGGTATGTATTTTGCAGCAGGGGAAATCACTAAAAGGGGTCATCTTATTCATATATGAAGCGTTGGCTCATTCTACATTGGCCAAATTTTAATATATCGAATTTAAACTTGACATAGGAGTTAAAATATATATTTTAAACATTTATGCTAAGTTTCAGCTTATTATCTTGAAAATGACCCGATCTAGGAGTCGATTTCGATTATTGATTTTAGGAGTACCGGACCCCGAACTAATTTCAATCTATTCCAGTTTCGTCAATTTTTGGAATATCAACATCAAATTTGTTTTACAAGTTGAGTACACCAGTATAAATATTCTTAGTAAGTATGAACGATTTTTTTCATGTTATTTTTAAAAACGAGGCGCTTGAAAATAGTCTTCTGTCTTACCTATCTCGTTTTAACTATAACACCTTTGGATTCAACGACTCCATTTTCGACATTTTTGAACATATCGATTTAAAAATTGGTACAGAAGTTACAAACACAATTTTTTTGCTATACTTATTTTAAAAACTATATTTAAAAAATTGACTAATCTGCAGCCGATTAACTCAAGCGTTTTGATGAAAAATCTAAAAAGGTCTAAAATTATACTTTTTTAAGTTACTTGTGCTTTGAAAAGTAAATAATAAAAAAGGTTTATACTCCTTGATCTTGTTTGAATCTATATGTTTAACTTTTAAAAAAAACTTTCAGGTTGATATTTTGAAAATTTTCTAAACTGGAGCTGTTTAAAATGAATTGGTGGGTCCTGTACTCCTAAAATCGAGAAAAAAACTGATAAGTCAAGTAAGTGGCTCTAGATCGGGTCATTTTCAAGATAACAAGCTGAGACTCAGCATAAATGTTTAAAATATATGTTTAAACTCCTACGTCAAGTTTCAATTCGATATATTAAAATTTGGCCAATTTAGAATGAGCCAAAGCTTCATATATGAATAAGATGTCCCCTTTTAGTGATTTCCCCTGCTGCAAAATACATACCTGCATTATCGAATTTTTTCCATACAAACCATTGCTCGGACGAAATAAATACACCTTTATGACCTTTTTTGTTTAAAAATACCTCCCCTACACGGTGGTATTTTTTATTTTTCTCTATCTTTATCCCAGCTCGAAATATTAAGGATAATCGAAAAAAAAATGTTAATCGATTTTTTTTCGACTTCGGGAAATCGATAGACTGGTAAACTTTTTTTATGTTAATCTACATACTTGAATGTACTTATAAAACAAAAAAAAATCTGCCGTATTGTAAATTACTGGAACTTTGGGTCTAAAATTACCTCTACCGACTGGCCTATTAGTCACTGAACTGATATTTATTTATGTTAAGTGTTAATACTGGTTGGGAGCTTTATAAAATTCATGAAAATAAACCGTCGATAACTTGCGCTATTCCCCGTTCCGCGAAAAATGACGTTTGGTAATTTTTGATCCAAACTAGTTTTTAGTTAAGTTAGTACTATAGCGTTTTATACCTAACAAAGTTTATTAATATATTTTTGTTTTATATATTAAAAGATATACAAAAATGTTTAATATTTAACATGTGATTGTTTTACACGTCAAAACAGTTTCCGTATACTTCAACCAAATTGTCTTTATAATACTTTTTCCACATTTAGGACCGCATTTTATTGTATCGTTGTCTAAGTTCCTTGGACAAAATCACACCTACAATTATACAAAAATATTTAGATATTTCCTTATAAATACTTACATATACATATATTGGTCATACAATACGTATTAAAAGTTTTTTAGGATCGCTTTTAAAAAATAACGTTGAAGAAATACTAACTGACTATTTGTTTGTATAATAGCATAATGTCCATTTTACAGTCTGTATCACATGCTACTTTATTTATTTTCGTTCTGTTCGATCTGGTAGAAACATCATCAAGGTGTGGAACCGGCAAAAGAAACTGGAAATCGTTACAGTCTTAAAATCATGAAGACTTTCTTCATCTGTCGCTTTGCCGCCAACCGTTTTTAAAAGAATATTTAAGTTAACGGTGTTGTGCTCTCAAGCCATCATAACACAATAGTCACTAAAGTGAATACAAAAATAAATAATAAATTGCAAGTACTGCAAGTATAAAATTACTGAACGCAAACATTTGGGAAAAAAGTCTCCAAACTGTAAATATAACTACAGCCTATCAATGAGCGACAACTGTCAACCCCTAAATAGGCACGCAAACGTTGTTATTGTGTTAGTTAAAAAGTCTGTGAGAGTTAAATTACCCAAACGTGAGTCTCTAGAGTTAAATGTGTATAAAAGTTTCACATTATTCTGGTATTGTAAAAAAACTTAACACTTGTTCATGAATAATAAGAAGTGCAATTACGCTTTCTAAGAACATGAACTGCTTTTAAACAAGTCAATAAATAATTTATTTCTGATTTTTTTTGTAGAAAAATATATCACCACCGGTAAAATCTCGTTTTTAAGAAATTTCCGTAATATTAGTAAAATTGAAGCCACAGTACATTACATTAAGTAAAAGCTAATTTCACTTCTCGGCATTAATTATTGCTGCAACTATTATACTGAAATATTATGGTGCCAGCTGAACGTTTTAAAACATAGTTGTAGAACCTGAATTATCAAATTGAGTCAATTAACAAGTTTTGAAGACACGATCGTGTTCCTTTCTCTTCTATTTATTTGTCTTATAATACTTACAATTTATAAATAGGAAATTACTGCATATAATTTCCAAAAGTAAAACTGTGTTTTTACTTGAGATAACATTTTTAATTGAAAGGAAATATATTTCTCATACATTTCATGTGTTTACTAATTAAAAATTTCTATTAACGTAATGTTTACGGGTTCTTTTCCATATAATCTTAGTCTTATATAAAAAACAAAAAACAAAAAACATAAGTTCAGATAAATTTATTACTGATGCAGTTTTTTCTAAAATAATTTATCGGAATAAAGCTTTGAAAAGATCACAGGGGTTCTTCTGCCAATTTGGCTCACATCCAATTTGTGCCGACAACTTAGACCGTAATAATTACCTCTGCTCTGCCATTTGGGTATAAACATAAGATACACGAAAAGCGTTTTTGTTTAGAAATATTTAGCAACTCTGTGAAAAATTTATTTAAATATAACCTACTTGTGTATTTATCTTTTAAATATTAATTTAAAGCTTTAATTTTAATAAATGTAATCACATAATTCAACTAACGGTGTGATGATGAAGTAAACTTTACTGGAGAAACAAATAGACTACCTACAAAAATGTATGGTTTATATTAACATGTTAGTGTTTAATTTACTAAGAAAAAAAACGTATTTATTATACATCAATTGTATAATCAATTATAATCAATTGTATAAGTCAGAGTACATTTCACATTGTTATTCTATAAACTAATAATTAATCTTGGTTATAGTTCGCAGTGTAACTCTTTCTTTCTCATTAGGTACATAATAGTTTATCTCGACCTGTGTTTATGCCCAATTTTCTTATCTATATCTGCTCTAAAAATGGGATAAAAATATCCGTTTTTGTAACTAATTTAGTATATGTTTTGGGAAAACTATTTAAAATATTTTATTTGTACTTATTTTTAAAGAAATGATCAGCAATAATGTAAGAAAATATATTTTAAGAATTAAATTGGACACTTGTTAATTATTTAATAATATTTTCCTGCATTGATAATATTGTTCAGTAAAAAGATTAGTGTTTCATAACTATATGCAAAGAAGAAATTAATGCTTTAATACACGAACAAACATATTTTATAGGATTTAGTTCGTTACTGAAAAAATTTAAATGTCAATCAAGACAACTAATCTCTTGCAACTGAAGTAGTATTGATCTCATGCCAATTGTTACGTTAGATGATATTAGGGGTATTCA
>JAGFPH010000814.1:395290-406657 GCA_018207615.1 Philaenus spumarius
ATTGATCTCATGCCAATTGTTACGTTAGATGATATTAGGGGTATTCAAGCAACCTGTGCTAAATGCTTAATTTAGCATTAAGTAAGTTACAATGCTTAAGTTACCATAGTATCAGCTTAAGTTATCATAATAAGTTACCATGATAAGTTACCATGCTAAACTGCTTTTTGAATTTTTAGTGAAAGACCCCTTGTGCTAATTTGCTAAAGTGTTATTTGCTAAAGTAAGGTTATCTTTCTTCTTAAAAATTGTTTTGTGAGTTTGTGTGCTTGATCTAATAACTTTTAATTGAAATTCCAAAGACAAGTTACATCATTATTGACGCTTTATTACAAACTATATTATGTGAAGACTCAGAAAATGAAGAAGGCAAAGAACTTGATGAGCAAATTGATCAAATCCTTGCTATCCAGTCAATGCGTTATAATGTGCATTTTTTCCTGGGTCTCTGAAAAAATCTAATAACTGGCATGAGGACTTGTTACCCCAAATACACAATAACAGATTCAGGCAGATGATGAGAGTTGACAAAGACCAATTTCAGTTTATATTAAATGAAATTAAAGATGATGCAATATTTTCACCAAGACAACACCCTGTTTTCGTTCAACTGTTTGTTGTCTTATACAGACTAAGAATCTCCGGAGAAGAGGCCAGTGTGGCGAAAATCACAAATTTGTTTGGGATTGGTGATGGTGGGTCGGTCACCATTATGACCAAAAGAGTGTTTAGCGCTTTACTAAAAATTTAATCTACATATATTTCTTGGTCCAGTAAGCATGGCCTGAATATTTCTTAAATTGCCTCATTGCTTGGGATACGTTCATTTTGCTGAGAAACCAACAACTGATTCAGACCTTACTATTCTCGACGGCAAAGGTTCGGTATAAATTCCCAGATTATTTGCGACTAGAGATTGAAGATTGGTAGTTGGGTATCCCTCCTGCGTTTACGAGGCCAGAATATATGGGAACTGCCTACTCAGAAGAAATCCCGAGAGTTGTTTCTCGGGGTTGGAGTGGCTTGCTGGTGACAGCGCATATATACAGTAGTTACTCCGTTTTAAAAGAGGGACAATCAGCCTCCTAAAGAAAAAAAGTTTAACCGTGAGTTTTCGAAATACAGATTAAGGGTTTTGCATTGCATAAGACAGTTGAAAGAAAGATTCATCAGCTTGAAAGAACTGAAGTTGTCGATTTTGGATAAAGCCAGCTCCCAATATGCTTGTCAATGGGTAACAGTATGTGTCATTATTCACAATATGGAATGGACATTTTCGGGTGATGACATACCAATTCAAGTGGAGTATGCTATGCAAGGAGCTGAATAAAGAGCCAGAAGAGGATTTTTACAATGGAGTAGGGGTGAACAAGAGAAATGCTGTAATGGACCTCATACTTTAAGTTAATGGTAGTAATCATTTTCAATTCTAATATATTTGAAACAAAATTATATTTGAGTAGGTGACTTTCAAAAAAGAGTTTAGTAACAAGCATATCAATTTTCTGTATAAGCGAAAAACTGTCTAATATTCAACTTTTAAGCAGCAAATTTAAATGTTGTCAAACTCATTTGGATCAAAGTAATACGTATTTTCAAGAATAACTGCTAAACTATTCATAATAATTTAGTTATTTGACTTGAAAAGTTAAATAAAGTTGTGTTTGATTGACTAGTTAGAATTAAACTCTATTTGAATGGGATTGCATTGGATTTAACCCTCTGTGCATGATAAAATACATTTCCAGACCAAGCTAACAAGTTTAGCGCGTTTTTTATATGTTTAACTTCTTTATGTTTTGTAAAAGTGATTATTGTAAAACAAAACTATTCTCATATTTTACATTTAATTTAGTTCTATATTAAAAGTTGATGGTAAAGTAATTAAACAATATTAATATAGTGAAAATATTGTTTATATTACAAAATGTGGAATAACAAATGCGAACAGACACAATGTAGCATTAATTAAAATAAAATCCTATAATTTACCGTTTTTCATAACTGATTTGTGTGACTTTCTATGGCTCCTTGTTTCACTTAAGTGTTTACCTTTCAGGTTAGCATGACAAATAGTTCTCAGGCGATAAGGTTTGACGCACATAACTTTCATGAAATGTGTTTTACATAGGTACTGTTAATTACTTTTTGCTTTTTTTTAACCAATTTATATGACGCCCAAGTAGTATTTTGCTGATTTCAATTACTTTTAGGTGAAGTCATTTACCGTTTTACGGAACTAAACTTACAAATCCTGAAATAAAATTATTTTGAGCAATTTTATCTTCAACAGACAACAAGCTCCTCCTAAAATTAGAACAATCTATAGTGGTAAACTTTAGGAATTGAAATCTAGGAGAACTGTGAAGACAACTCAAGAATGTGTTATAACCATTTGGTTGTCCGTACCCGTTCTGTTTAATTTTATTCCTTTTCTGTAGTTTAACAGTTGTCTTCCTTGACTCGTCGCTTTCCACATCTACAGACACTAGATTTTAGACACTAAATCACTCATTACCAAATACGGCTTAAAAATATATTTAGACTAAAATGAAAAACAACCATTTCTTGCACCCAATTGTAAACACATCAATAACCCTAACAACATGCAGAAAACTATTACTATCATAACCTGTTGCAAAGGATATTGTGAAATTTAACTGGTTAAACAATAATCCACCTGCTTCGGATCGCGTCTTGAGTTTTTGTGATTAAACTCTTTTTGAACGTCACCTCATAATTTAATTGTTCAAGTTGATTGTAAAGAAAAACACTAATTTGATAACTAATCAATATATTTTTTTTATTTATTTAAAAAAAGGATTTCTAAAAACAAGATATTGATAGTAAACATATTGCCAGGATACTGCTGATCAGTGTAGCAGCCCTGTCCTCTCCGAGGTTCCAGAAATTACTGTACTATAAAAAAAAAAAAACAATAAATTAAAGAATATTAATACCCGAGTAATTTATTACTAGCATAATTAACATGAAATGGATTCATTGAATGAACCCTTTTTATAAATAGAAATTACTTTATATATTTTCCTCAAACTTTTTATCCTTTAAAGCCATCTTCTTCAACTTCATCTTGCTTAGCACAAAATTATTTTTCAGCTCCATCTCCTTCAGCCTTTACTTTTCCTTCATAATCTTTAATTTTTAACTCCAACTTTAATTTTTCTTCCTCCAACCTTAACTTAAACTCCTCTGTGTCCTTAAAAACTCCAATTTCTCACGAAGGTAAGCCGTCTTCTCTGCCTGGACCTAAAACAATAAAAAATTGGTACTTTTTGATATGGTTTTTCTTTTAATTGTCGATTGTTATGCATGAGGGAACTATTCCTATTTGTGACATAACAGTTATATTTGCAACTTCATGTGAGAAAATAACAAATTATAAACTTAACCCGAGCAAGAAAAGCGATCGAATTGTTTGACTGAATTCGCTGTCTTTTCGCTTGGGTCTAGGGCGCTGATTCCACTACAAAGTCGGACTCATTTGGATGGTAAGTAAAAACACAAGAGCATTCCGCCTCCGGCTGCTCAACTTCAGTTGACTTATCTATTTCTTGCATTTCAGATTATGTGGGAGGGCTGTTACATATCTACGTGAGGGCAGATTCATCAACGTGAGGCGGTACAATATTCGGTCAAGTTGAAAAATATGTTGAAGTATGTCAAAATCCTCACTTATTTTTAGTATGTATTCTACAAACAAAAACCAAATAAATTAATAAGTTCCTATGTGTACAAATTAATTAATTAATAATTCACAGTCAAATCACAAAATAGTCATATGACAAAAATTAAAATTCAAGAAATAAGATTTTTTATTTTGAGAAACAAAAAACTTTCTATTAAGCAACTGTTGTAGTCACTTACCTCTTGTAGATGTTTCTGCGTCCTAATCGTTCAGGCCACTGCCTGTGTTTTTTTAACCAATCTACAGCCTTCGTGTAGAGGCCACTCTGAGATTTCTTAATTTATCTCGCATGGCTTTCTAGCCGTATTCTCCAAATTGGGGATGTTGTATTATTATGTTTCCATAAAAATTTGGATTGTTGAATTATAGAAAAATATGTTTCAATTACTTAATCGCGACCCTAAATTATCCCTCTATCTGGCAAAGAGTAACTGGGGTGGGTAAATATTAAAGTGTCACCCCAATGGCAAAAAGTACCTCGGGTACTCTTTTAACAAGCATTTTTTTAATCTAAGTTTTTGAATATAAAGTAATATTTAAATACGTCATATTATACACCAATGTACTCAGAACTTTCTAAAGATTCATTTGGTATTTAGTTTATTATATTAGAACAAAATAATATCGTAAAAAAAGTCACAAAACAAATGTTACAATGGCGTAGAGTTCGTCCGATGCGAGAGAACAAGAACAAAATGCTCGTTTTTCCATTTATGTTTTAATGGGTAAATTTCGTTTTGGAATAATTTTGATTATATAATTTTTTCTAGTTTTTAGGGGAAAATGTAAATTTGTCTTACTGTAATACTCTACGCACTTTAAAATTAGTAAATTATATTTTAGATAAAGTTAGGCCTCATTTTCTGAATTTTTTGTGTTTTCGTGATCTAGTCTAAATTACTAAAGTTTAGAATACTCCTTCTTACAATATTCTTTAGTTTGTAGAAGAGATTTTTTTCCCCTACTTACTAAATAATTAACGTATTACATTTTTATATATTTATAACAAGATTAGGCCTATTTTGGGTTCCTTTTGCAAACATATTTGTGCACACATAGTCAAATACACAGAATATATTATGTTCTCTGTAATTTTTGAACACGGAAATGTATAAATATATAGTTTACTAAAATAGTTTAGATAGGCGTTTAAATGAAAATGTGATCCAGTAGTAAAAATGTGCCTGCCAGTATCGAAATATCCAACTGCTAGATGGAGGGTTGACAAGAAAAAACAAAGAAAAAGAAAGAAAATTTCCTCAAACTTCGTCGGATTCTCGGAAATTAAAGATAGGGGAAGATGTTTGTTTTCCTTGCACCATCGTTTCCCCGATTCCTTCTGAATTATTTTCTTAAATTCGAAATAATAATTATTAGTTTCCATAGAAAAGAAAAGAAACACAGAAAAAACTAAATTATAACAAACAACCTGATTCAAGCTGAAAACCTCAAATTACCTTCCCCAATAAAGTCTAGCGTGCTATCGACTCTAAATAGCAAACGTCTGTCAAACGAGTTTCTCGATTTTAACACTGCACGTTTAACATACTTAGCAGAGATTGAATGAATCCTAATAGAATGGATTACATGAATGTAATAGAAGGGTCTGCTAAATTATTAGGTTTGATTAAACATATAAAAATTAAACAGTAGAAATTTTATTGCTATGTAGTTCGTATTTGCAACAAAAGGCTTTTATTTATATCAACTATCTGACTTTAAGTGTGTTAATAACCGTAATTGTGTACGTATTATTATAATGAAAAAACAATTATAATTTTTAGAAAATTCGATTTAATTTAACAAAACATATTAAGTACAGTACATGTTATATATATAATCTATATTACAGTACATGTAATATATCTATATTACTGTATGGCCATAAAGTACTCTTAAGTATGAAATATTCATAAGTAAATAGCATATTTTATGAAGAATGGATGATGCATTATCAATTCAGTAACTTTTTATGATTTCACTGTCGATTCAAGGACTGCTGACCTTTCGTTAGGTATAATGAACTATACAGAGAGAATATATAAGTGCATTTCTCATTGTAAACCTATCTAAATACTCAATAATTCATGAAGCTGGAATAATTTGATTCAGCGAAAACCTTTTGTTGTTCCTTCGAGCTAACTTACTTCAACCAAAAATAATCTTTATACAACTATATTTTTTTCTTTTTTCCATTTTTACTTGCCATAAACCAATATGAACATAATAAAATCCTGATATGAAACTAAATTATACTTTTAAATAGATCTTCAAATAAAACAAAGGTTATTTTGAACCAACTATTCTTTTTTCTCTCTCTGATTCCATGTATTTATTTATTACAAACCTAATCCATAGATGAAATAAGTCATACTTATAATAGAAATTACGTGTATGTGACCTAGTTACGTCCTGAGGGTTTATGACGCTTATGTCAACTTTTGTCAAATTCAACGTCTAAAAGTAGGATGGCTTCCACGTTCACATGTCAATGAAGTCATGAAGTTTCACTCCGAGAAGCGCATTCTTGAATTATCTCGTTTACACTTTTTAATTTTAAATCTGCATGAAGATCATCATTCCTTTAGTACCATCTTGCATTTTTTGTGCAGCACCATATGTCCAAATATCTCTAATTATTGAAGTATACAATAACCTCTTTTAAATGTATTTATGTAATTTATAAGCATGCATTTAACTTATAAAAATCCGTGAATAACACAAAGTCCATTCAAAATTATGAAACAACTCAAAATGACGTACAATATAAAAATATAGTTTTCTAAAAGAAATAAAAAAAAAATAATAACCATTACAATTCCAAATATTGCATTAATCCAAAATGAATAATTAAAAGAAGGGACCCCGAAGCGATCTATCGTTGAAATAGTAAACTAACCCGGTAATCGCTACAGACGAGTTTTCCTAACCAAATTAAACTTTTAAACATAAGAGTCAACCGAATCTAAATAACAATTTATATTATGAATACTTTAACCCATCATCGGATATAAATAAATGGTCAAAACAGAGGAAAACCATTTAGAATTAAAACATATTAGCATGCATTCGGCCTACTTTATAAAAGACAAACATCTTAAACACGTGAAGTAAATTCTATAAATATCCTGTTATCAAAAATAGGTATTGCGCAGGCACAAGTATCAAACGATTCAGAAATGAACAAGCTTCCCAAATAATATAATAAGTTAATATAACTAATCGAAAAGAACACTCTAATTCAATGAAAAAAACATGCAAATTCACCATATTTCAGTTGAGAAATTTATACAGAGGCCTACAACAGCTGGCAAGTATGTAAGACGTGGTCGAGCGATATGATTGGTCGAAAATATTCGCGGATTAATCTCAAGATATAAATATGTTAATTTATCAAAAACATCGGTTTTATGACGATGAAAAGAATTATTTCCTAATTTAATATAAATAGTCCATAAGATATTTACTAATTAAAAATTGTTCTGAGATCTAAGTAAAAAACTAGTGTTAAGGTGATAAACAACAAAAATTAGACGTATGGTTTAAACATAAAATGTAACGTGAAATGTAATAAACAAATTTAAAATTTTCTAAGCTAAAGCCTATTTATTTGTGACAATGAAAAAAATTGTGATTATTACATTCTGACTTAAGGTCTGGTCAAAGACAGTTCAATACCTAAGTGCTCTATTCATATATAAAACCATTGAGCGAAAGTATTACAAATCAAGAATAAAACATAAGGGTAAATGACCAAATACTAAATCCTGAAAATGCTATTTATAGCCTAATGGTATAAAAGATAAGTTGCAGAAAGAAATTTCGAATTTGGTGAGACCTAACCTATTTATTTCCATTGTACTTTATCTTGTGCTATAACAGAAGTTACTTTTCTTATTATTTTGAAAGTGTTGACTGTAAACCAATAACTTATTTTCCAAATATTACTTAACTATATCAATGAGTAGACAATTCATTTCATTTAATGAACTTGTATAATATACAATAATACATATTATATATGTTATGTGTATTATAAATGTATAGTTTAATTTGTTATATGTAGATATGTTTAATGTATTATTTTAAAAATTTAGGATGAACCGGCCCGAAAACCCTACCCGGAGATAGAATTTCATAAACATTAAATGTACATGAGCTCATTTTCAATTGAATTGTCTAATTAATTATAGATATATAATATATTTTGAATTCTTTGATAATAACTTATGATTAGGACATTTATTTCATAATTTATTTCCTTTGTTTGAATTAAGTTTGTTCCTTTTAAATGTTTTTTTGGGACAAATAAAATTTTGTTAATTTGAACGAACAGTGATATTATTATTTTATTTAGAAAATTATTAAATTAAGAGACCGATATTAGATGTATCAAAAGGGTAACGTTTCAATTATTAGCTAGAATTTATGTTGCTACTATGTTTTTAATAGTTCTTGTACATTTCGAACTGTTCAAAGCGCGTTCATCAACCTTCCCTTTTTACAACGAAGTAATATTTCGAGGGTACCGTCTAAGCTGGAGTAACCATGGTCATTCTGGATATGTTCGGCAAATTTCGACTCGGTATTTGTGAGATTCTCACTTTGTTTTGTCGATGGAAGGTGTTCTTTAAATCTTTTCTTAAAAGATCTTCCTACATATATTTTTGGACAATCGCGACATGATAACAGATATACTCCTGAGCCTTTAAAAGTTTCTTTAAATTTGCTTGTATTACTTAACCCTTCAAACTATTTTTGCTTTTATAAACGACCTTGTAGCCATGTCTGTTGAGGATATTTCCAAGTGTGTGTTCAAGCGGCTTGTAATAAATAGTTAAACACCATAAATTAGTCTTTCTTTCTTTGTGATAATTCTTTAATTTTGTGTTTCCTGTTTTGTTTCTTGAGTAATCTATCTACAATTGAAACGTTGTAAACATTATTGGCGACGGTGCTTTGATCTCCTCTTGAAAATCTGATTCTGTCATGGGATTGTAATTCTGTCTTAATCTATGGATAAACCTGTTGTACGCTGACATTTTATGTGAAATTGGATGATCGGATGAGGCGTGGATTGTATGACCAGTGGGAGTCGGCTTCCTGTATATTTGGAAAAGGTGTCTTCAAATTAATTTGGTTATTGTGAGATCTAGATAATTGATGCTGTTATTAGTTTATATTTCAAAGATGTGTGTATATTGTTTAAATATGTACAAACATTCTGGATTTGTCTTGACGTGCCCTGATATAAGACAATGATGTCATCAACATATCTAAGTTATAATATGTGATATTCCTGGTGTTTGTTATTGGGGGATATTATGTTACGGTTTTCGATAAGGTTTAAAACCCTGGAACTGGCATAAGGTATGACCCTCTCTCAGGCGCAGAACGCAACAATTTCACACATTTGCGAAAATTTGTATATATTTGCATAATTGATAATTTAACACTTTTAGAATCATCCAATCGTTATAAAACTGGCACCATTGGAAAGGAAATGAATTAAACTTTAATTTTTGTATTTACAAATTTTTCGTAAAACGTATATTTACATACGTAATCATCGTTTTAAAATATGCACATCGGGCTACAGCTCTTTCCGTGCGCGAATCTCCATACAATTGTACTGTTATTTTCCACATCTTCAACGTTTAAGACCTTCTAAACTAATATTTCTTTGGCAATTATAACGATACCATTGGATTCGTCAAGATTTTATCTTTCTGTTGGTGTCTTCCAATCAGATGTCACTATAAAATTAGTAATTTTCCTAAGAATTACTGTAAACCCTTGCGATTGGACGTTTCTCAACTAATGAAACAGCCCATTTGTCAAGTGATTTTACGCTTAACATATCAAATGTTTTGACAGATGTCTTTACACCATTTTGTACAACAAAGTCTGAAGTTTGTAACGGTGTAAAATAATCCAGAAATAACCGGTTTTTTGTCTGTCTAGACGACAATTGAAATGTACAGAATTAGGACGTTCTGGTGAGAAAGTCTGGCGCATGTGTTCCCACGGTGTTTATATGACGCATGCTGCCCGTAGCATATCGACTGCCGACTCTTCATTAGATTGATGTCATTTTGTTATTCAAATAAATATAACTCAAAACTTTTGTGAACTAAGGAAAGACAAGTATACCGTTCTTTTCTTTGATTTATCCTCTACACTTTGTTATAATAATATTTCATTTTGGGGCAAAGCATATATTAGTAAATGACGTTACAATTTAGGCCTAGGTTTGTTACCAGTCGTGTACTTGGAACATAAAAACTGTTTTTTTCAAAATAAAAAATTTGAAATTGATAAATGTTTTTATACAGTTCTATTTAGAACTAAATTACAAAACTTTTTTAATATTACGAAAAAAATACAAAAAAATTAAAAATGTTTACTACTTGTTATGTAGGCCTAAAGTTGAACTTTTTCCTTTCGTTACTGAACATTTTTTGTTTCTTGAGCAAAAACAATTAACAATTTTTTGTTTTGTTCTTGAACTTTTACAATTTCAAAATAAACTAATTTTTAGTGGCATATTTGAATTCTTTGAAGTTTCTTCTACAAAAAAGGTATTGAACACTTTTGGATTGGGGTTCATTTACTATTTTTGGCGAATTTTTAAAAAATATGATTGCAAAACGCTAAAAACGGGCTGGCCAATTTTAGCTTTAACCATGCCAGTTCTAGGGGAATAAAGTCCCAAATCTAGAGTAATTAGTAATCAATATTCGGAATGGCGACCAAGAATTGTTACAATAATGTTAGACTTGTTTAATTTATAAAACAAATATTTACTGTGTTACCTTAAACCTTTAAAATTATTATTCTAGGCGTGTGATTGTAACTACCTACCTAAATAAATCTAATTTACGGAAAGAACTGGGTACAGTTACAATATAAACATAATAGTATATGTTTAAATATAAAAATGTTAAAATGATTACATTTATCCAAACAATTAATTATTGAATAACTAAAATTAGTATTTTCTATTTGCCATTGTTTGAAAAATAAATGTCATTATTTATGTAATAAATAAAAAAATGTCATTCGAAGGCAATTCTGAGTTGCAAAAGTTTATCAGGAAGGCACTGTAAAGAGCTGATTACAAATGCACTGTACGACGTTGACCGTTAGCACGTACTGGTAACATTTGTAGAAGGTATGTTCCACTAGCCTAGCGCAATATTTTCTTATAATTAGGCTCTGAAAGAAGTCACTACGAGGAGGCTTGGACAGTAATTAACAGAAACTTGTGTTTTTATAAATCTAAACAGTAGTAATTATCATTGAAATCAATTTAGTAAATAACGATGTTATTATTGAGAATCTATGTTCAAGTTTAATGGTGTAAATCAAGCTTAATATTTATTTAAAAATAATGCAATAACTGTGTCAATCAAATTAAATACATATTATTGTATTTTATTTTAGGTTCCAAACCACTCTTTGGCAGGTGTCAATAAATTATTTATTTTAATGTTTTAGTAAAAACGCGAATGTAATTTTCCTGGTTAATTTAAAAACTATTTTGTAAACCTTAAAATATGTTTACCAAATTTCACTATGTAGTCCAAACTATCAGAATAACGTGTCGTAAAATGAAACAAGGTTGTACTACCTACTTAAAATGTCGTAAATAAATAATT
>JAGFPH010000815.1:1692-22077 GCA_018207615.1 Philaenus spumarius
CAAACATTAGTGAATATCAATTTTATCTGTTAAAGTAACAGAAAATTTTAATATAAACTTTTCATTGTGTACCCAAAGTGATTGTTACAATTAACAATTATTTCCCCAATCATTCACTCATTAATCAAACAATAACTTTTATTTCATTGATTTATTTTATGCTAATTTTAGGCTTGAAATCCCTACTTCCTTGAGATAAGCCGCTCTTACCTTAACCCCGAGAAAGAGACTCATATAGACAATTAATTTCATTTTATATCATGTTTAATATGTACCAATTTTTCTTTTATAATTAATAATTACATCAAACAGTTCCGATAATAGAAGAAAATAAATAGACATTTATTAGATGAAAGACATTCTAAGGAGCCATAAATAGCCCTTAATTATTATTTGGATTTATAATATGTTATGTGTACCAATTTAATCTCTTTGCTACATTAATAGTTTCATTAAATAAGATTGATATAAATCAAGAAAAGGATTTATTTCTTTTTATAAAATTTGTTCATACAAAATTTTATATGAATATCAATAAATAATTCCATAATTGTAATCAATTGCTGCTTTATTTCTCTGTATAATTGTTTTCAATGATTATTGTTATTGCTAAGACATTTTACTATTCTTTACGAAAGAGCACCATAATGTGTAGTTTATAAATTTTAATATTTTGAATAAAATATTGATATTAAAGAATTAATGTATATTTCAACACTGAAATAAAATTTCACAAAATAAATAAATGACACTGAAAATATTCGGAATTTCAAACCCTTGTTCAAGCTGTAACTTTGGAAGTTGACGATGGTGATGAAGATTATAAACAAGAAATAGTTTTTCAGTTGGAAGAAGATATCTACAGTGTGTTTGTTAATGCAACATCTTATATAAATTGCTTACATCCAGCGCTCAATCTAACTAATTTAAACCATAAATCTAATTCTTCCGAAATTATTAACCAAGAATTTGCGTTACCATCTGTGAAATTACCACGTCTTGATTTACCAACATTCAGTGGTGATCTTAACACATGGATGACATATTATAATATTTTCGATACAACTATAATTCAAAATTCTCAACTTTTACCGGTACAAACAGTGGCGGATCTAGGGGGGGCACAGGGGGCACGTGCCCCCCCCCCAAGGAAAATTTTTAGGTGTGAATTTATTTTAAAACTGTACAATAGTTAAAATTTAAATAATAAAACAGCCAATATGTTCTGATAAAAGTATTGAAGCATCATCATTTCGTGTTGCTGCTAACGCGCGTAGTGGTTATCTGTTTAAACTACATCGGGGTAAAATATTTACTGTAACCATAATTGATAGCTTCACCAAATGACCGACAGAGTGTATAGAAGCGCAAAGTGCTGTACCACTGCTACCGATTTCGTTTTGTTGTTTATGTTTAGTACAGTACAGTAGTTTGTGTGACTGAGTGAAAAAGTTAAGACGTGACACGTGATTAACGTTGTTGTAGAAATGAAGCGGCAAATTGGATTAGATTCGTTCTTCTTTAAAAAGTCAAAGGTAAGCATTATTTTTTATTTTTTTTTTGGAACGAAGTTCCTTATTGCGCGTTTGGCGGATATGAGCTACACGGGAAAAAATGTCCGACCCTCACTTTTGTCATCAACCGTAGTCATGAGGCATGCAGTACTGTTTAGCCAATACCTTGGTTTAGTAGGCTATACGTTTTAAGTTACGTAATTTTAATTATTAACAAAAAGTAAATTTTGTAGTGACGTGAATATTTATAAATATATTATAGACACAATATATAGATTTGTGACGTGATACCTAAATGTAGATAACCTAAAAGTGTGTTCTCCGTTTTAACAACTAGCTACTCCAACTAGTGATATTAATTCTAAATAAAATGAAACTACCAATTAGGAGAGAAAATTAAAAATATAAAGAAATTTCCGCCATTGCCTTGTGCACTATAATCTTTTTCC
The DNA here is from genome assembly GCA_018207615.1 of Philaenus spumarius. Taxonomy (NCBI): domain Eukaryota; kingdom Metazoa; phylum Arthropoda; class Insecta; order Hemiptera; family Aphrophoridae; genus Philaenus; species Philaenus spumarius. Next base: position 3,656 of record JAGFPH010000815.1, read on the forward strand.
TTGTCTTTATTAGGCTAGTATGTATTCAAGTAGGAAACCTTGCCTTGCCAGTTTTTAAATTAAGAGATTATTAGGGCCTTAATTCGTAAAATGATAAAAATAAATCATTTTCATCTTACATTTGCCAGTCTAATAATTAGTTATGCCTATTATTGGCCATGAGATTCATGACACACTTGATAGGCTACACATATTAGTGAAATTTTAGAATACCACTACTTTTATCACAGCTTTCCTAGACGTAATTAGATAATAAAGAGGAATGTGATATACTAAATTTTAATTGTATTACTCATTTTAAACGCGATTTTGTTCGTACAGGTAAAGTGTAAAAATTAGATAAAATTGAATCGCAAACATATGGGTCCTACTTTAGTTAACACAAACCAATCATTAATAAAATTGATTATACTGATTAAGTTATAATAATTTGTTTGTATTTTTATAATAATAACTAATAAGAAAATGTTTATTTTCATAACTTTATAATCGAAAACTTTATTTTCATTCCTTCATTGTGCTTGTTAGTTAATAATACATAAAATATAGCGAAAGGAACTTCATTCCTACTGGGTGTCCTTTTTTTCTTCTATTATTACATGCTGTTCTAGATCCAACTTGAGTCCATTTGCAACTCAATCAAGTGTCAATTTGGGTCAACTTACTAAGTATGCTTAGACTGTTGTTCTTTTTATAGGTTGGTAATGATAATCCGAATGAAGTATTGTCAGAACCCTCAACAGAGTTTTCAAAGCAGCAGCCATTCTCGTCCATAGTGAGTGAAAAGTGTGCGATTAAGAAAGCCCAAACTGAACTTGAATCGGGATTGCAAATACCAATTCGAGACTTTGGTCATTTATTGAATACAAATACTTCTGTTGTGACAGATTACGAACGATATAAGTGGCTTACAGACCATTGGACACCTTCGCTGGAATTTAAGTTTCCTTTTAATGTAGAAGGAAAGAAAACCCGATCTTTCCAAGCAAGTTGGCTTAAGCAGTATCCTTGGTTGGTATATAGTAAGAAATTAAGTGGTGGGCTCTGCAAAGCTTGCATTCTTTTTGGTCGAGGTGAAGGAGGGAAAAGTGACGGGAAACTTGGCAACCTGGTACTCCAACCTATGAAAACATTTAAAAAAGCTACAGAAATCTTGAAAAAGCATGATGGTGCTCAGTATCATATTAATAATATGAAGGCTGCCAAACATTTCTCTTCCATAGTGAAAGGGAAAGAAGACGATGTCGTTTCTCAATTGAACACAGCTCAAAAAGCTATGGTGGAAGAAAACAAAAGAAAATTAAAACCTATAATTAAAACAGTTCTTTTGTGTGGCATTCAAAATATACCACTAAGAGGCCATAGGGATGACGGTGATTTGTTAAATTCTGTACATGATGGGAACTTTCGAGCGCTGTTAAGATTTAGGATTGATGCTGGCGATAAGGGTCTTGAATCACACATACAGTCATGTGGAAAAAACTCTTCCTACATCAGCAAAACAATACAAAATGATCTGATACAGTGCTGTGGAGACGTCATTACAAGTAAGATAGTTTCACAAATAAAACTTGCAAAATATTTTACGATTATGGCTGATGAAACAACTGACATGTCCACAAAAGAGCAGTTGTCCATTTGCATAAGATATTTTGATAAGACAACATTAAACATTAAAGAAGATTTCCTTATGTTCATCGATGTTGTTGATCTGACTGGAGAAGGCATTTCTCAAAAAATCCTTGAAACTCTAGACAGCCTGAGTATTGACATCAATGATTGCAGAGGTCAAGCCTACGATGGATGCTCAAACATGAGCGGAAAGTTTCAAGGAGTGCAAGCCAGAATTATGAAAATACAGCCACTTGCAGTTTACAGCCACTGTGCTAGTCACAAAATAAACTTTTTAATAAGTAAGGCTTGCTCAATCCCTTCCATAAGAAACGCTGTTGGAGTGGTATCTTCAGTTTCAAACTTTTTTAGAGAGTCTGCAAAAAGACTTCATGCACTTGATGGAGAAATGGATGAACATTTAAAAAAAGGAAAGCACGCAGTGAAAAAGATGTGTGAAACAAGGTGGTTAGAGAGGCATGATGCTGTAATAACCTTCTTAAGTTCTTTGCCTACTTTACAGATCGTGTTGGATACTATGTCTCAATCAGATCAAGGAGATGGAAACAAAGCTTTTTCCTTGTTACACGCCATTACTTCTTCTGAGTTCATCATTAGTTTAGTGGTTTTAGAACATTTCATGGCCCTTACACTTCCTCTAGCTCGGAAACTTCAAGCTGAGTACATGGATGTACTTAATGCAATGGCTTTAGTAGATGCAACACTTAAGTCTCTTAATGAACAGAGGACCAAATGTATAGAATCTTTCAAAACACTTTTTGAAAAATCTCAAAATATGGCCACTAAAATGGGAACTGAACTAAAAAAACCTCGAGTAGTTGGTTCTCAAAAACATAGGTCAAATGTTGACTGTGGTACGCTAGAAGAATACTTCAGAATTTCAATTTATGTGCCTTTTCTGGATTATCTTATCAGTGAAATTGTCTCTAGGTTTCCGAAAACACAAATGGCCCAAATTAGAAAGCTTCAAATGCTTCTACCTAAGGAGGGAAAGTTTCAAGAAGACTATGAAGATTTGGTTTTGGATGGTGCCAGATTCTATGAAAATGACCTGCCATGTTATGATGCTTTAAAAGGAGAACTGATTATTTGGAAACATATGTGGGGTTCTAGTTCAGATAGTTTCCCGAAACACCCAGCCCTTGCCATGAAACACTCGTCAGATCTTCCAAACATAAACGTTTTGTTTCAGATGATTTGTACCATACCCGTCACTACGAGTACAGCTGAGCGGTCTTTTTCAGCTCTACGAAGGATGAAAACATACCTAAGGACTACTATGATGGAGGATCGACTTAATGGGCTCGCAAATTTACACATCAATCAAGAAATAGCTTCAAAGGTCACAGCAGAAGAAGTTTTGATGTTGTTTGCTAAGAAACACAAGAGAAAATTATCTTTTGCAATCAATTGAACATTGTTTTAAGTGTATCTTTATCTTGGTTCCTTTTTTTGTAGATATTAAACCATACTTTTTTCTATTTTATGTGTTGACACTGTCAGTATGAATATAATGTATTAAATGTATTGTATACCAAATTTGTTATCAGCCTAAAACCCGAACGTAAAACTAATCCTCAAACCCACCTTTTTTTAATTTAATCACAAGTTAAATTATTTTCCTGGGGGTTATTCCTTACCCCCGACCAGGGGCGGTGCCCCCCCAAACATAAATCCTGGATCCGCCCCTGGGTACAAAAATGTCAATATTTACTTGCTTCACTTCAAGGTTATGCTCTTAATATAGTACGTCAATTACCACTCACTGCACCAAATTTTCAAATAGCTTGGGACTTGTTATGTCAACGCTTTCATAATAAAAGAAGGTTGCTATCTTTGCATTTAAATAAGATTTACCTATTGTATCTCATAACTCGTTAAAATGTCTTCGGCAATTTTTATCAATTTATCAAGAAAATGTTCAAGCTCTTGAAGCTTTAGGACATGATATTTCCGTGGAATCTCCTTTATTAGTTACAATATTATTGAGAAAAATAGATGTGACATTGCGTAAAAAATTTGAAGACAGTCGTAACGAACATAATTTGCCTTCAGCTGAGATACTAGTTAAATTTTTGGAAGATGAATGCATTACAACAGAAGACTCATTGTTTATCAATCCTTCCGTTAGACACAATGATTGCATAAAAAAATCCAAATCTAGGATCTCAATCATATCAGTCTATTCAATTACAGCGAGAAAAACAGCTTTATTTGTCACATCTAAAACTAATTGTCAATATTGCCAACATGACAATCATAATATATATCATTGTTCAGACTGTTTATCAAAACCTCCACAAGAAAAATGATACATTGTTCAGGAAAATAGATGGTGTGTCAATTGCCTTGGTAAAACACATCAGGTTTCCTCTTGTGAGTCTAAAAGAAAATGTTTTACTTGTTCGCTGAATCACCATACATTTTTACATAGTGACGGCGTGCAACCTCTTACAGAAATACAGTACTCATCATTCAATGCAAATTCGAAATTTAAAAATAATTATCGAACAAAAAATCCTAACTCAAATAATTTATTCTTGCACAAATGCCTCGAAACAATTACAAAAATCATTATCATCTCGAAGTCCTGAAAATAGCAATAGGCCCTACTTCTGATAAACCATTAGTGGTTTTTTCTCGTCAGTTGCAACAGTCAAATTCAAGAGTCTTTTTGGTTACGGCTCTGGTTAAAGTTACTCATCAAGGGAAATCACTAGTTCTACGTGCATGTCTAGACTCTGAAGCTATGGCGACCTTCATAAGCCACAGAGCTGCTCAATTACTCCAAGTGAAGCTATCATATAATCCAAAATACATACAAGGTATTTCCTCTATCCCAGTAAAGTCACTCGGACTTACAGAACTAACTATCTCGTCTCTTAACGATTCTTTTATGTCTTCTCCAGTACAAGCTCTTATATTGGAAAAGATTACCTCAAATTTACCTGATATGCAAATATCGGCCCAAGTAAAAGAAGCCATGAAATCATTTACGTTAACCGACTCTACTTTCCATTTACCAAGTCCGGTTGATGTTCTTATCGGATCTGATATTTTTCCAAATCTTATAACAGGTCATAATTTTTCGTTAGGTCACAACTTACCTACGGCTGTTGGTACCTCCTTGGGATTTGTTATTATGGGTTCTGCTCCTTTACACATATCAGACAATAGGTCTGTCCCAGCTTATCTTACACTTTTATTTGCTCAAGTTCATGACCTCAATAATACTATTCTTAAATTTTGGCAAACTAAAGAGCCTCCTTGTCAAAATAATTTAATATCTGATGATAAATACTGTGAAGAATTTTTCAATAATACATATAGTAGAGATACTTCAGGTAGATTTACTGTAAGGCATCAAAAAAAACCTGACAGGACACTTGGTGAATCGTCTGGTTCATCAGCAAGGCAATTTCTTACACTGGAGAAAAAACTAGCAATCTAAGATGAATTTAGAATTAGCTACTGCGAGTTCATGAAGGATTATTTAAACTGTGGTCATATGGAACTTGATGATACTGTCCATAAAGATAAAGAACACTATTATTTACCACATCATGGTGTATTGAAGGAAAATAGTACTACTATTAAACTCAGAGTTGTTTTTAATGCTAGTCATAAAACCACAAATGGATATTCTCTAAATGACATTCTTTTATCAGGTCCTAAATTGCAAAATGACATTTGTGGTATTATTTTAAGTTTTCAAAGACATAAAATTGTGTTCGTGTGCGACATAAAACAAATGTATCGTCAAATAAAAATTCATGCAAGTGATCAGGCATATCAGCTTATCTACTGGCGTAAAGATCCGTCTTTACTTTTACAGACATATAAACTTAATACTGTAACCTATAGTCTAACATGTTCTCCATACTTAGCAATCCGTACTCTAAAACAATTAGCCAAAGAAGATGGACATCAGTTTCCTAGTGCTGCTGAAGTATTGAATTCTGAAATTTACATGGATGACTGCTTAACTGGTGCGTCCACGATAGAACACGCTCTTAAGCTACAAAATGAACTTAACAAACTTCTGGAACAAGATGGCTTCAGCCTACGTAAATGGATTAGCAATGCTCCAGAACTTCTTGAGTCTATGCCTACGGAACATCATGAAACTCCACTCAAATTTCTCGACTCATCTGAACCTCTTTTTACTATATTGGGTCTTCACTGGAATCCAAAACTAGACTGTTTTTTTCTATAAAATTGAACTCTCTGAATCACAACTCATATTTAAGCGTACTGTACTTTCCACAATTGCCAGGTTGTATGATCCCTGTGGATGGCTGTCCCCAGTTCTCTTTTGGGCCAAAGCATTTATTCAACTCTTATGGTTGCAAAATATTCAATGGGATGAACTGCTTCCAAATCATTTATCTGAAAAATGGATAGAGTTCATAAAAGAATTTCATCAAATAGAAAAAATATGTATCTTACGCACATTCTCTTCAGATAATGCAATATCCATTCAGTTGCACGGTTTCTGTGATGCATCGGAATTGGGATATGCTGCTAATGTTTACATACGATGTGTCGATCAAACAGGAGATATCAAAGTGCGTCTCTTACTTCCGAAATCACGGGTAGCTCCTTTAAATAAAATATCACTGCCACGACTCGAGCTAAACGGAGCTCATCTCCTGTCTCGCATCCTAAATTATTGCATTTCTGTCCTATCAAAATAAATAATGATTGAATCAATTTACGCTTGGTGTGACTCTACGGTTACATTATGTTGGATTCAAACACCTTCATATAAACTACGTACATATATAGCAAACCGTGTAACTCAAATTCAGGAATGGATACCTCCAACTTCATGGCGACACATAAGGTCATCGGTAAATCCAGCAGATTGTGCATCAAGAGGTCTCTATCCTAATCAATTACTAAACCATCAACTTTGGTGGATTGGACCTCCATGGTTAAATCAACCAACATCTGATTGTCCTAAATCCCAGACTACTCTTCCCGATATGAAATCGTTACCCGAATTAAAACCAACACAGTGTGATGTCCTTATTACAACTTCACCTTCCAGTCATTTTACCAACTTATTTAATCATCATTCAACTTGGATAAAAATACAGAAAGTAATGGCATATATCCTAAGGTTCGTACACAACTGCCGATCTAAAACAAAATTTTCTGGATCAATAATGGGAAGCGAATTACACAAAGCTACTCTACTCATTTGTAGTCTTGTACAAAAAGAGGAATTCCATAAAGATATTTTAAACTTAAAACAAAACAAACATTGTACGATTCAATTACAAAGACTCGTACCATTTCTTGATCAAGATGGTTTACTTCGTGTAGGAGGAAGACTTCAACATTCTAATCTTTCTCAAGAAGCCAAACATCCAATTCTGATGCCAAAGTGTCATCATATCACGCATCTTCTCATCGATTATTATCATTTAAAATATCTTCACGCTGGTCCTCAGCTTTTACAATCACTTCTCTCTCAGAAATATTGGATTATATCAGCTCGTAGTGTGATTCGATCAAGAGTTTTCAAATGCATTCGTTGTTTTCGATGTAAACCATTATCTAAACCTCCATTAATGGGTGACTTGCCAGAATCACGCTCTACTCCAGCTCGAGCTTTCTTAAGAACTGGTACAGATTTCGGTGGTCCATTTCATGTCAAACTTCATCTTAACCACTAAGCATACATCTAAGCACTTCATCTTTGTGCAAGCTATTAAAGTATATATTTGTATTTTCGTATGTTTTACGACTAAAGCCGTTCATATTGAAGTAGTACCTGACTTAACTACCAATGCTTTCTTAGCAGCATTAACTCCCTTTGTCTCCAGACGAGGTCTATGCAGTGATTTGTACTCAGACTGTGGCACCAATTTCGTCGGCATCAACTTCAGAAAACTATAAAATATTTCCTATCTCAAAAGGAAACTCACGAATCTTTAATTCATTTTGCGAATCAACACTCTATTAATTTTCATTTTAATCCTCCAGCTTCACCGCACATAGGCGGTCTGTGGGAAAGTGCCATCAAAAGCGCTAAGTACCATCTAAAACGGGTACTCAGTGATTACATTATGACTCTAGAAGAATTTACTACTCTGACCACAAAAGTTGAAGCAATTCTTAACTCACGACCTCTTACTGTGTTACCATCAGATCCATCTGAAACACAAGTCTTGTCACCAGGACATTTTTTGATTGGAGCTCCACTGGTTTCAATTCCTGAACCACGGGTTGATAATGTTCCTATAAACCGACTCAAACGCTGGCAGATAGTCCAAGCTCTTTCACAACGCATTTGGAATCATTGGAATCTCGAATACCTACATACTCTGCAACAACGTATTAAATGGAATGTAAAGCAAGACAATCTAAAAATTGATGATGTTGTAATCGTTCATGAACCAGACACACCTTCACTCTCATGGTGTATGGGAAGAATCGTCTCTACATCACCTGGTCCGGATGGCGTAGTCAGAATCGTCCAGGTTCATACTAACAAAGGCACATTGTTGCGCCCAGCAGTCAAAGTGTTTCCTCTACCTATTCACTAACTCATGATTTCTACACATACCCAATTGAACCATGTTTGGCCGGGATGTTTGGTAATCAGGATATATATTACAAAATGATCAAGAGACCAGTTATAAAACTTATATTAAAAAACATATGTTAATTGTTTTGTTAAATTTCTTTTTCTCCTTTTTTGAACATTAATTGTTCTGGTTGTGTAAAATAACTATTCTACTTTTCTTCAATAAAAAAGATCTCTTTCTCTCTATTATAATGTCTGGTTGTGCTTCTTATTAATGGGAATTATTAGTTATTACTTGATGCAGTTAATTACTCTTCAGCGTGAAAACGGTTGCAACTGATAGTTTTGTAAGTTGTTGTTTAAAATAAAAATACAGTCCACTATAAACTAATACTAATTTATAACCAAAGGAAACAGTTATATTTAAATAAAACAAAATAAAATAAAATATTAGTGTAATTAGGTCTAACATTTTATTCGATTTTTTGCAAATATAAAACCTAGCGCATTCGAATCCTGACGTCCAAAAACCTCTATACTGTAGGTATAGGTTATGTAACCTATCCAACGAATAGGCCATATTTGATATTGTTTATGTATTTTAGAAATAACAAATAATAATTATAATCATTATATGATTTATATTACCTTTATAGAAATGCAAAAAATGCAGAAACTGGTGAAAATGTTTTCAGAACGGTTAATAACAGCACACAAATAATGTTTTAGTTACGTTTGGTGTTTGAATAAAGAAATAATTTGACAATAATTATACCCCCTGATTAGCCTGATACATTGTTAATGATTTCTGTTTGTTAAATCTTTTCTTATTAAACGAGCAATCTTGTATATTTTCTACTTGCCTGTACTTAGTGACTTCAAAGGTGGTACATAAAAGAAGTTCGGGGTTTAAATTTTATGCGCATTTTCCGAGTTTATGCGCATTTTTTCAGACATAAGACCAGACATAATAATAAGATCTAGCGCAATAGATTCCTGACATCAAAAAACCCCTGTATTTAAATTTTCATCAAAATAGAGCCGTTAGCGAGATCTCCGAAATAAATTTATAAACAAATATACAAGAATTAATTGCTCGTTTAATAAGATAAGACCCCTACCCTCTTAAGATAAGATTAATAAGATAAGATTGCTCTGAACCCTGGACGCTTCGCGTCCCAACCCCGCTTTCGAAGATAGTGGCTCTATCTATTGGGGAAACGACGGAACCGGTGTGAAGCACCAATGCTACCAATGATTTCTCCCTAGCGCTACCTCGCGGCGCGATCATGCACTATTTTCCCGACAACCTTTTTTCAGCACACTGCTCCCGTGTGCTTGCATGATCTATTTTATTATTCATGATCTATGGTATTAGTATAGATAAACATCTTATTTGTATCTAATTAATCTGCCTGTGATTTTTTACGAGGCTTAACTCTTATTAGTCAAAGATTATATTAGACAGATTCCAAGAAACAATGGTGTCTGTGTGTTACTAAGATTCAGTGGATCATAACATTGGATAATATATATATACATTATTTCTTAAACAGCCGATTATTATAAAGGTTTAAAAGTTCTGAAAATTGTTACGAGGTAGGCTATATGATGATCGTACTAAATTTTTACCCGAATTTATTTATTTCCACCAATTAAGTCAGAACAAAATTCTATAAATTTTGCTATGAAAGTTTCTTGTTTATAATAATTTAATTTATATTTTGTCGTTGGAGCATAACTTTTATAAATTCCAGAAGGCATAATTCTTTTACGAATCGTTTTTGTATTTATGTTTATAACTTTTATGAGTCATTATTGTGAAAATACGCCTGTTAAGTACGGCAAAATTGCTCCTGAAACAACCTGTACATACGATAAAATTAACTTATATAATTTTGTTGGTTAACATCATTATTATCTCTTGGTATTATTATCTCTGGTTAACATTAACAGAAGAAAAAAATGTACTTTTATTCTGTGCTTATAGCCTACCAATAATGTAGGATGAGGAGTAGAAGAATAACCTACATAAAATGATAAAAGTGATGATAGTCAATGTTAATATTGTTAATATACATAATAGCTGGATTTGAACTTTAGAAATCCCAATCCCAGGTCTTATAACCTAATAGTAATTTAAGCGTATGAAACTTGTAAATTTTAGTTCTAAAACTCATTTTCATAAATTATATGTGATGAGTGGACAGCAAAAAGAAATGCAGATTACAATTTTGTGGTAAAGATGAATCTCTATTTTTAGACATTTATTATATATCCTGTTCTTAGGTCCATCTTGTTTCAAGGGTCAAGATAGCTTACGAAATTCATCCGGTATTACCAACTTTTATTTGGAGGTGGGGAATATTAACTATCACTTCCCCTACATTCCAGATGTTGAAAGTAGGTCACATCCGGTGTTATATTCAATACCCCCACCTCCAAATAAAAGTTGGTAAGGTCGGTTGTTTTCGATAGCTATCTTGAATCTTGAGTAAATCATCTTGTTGTAGTGATGTGCGATACAGGCCCATGTATCGATACAGCGTATCGATACGTATCGGAACGTCAAGTATCGATACAGTATCGTATCGGATTAGAAGTGTTGTATCGATAAAATATCGTATGAATTAAATCGTAACGGTCGGGGAGGGGGGGTAGTTTCCCTTTAACTGAATGATACTCATTTATACTGTCAAAGTTTAACCAACTCCCCTTTCTCGTAAACTTAATCAAACCATTTAAATTTGTTAGTTTCTAATGCTCTAAACTTTGGGCATAAATTTACTATTCGACCTACGGCAACAGAAATGCAATAATAAAAGAAAAAATAGCCTAAAGTTCTAACTTATAGTCTTTAGTCACAGTATGTTTACCCTTATTCAACATTTAACAGAAGAATGTAAAACAACGTCATCGTCTGCAAAAATATAAGCCGAGGGTCGAATAGTTTACGCCCAACTTTGTTTTAATTGCCTGGAAGGTACGGTATCCTGCATTATATCATACAACTACTTTAAGGTTTAGACTTCAAACTGAATAAGATAAATACTAATTGTCGATGGGAATTAAAAACACAAAATATTGAATAGTCAGAAACACTAAACACACATGTATATATAGATAACAAATCGATATGTACATAAAAACAATATGATTTTAAATTATACACAAACTACTATAAACACACACAGTAATATTCTCCAAGGACCTAAGAACGTAAGAAGAAGCTTCTTTCTTTCGTGTTTGTCTCGACTCTACACTCTGTCTCTTACTCTATTTCTATTCTCTTTGTGGCTTTGTCTTAGCTACAACAAAATGAACAAAAATACTTAAACCTTTTTGGACTAATCGGTACAGTGGATCTAATGGTTGTGTATCGATACAGCGTATCGCAACAAATGTATCGTTCCCAGTATCACGATACACGTATCGTATCGAATGGCTCTGTATCGATATCGTGTATCGGAAGCCATCGTATCGATACTCGTATCGATACGTATCGTATCGCACACGCTTTTACACGCACATCACTATCTTGTTGGCGGGTGGCGGGAACTACCACAACCTGATTGCTTCATTATCATTGCTTAATGTTTATTTGCTTAACAAATTGACATCAACAATAAATTAATAACTTCAACATTCTACATTTTACAAACTTTTACTGTTTATAACATCAGTATGAACGAAAAAGTGTTCAAAAATCTTATGGATTGCGGTCTGAAAAAAGTTAAATCAGCAGATTTCAATGGATTGCAGGAACTCGTTGAGGAATTAGATTTTAAACAAGTAAGCATGATTTGTCTTCCACCTTTTGCATTGTGTTTTGTGTCAAATAAAGTCTTTTTGGATTTGATTTAAGATACAGCCAGTTTGCATAATGTTGGTTAGGATATACATTGTAATATGCAGTGTAAAGTACACTCATAAATGAAGTTACAAATTTATTGACTGTGACTAACCCTTAACTAACATCATGATATGCTGGAAAACCACTTAAACATTTTATCTCTATAAAATACACTAATAATTGCTTCTAAAGCAACTTTAGCATTAAATCAAATGGCTTCCTTACTGTATTCACGTCTGTTAAGTTAATCTCGTAGGGTAACCCTCCACTGCTCACTTGCTGGTATGATTCCCTCAAAATAGTATAGCCTATCCTTAACACCATACGTCTGAAAGACACTCTTTGTTATTTTGAGATAAATTAATACAACTTAATAGTATAAACATCATTTAATGATTTTTTGTAAATATTAAAATGTTTGTCACATAATCCTAACTTAATAGGCCCCTAGGCCTAGTACAAATTTAAAAAAAATCTTCATTAATAATTTGATAATCTGGATTCTTAATACTATCGTAAAGATCAGGTTCTGAGGGTTCTTCCCTCACGTACACCAAATCGTCAAGAATGTTTTCTAATTTTTCCTTATTTAGCCTACAGACATTAAATTCACTGCTGTTCTTCAATTTGACGGGCCAGTTACAGTATATCAAGTTATCCATTCTTACCACAAAATAATAAATGTATGTAATTACACGGCATATATCAACAGTAAACACATTACAATTCAAAGGAGGGAAAGACGAAAATAATATAACTTAAAAAACATGATACGTCTCAGAGTCGGAAAACTATACCACTCGAGTAAAACAAACCAATAGAGAGAGCACTGAATAAGATACAAAGACAAGAGTTTCATAACAGGTAGGATACACCACAATTAGAAGGTAAAGGGATGCAGGGTAGTAAACAAAAATAACAGGGACGAATCATAATATGCAGGTTTTTAATTTTGCGGCCGCCTCCCCGATGTATGGTTTCAGTTAAGGGTTAAGGAAACTTAAAAAGAAGATGATGTTAGAATATTTAGATCAGACCAAGAAATTAAATGGCAGTTTTTATTAAAGGGCGCGAATTTATTAAGGGATATGACCCCACTACCCCAGCAGAAATGCAGGAATAAAAAAAAAAAATAGCCAGAAGTTCTAACTTTAGTCTTTAGTCTTAGTAAATTTGCGCCTATTAAAGTACAAACAAATAACTTACATAGTCCTAAAATTAAAATTAAAAAAATACAGTGAAGTTTTAACTTATATGCCTAGTCTTTAGTCACAGTTTAGCCCATATGCTTACATGCATTCAATAGTAGGGTTAGGTTGGCAGCAAAGGTCGTCTTCTGTGCAAACATATCTGCTGAGGTTCGTAAAGTAAGTCTACGCAGAACTATTAAACAAATAATTAACTATTTTAAAATTATGCTCTCTAACTGGAAAAGGCAAAGTTATAGGTTAAAGTGGGGCAAGTGTAGCCAGTGGCTGCCATAGCCTTGGAAATAGGTAATTATTTCAGTAAAAAGATAGTAACATATGTTTTTTCATATTTTATAACATATTTCACTTTGATAACTACTTTTAGTGAACAAACCGTACTTTTTTCACGCATTCAAAAAACCTTACATTTCACAACCGAATGGAAGTGCCAGGGGCAAAGTTTGTATGACCCTCACCGATGATTGCAAAGACCTAGACTAAAAGTTGTAAGTGTTTCTGGTAGTTTTTATATATAGATTCAGCCTGTATAAGCCATTTTTCTCAATAATGCATATTAAAAAAACTATGGCGGTGGCATCACTTACCCAATCAATTTTCGTCATGGGGCAAGTGGAGCCACAAAGCATGGGGTAACTGATTTCCACGGGCTATTTATGATGAATGACACTGGAAATGCTTCTTGTAGTGGTTCCAAATGTGGAAAATGCCTGGAATTGGTCCCTAATGATTGTGCCATCGGCTGTGATTGCTGGTATTATATTGGGTGTGTTAATCTGAGTAAATCTGACTATGACACGATTAATATGATAGCAGATAAAATAAAATGGTTTTGTGATTCTTGTGAAGACCAGCTGACAAATTCTAGGAACAAACCTAAAACCAAAAGTAACTTTCAAGAGTACAATCTTGAATGTGACAGTAACTGAACTTGAGTCCACAACTAACAAAAACAAGGAATTAGCTCTCCGTTTGAGCTCAATAAAAGAAGAAAATACTGAAATTAAGTCAACAATAAACAAACTTTTCTCCGGATTTGATGTAATTGAGAACTAAATTTTCTCCCAGAACAAAACCAAAGCTGTTACGAACAGTAATGTTCAATGTAGTAAACAGGTTGATGCTGTTGATCAAATAACCCTAACTTGACTGATCTGGATGACAACTTCAAGACGATTCCAAGTCAAGTTCAAAGGATAGAGAGAACTTCATGTGGGTCTGAAACTTTGAAAATAGAAGAAAAAATAGTAAGGTTACCATAAACTGAGTGAATGATGCTGTTTTGAGAAACAAGGGTAAGTTATTGAACTTTCTGCGGAAGTAATTTTCGGCGAAGCTGTAAGTGGTTGTCTTATCCAATTCTTGCAATACTGGCAGTAAAAGTGAAATGATAAGTTATGCTGAAGTTGCCAAAAAGGTAAAAATGAATCTAAAACAAACTAACCCATAATTGACTCTATAAAGGTGATACAATTACTGGGTTAAAAACAATTGTAAAGAGGTTTGGGTGTTTTTATCACGGTTTTCATCTGAAGTTACTGTTGATAACGTTTTGACTTACATTCATGACGAGTTTATTAATGACTAGGGGAGACCCCTGCGTGCTCCGCACGCCAACCCCCGGAAGTTTCTAAAATCATATGTTATGTTTTACTTATAATAAAGGTGTAGTATTAATAATAACCTCAAAACTAAGATGGTAAATAATGTTAAATGTTCAAATCAAATTATTTTTTATATTTTATAACAGCAGTTATAATAATGGTTAAAAGAACCAGCAAGGCTCAGGTCTACACTTTAAAACCCTAACCTAAAAGCTAAAAGTACTACAAAAATAATTGCTTCAAATTTTGAAATCAGCTGTTAATGGAAATATTGGAGCAAACATCTATATTATCTGTTATTTTATTCAATTGGTTGCTATGGTAATAAATGTAAATACATGTGTTGATTTATCATTCTAAGCCTAACCCTAAAATTTTTATGACTATATTTACAAATATTGAAATAAAAAAAAGGTTTTTAACGAAATGAATTATAGCCTATGTTACTCAGGGATAGTGTAGCTTTTTATTAGTAAAACTATTTTTTCAATCGGTTCAGTAGTGCCAGAGATTACCCATTACATACAAACAAACAAACAAACAAACAAACAAACAAACAAACTTTTCCTCTTTATAATATTAGTATAGATGTCTCATGTATTGAGTTAAATACAATATGATTCGTACAAGTCTTTCAAGATGGGTGTTAGTGAAGGATTACTATTCAAGGTTCTTTGCGCAGACTTTTGGCCGAAGGGCACTCTTATTTGTGAATATTTCCCTGGACGATCCGCTAGATACATGAAAAGTCGAGTTTTTTTAGGGAACCTACTGCTCCCCAAAAAGCAAACTAATTGAGATTGTTCAATCTCCTGTGACTTTACAAGATAAAATATCTGCAAATTGGTGCAAATTTAAACTCAGCTAGTAATCTCGGACTGCTGAACAAATTGATTGTGTCACACATAAACCTTCAGTCCATTCGAAATAAACTTGGACAATTTGAGATTGTCTTTGACAGTCCTGCGGACATTTGGTGTGTAGCTTAAAGTTTGAACACTGGCTAGCGGAAGAAGAGATTCCCTTCTTCGTACCCACTGGTTTCTCCCCAGTGAGTTTTTACTGCAGAGCAGCTCCATGGACTCATGATGGAGCCGCCATTTATGTTAAGAATAATATTAAGTTTGAAAAAAATTTATATAACTAAGATGAGTGTAAATTGCTTATGTGAAGCTGCTGCTGTCAAGGTATCTGTATCTGACTTTAACCTTGTTATTGTCTCAGTAAAACATATACCTAGCTCAAATGTAAAGCTCTTCTTACAAAATCTAGAAAAGCTATTAAATTCAAATACTTTATACTTGCAGGGGATTTTAATGTAGATGTTCTGGACCAGGAGAAGTCTGAATCGCTGGATTTCTTAAATTTGCTTCAACTAAACTTATATTGTACAAATAACAAACCTACCAGAAATTAAGCATGTTTGGATAACTTAGCAACTAACATACGATCTGAATATTATAACTGCTCTCTTTTAGATCAAGATATTCTTTCAGATCATGCTGGTATATGGACTGAATTTTAATTAGATCTTGTGAACAGTGTGAAACTTGACAGCAGTAGGTCCAATAATTTTATTACAAAGCGTCTGACCACATTACCTAGATTGGTAGTTTTAAGATTAGCTTGTCATGATTGGATTGGTCACAGTTGTTCAGTATTCGAGATGTAAACAAATCTTTTGAGTATTTTCTTTGTATTTTAATATTTTACTTTTATTTGAATTGTCTTTTGTTGAATGTCAGAGACAGACGTATAAGAATGTTAAGTATAATGGCAATAGAAAATGGTTTACCTCACACATAGCACGTATGCGTAATATACTCTTGATATTGTTTGATAAGGGGAAGCTCAGTGGTGGGTTCAAGTACAAAGAACAATTTAAAACGTTTAAAAAGGTATTTAACAAGGGCATTAGGAATGCTATAGTTGCTGCAAATGATGACATTATAAATAACTCTAATAACAAGGTAGTGTAAAGCTGCCTGGTGTATGGTAAAAGTAGAATCTTCTAGTAAACCAACTAAATTGTCAGTGCCTGTAGATGTAGATACTTTGAATAGTTATTAAAATTGCAAATGACTATGGATATTGGTATTGGTAATGTTTCAAAGGACACATTTATTTGTTTTGAGCTTTTGACTACCTAAGTTTAAAAAACCAGCATGTCTTCCAAATAGAAATTTTATGTGGAAAGAAGTAGAACCGAAAACTGTACTTGGTCTTGTTAATAGGTTTAGTTTATCTCATGCAGGAGATGTTTATGGTTTAGCCAATTCTGTCATGAAGCACATTGTAGATGTGATATTGTTGCCATTAACATATTTAATTAATTTGGTTCTAACTGATGGAACATTTCCTGATTGCTTAAAGTAAAAAAATAATTCCCATCTATAAGAAGGTAAATAGAAATCTCCCTGAGAGTTATAGACCTATCACTTTAGTTCCTATAGTAAGTAAGATACAGTAGAGTCCCGATATTTCGAGTTAAATGGGGCCGAGAGTAACCTACCTCGGATTGTGAAAAACTTGAATTACACGGAATATGTAGAGGTTAAGATAAAACTACTATTTATAGGCCTAGTATCTCCGAAAAAATTTAAGTTTTATTAAATATACACTATTTTGTATTGAACACTGAGGTAAAAAATAATTTTATACACAGTAAAAATAGAAACTTACTTATTAAAGAAATCATAAATAGTTTTTTGTTTATCTACACTGCAACGTTTACGAGCTGCGATGTCACGCCAAGGGAAAAGTTAGTTTCGATGTTATTTTTGTATATACAGCAAGAACTTGGATAATTCGAACGTCTTTAATTCAAAATTTACCGTTAATTCGAAGTTTCGGTTCGGTCCCATGAACTTTATATGATATCAATGTAAAAAAAATTATGGATAATTCGAAGTCAACTTCTTTAATTCAAAGTTTTTTTTTCAACACTAAAAATAAATCTTGTGCTGTGAAAGGGATCGTTGGATAAATAGGTCACTGTCTGGTAGAAAGGGGGCTGGACTTAAGTGTTTGTACACATATTGTAATTCTAGACGCGGTACCGGTTTCCAAGAATTTTGCCTTCCTAGAATTCTCTAGGTACCGATACTATAGTTTGTCATTGATGTTCTGCCCAATCTCTGTCTGTTGTTAATTCTCGACAAAACCTTTTGTAAACAGAACAGAACAATCGTATTGTTTATTGACACTTATACTGCACATAACTCTATCCCACTTATATGAACAACGTTACGGTTATTTTTTCCCCCCTGAACATGACTTCAGGTGTACAGCCAATGGATCAGGGCATTATAAAGAATGTTAAGCATTTATACCAGCGACTTATTGTACAAACGCTCTTGACAGATTCATTGGAAAACAACAATTTAAATATAAATGGTTATAAATACCTTGTTTGTCAAACAATCCTTATTTATTGTGCGACATGTTTCGCCGTTACACAGACGGCATTATCATGCTACACTTTACAAACACAAGACACTAACTGTAAAGTGTAGCTTGATAATGCCGTCTTTGTAACGACGAAACATGTCGCACAATAAATAAGGATTGTTTGACAAACAAGGTAT
>JAGFPH010000815.1:22177-45044 GCA_018207615.1 Philaenus spumarius
CGAAACATGTCGCACAATAAATAAGGATTGTTTGACAAACAAGGTATTTATAACCATTTATATATAAATATAACAATCCAATAGGCTACAATGAATTCTAACAATTTAAAGATCGGTATCCTTCAAGCTGCAAGAATGTGTTACAATGCATGGTCACATTCAATGCTATTTGTGGCTCGAATTACACGGAACCTCGGATTATTGAGACTCGAATTACCGGGACTCTACTGTAATAGTATCATGTATTTTTGTTCAGCTATATGACTACTTTATAGACAATAATTTGCTATAAGCGCCAATATGGTTTTAGGCCTAAGTATTCAATTTCCATGGCTGTTGAGACTCTTGTTAGTCACTTATTATTAACGTTTGAGAATAGACTTGTTACTGGTATGTGCCTAATTGATTTAAGCAAAGCCTTCGATTGTATATCGCACAGCAAGTTGTGTTGTAAGCTTGGATACTATGGCATAAAACACATAGAATTAAAATTAATAGAGTAATATCTAAGCAATAGGAAGCAAATGGATGTAAGCAGTAATGATGTGTTCGGTTGTGAAGATGTAATCTCGGTTGTGCCACAAGGTTCTGTTTTGGGGCCTTTCCTTTTTTTAGTCTTTGTCAATAATTTTAGCTGTAACATCCCTGCCATGTCAGTCTTATATGCCGATAACACAACATTGTCATCATGAAGATGGTGTGTTCTCATGAAGATGGTGTGTTTTCATGAAGATGGTGTTGTGACAGATGCTTTATTAAAACATTATGTAGCAAAAGCTAAAACCTGGTTTGATGCAAACTGATTAAAGATAAATGATAGTAAGACTGAGTATATACTGTTTTCACTCAGAAATGGAGTTATAGGCGATGGTGATGTTAAACATGTAAAACTATTGGGTTTGTACTTGGATAATAAGCTTACCTGGCAACCACATATAAATGCTTTATGTAAGAAACTTTTGAGGGTATTATTTTTAATGAGAAAACTTAAGTTGGTTGTCATCTTTGATGTCCTGTTGATGACTTATTTTGGCTTGTGTCATTCACTGCTGATTTATGGTATTCAGTGGGGTAATTCCAGTCTCATTTTTAAAGTTTTTCTACTACAAAAAAAAGCTATAAGAATTATGGTAGGTTTATCGGATAGAGAGTCTTGTAGAGCCAGTTTCTCTAAATTACAGATTTTAACATTGCCCTCTTTATATATTTATTCAAATTTGATCTATGTTAAGCAGATTATTTCACAGTTTGTTAATCACAGCTCAAGACATAGTTATAACACTAGAAATAAACAGGATTTGGTTACCCCTCTTAACAGGCTTACGAGAACATATAAAAGCCACAGTTTTCAACAAGTCAAATTAAGCTAAATAATAAGCTGCCAGGTGCTATACAATCTATGACAAAACAGAAATTTAAACTGTGTATATCTGATTTCCTCAAACAAGGCACCTACTACTCATTAGACATCTTTCGGTCGCGCATAAGCCCTAAAGTTTGACAAAATATGAAAAAAACTTAATTTTTGCAATAATTTTTTTAATTATTGAATTATATGTTTTCGTAATATAATAGTTTGTAACTTCTTCAAATAGAACCTAAAAACATTGTGTATTAATTTGGTTTAGATCAGTTGATATCTTCCGGTCGCGCATAGGGCCTAAAATTTGCCAAAATATTGAAAATTTCACATTTTTACGAGTTTTTTTTTATATCTTTAATATACTTTTTTTTAACGTAATAGTTACAGTATTTTGATTTTTGAACATAAGAACATTGAGTTTTATTATGATTTGAATAAATTAAGAACTTCCGGTCGTGCAATGACTCCAATGCTAGAGAAAAACAGTACCGGTACCTAAAAAAAGATAGTTAGGCCTATGGCATGATGGGTGATAACAGTAACAACGGACATATGGTACATTTGATCTTTATTTAAAATGCTTAAATATTTAAGTTACAGTATAGTTTTTATCAATAAACTTACTTTTATATAAAAGAAAAAACAGAGTTCAGAATAAATAGTCCATGTTAGTTGAACTTGTCCATTAGTACTGTTATCTAGTTTGTAGCTGAAGGTACTTTGAAGAATGATTTGCTGGTGAAGTTAGGCATGGATGATCTGGACAGTGAGTGGTTCTTATAAATCCGTCTCGAGATTCAGCTCCACAAACTTTTCTTAAGGCTTCTGTGACAAGTTTTGCACAGCATTCAAGAGCCTGCGTGTGAACTGGCTTGAAAGTACTGTTCCGGTCAGAGATTGAATCACTGTCGATATGCAATTTGATCTCGTCGTTACTGATTTCGGCCAACAATGGGAGAGAAGATAATTCACAGTCCATCCAGTTGATCATTTCTGAGTATTTTTGTGCATTGAAGTTGATTTTTGGTGGTGTGAATGTTCTTACTGTTTTCCTTCTTGAATCTCTCTGCCTTGCCTTCAGAAGTCTAAGCTTTCTTATGTGTTTCTTGTCATCTTGAGTCATTGCTAACAGTAAGTGTTCGGGTTGTCAAAAAAACATTCTGCTCGATGACAGGATCGACAACATCAAGCAAAGGTTTTGGCAAATACCTGGTAGATAAACCAATACCTGGTATTGTTTGTATTGCTTGGTAACAAGTTTCAAGTGTCTGTAAGTGTTTACTTGTTTTGATAGTAAACCATATTGGCATGTATGATTTCAATAAAAACAAAACTAGTTCCGTTGTTACTGTTACCACCTATCATGCCATAGGCCTAACTATCTTTTTTTAGGTACTGTTTTTCTCTAGCATTGGAGTTATTGCATGACCGGAAGTTGTTAATTTATTCAAACCATAAGAAAACTCATTGTTCTTATGTTCAAAAATAAAAATGCTGTAACTATTGCGTTAAAAAAAGTATATTAAAGATATAAAAAAACCTTGGAAAATTTTAAAATTTTCAATATTTTGGCAAATTTTAGGCCCTGTGCGCGACTGGAAGATATCAACTGATTTAAACCAAATTAAAACACAATATTTTTAGGCTCTATTTGAAGACGTTACAAACCATTACATCTCGAATACATCTAATTAAAAATTTTTTTAAAATAATCCCAAAAATTTAGTTTTTTTCATATATTTTCAAACTTTAGGGCCTATGCGCGACCGAAAGATGTCAACCAATTTTGATTTTTTTTTCTTCTATATAATTCGCAACTTTTCCGCGCTATTACAACTTCGAAATAAAAAAATGAGTTTTTTCGGCCTACCCTAGTAATTACTCCTCAAAGGGTTAAACTAACATAAAATTATGCAATAATCCAATTTTAGACCAAACACTTTCATTGCTGAAAGCAGCCGGTTGTTTAACATTGCTTGTACTATTACAACCTTGTATATTTTTGTAGCATTCTTTTTTTTTATTTCCTTTAAGGCTAATTATTTTTTAAGGCAATGGGCTAGCCTGAAATCAACCTTTTTCCAACTAGACATATATCTATGGTCTTCACCTGAATTTGAAATGGCAACCTTTACCTTCATATAAGTTTGCTAACTTCTCGGCTATTACCCCAGCCCCCCATTCTTTTTCATCCTGAATATGTTGATAAATAAGTGGAAAAAGTAATCAATTTTTATATTTAATTAGAAAACATTTATTAGCTTAACATTAAAAATTTAGTTGCTCAATTAGTTGAAAATCCAACTAAGATTCCTTATTCACATGCCTTTTGTAATTATTGATTTTTTAAAGCAGTTGACACAAGTCTTTACTCATTTGGTAATTTATATTGGTTTAAACTGCAATCTTAGAGCTAAAGGGATAGATATTTTTTCAAGTAATTTGAAGATTATCATGATGAGGACATTACTTCCATCATAAAGTCAACTGATCGAAAATAAATAACTTAAATGCCTGAATTGATAAAATAAAATTAAGGTTAGAATGCCTTTGTGTCTTTTATAAGCTAATAAATAGATTTAATATAGAGATTGATTGAATTTAAATTTTAAAGTTTTAACCGAGATAAATTAATTGTAACTATTAAAATGTTATTCTTGTTATATCAGTTCTGAATCATTATCAAACCTTCTACAAATTACAATAATATTGTTAAAATAATAAATTTTTATATCAATATAAATTATAATATTGCAGATGATGAATTTAATATCAGAAAAGATGTTTGGAGTAGATGCACCTCAGATTTTAAACTATTTAATGATGGGATTGTCAGAAACAGGATCTTCCCAGAAAAAACGTTTAAAGGTAAGTTTATTTGAATAATTTAGAGATTTTCCTGCTATATGTATTAAGCTTCTAATAATTTTCAAATAGTAGTTTTATAGCTTGTCTTCAGGCCAAAAAATGCAGTTAATTAATATTTTGTCTGACTTTCAGTTATGTCAAGGTGTCTTAAATGAAATTCAATCTAGAGAGATTCCAAGTCGTAATATTGTGGCTCTAACGAGTCGAATTGCATTGGAAATAGATAAATTCTCGACAGCTCATCTGGTTTCTATTACAGAACAGTGTGTAGAATTTATCAGGACTAGTGATTCCCCTACTCAAACAAGGTTAGTAAAAAATATAACTTAAATAAATATTACAAGTTGTATGTAAATTTAATATTTTTATAATATATAAGTTTAAACAAATCTTAGTAAGTAACTGTAATGTTTTAAAAACCAAATTATCATTGTAGGATGTAATATATTATATTTATTTATATTTAGTGTTAATTCTTTGAGTCTGTAAAATTAATGAGAACAGGGAGTGGAATTACACACTTTTAAACCAAATACAGACTTACAAAAGCCAATGGCAGAACCTGTGTGTTTTAGGATTATAAACTGTATTAGTGTTAGCAATTGATTTATTCTTCCCATATATTGAATATATATATATATAAAAAAAAAAAAAAAAAAAAAATCAAATGCCAATTATGTAGCCTACAATATAAAGCCAGTCTTCACTACTATTCTACTTATATCTATATATATATATAAAAATGAATTGCTGTTCGTTAGTCTCGCTAAAACTCGAGAACGGCTGGACCGATTTGGCTAATTTTGGTCTTAAAATGTTTGCAGTAGTTCATAGAAGGTTTATACGTAAAGAAAAATTTGAAAAGTTTGCCGAAAAAGTTTCAAATTTGGAAGAAACTCAACAGCCTTTACTGTATGAACTCAAAACCATAGCTTACAAAACAGCTGTTCGTATAAAAAGCTTAGCAACACGTTATGTTTGTTTACAATCATTACCATAGCAACATTACTTAGCAAATTTATAATCACTTTAATACTCTTCAAAACTAACAGCTTTTTAAGGTTAGATTGAAAAACTATAAACAAACACAAGGAAAAATCAACGAAAAATGCTTACAGAATTATAATTCAACTCAAACATTGGTTATTAAATATCTATATAGGCCTACTTAGAGTATGCTGTTTAAAATATTGTTTATATAAAATATATCATAACTATGAATTTTTTAATACTTTTCAAAACATATTTTCGCTATCAATAATAATAATAACAAACCAATTATTTGACACCATGCATAACCATAAACATACACGAGTAAACATATTATATTGAAAACTAAACAAACAATCTGAATTAAACTAAATGCCATTAAAATATCACATTCGTAGCTTTATTTTGATATATAATTGTATATTTAAATACTAAACAATATCTTATACTAATTAGGCCTATACATTTAAAATTATATACAAACTCTATTTGAACCAGTTTGTTACATCCTAAATTAACGCGGATGTTACAAAGTGATTCAAATATCATTTCTACGACCCCCAACTAATTTAAACCCTCGCTAAGAAAGGGTTAAAAGAAATTCGAAATTTTAGGGCGGTTGGTGGGGGGGGGATCAAAGTTACTAAAAATCCCTAAAAGAACGAATTGGAATGAAATTTGGTACGTAGCTTCCTTTTAGGCTGTAGGTGCCGCAACATTGTCAATAAAATTAAGTGAAAGTCAAAATTAGTAAAAAATATAATAAATTAAAACGGTATATTTCAAGCTTTTTCATGTTAGATAGTAGTTTACAGGAATACAATTTTCAGTGCTTTCTTAAATAGCGTAGCCTTTTTTTCATGACCACAGTAGGATACGCACGGGTATTCAACGAACACATAAAAAGAATACAATTACGTCAAAAAAACTGAAAATACTAACAACAACGGGCAACGCCGTACGGGTCAGCTAGTTTTGCAATAAATTTTGGGTGATCAATTTCGTGTATTAAAAGCTAAGTTTTCATTTCAACAAAAGTTGTGCCCAACAATGTTGGACGCAAAGTTGGGCACTTTGCTTGTTGCAAAGTTGAAATGGAAATACATAAAAGTAGGGCGCATAGGAAATACATAAAAATTGGGCGCATAGCAATGTTGGGGACAAAATGTTGAGGCACATTGTCTTACGGCTTTGTACCCAACACGTCCTGGACTCCGGTGCAATGTTGGGCGCAAAGCAGCTCATGCACAGATCACCTTTTTTGTTGTTATCATGGTTACCACAGTTTAGTTATTATTTTTTCAAGACTGTTGTAAGCACAGAATGGAAACAGGTCCAAGACTTGCAACATTGAGTCCAACAAAATCCCCAATATTGTTGGACAAAATGTTGAAATGGAAACCTAGCTTTAGGGTTTTTAAAAAGATATTTACAGTGAATAAATCATTACATGGTTTTATATTAACCCTACAGAGGTCGCATGGAATCAAAAGTTTCGCAGGATTCCATTTTGTTTATGTTGCCAAGCAGTGGAGTGAGTGAGGACAATGGCGGTCAAGGTATTCCCCAACCAAGGTCTCCGCACTCCATGCGACCTATTGTGTAACAAACATTGCGGTGTTTTCGACACCATGCGACTTAATGTGAAAATAAAGTTTCTTACCTTCTTTTCTTCCGTCACGTGACCTCTTCTTTATATTCGTTAGTGACGCGTTTCGGGACTTTTATCCCATCATCAGACACAAAATTACTCAATCGAGGTCGTCATACATTAAAATTAAATTACACAAAACACACATAGCACATTTCACGTTTAGGTGTACACCTTCTGGCGACCGGCCGGCAACAGAGTTTTTTTTTTTTGAGTAATTTTGTGTCTGATGATGGGATAAAAGTCCCGAAACGCATCACTAACGAATATAAATAAGAGGTCACGTGACGGAAGAAAAGAAGGTAAGAAACTTTATTTTTAATAAATCAGTGACCTGGATACTGAAAATGAATTCATTAATGTGTAACTTACCGTGCGGTGTTTTTAAAGCCTCACAACTTTATTTGTAGTTTTAAAACCAGTGTGTCTTCCTTTAATTTGTTTATTATACTTTGTTTCATTAGTTTTGTTTATTGTGTATTTGCACTATCATGGCCACTGAAGAAAGGGAAGCGGAAAGATTAGCGATTCTTGTCAGAGACCTTTTGCGAAGGCAACTTTTTGTTTGTGACTTAGATCAGGAAGATGAAGAAAACCAACATTTAGATATTGAAGGGTTGGATGTTAATCATGATGATGTAATTGAAATAAGCGACCATGACTCGGAGTAGGAAATGTCAACTAAGGATTTCACAGAACGTATAGGAGAGGAACTAGCAACAGTGGAAATAGATAATACTGTGATTTTGCAACTTGCTCGACAAATACCCAATTTTCTAGTTAAAAATGGAATACAGATCTAGATATCATACTGCTGAGACGTAGGGAATGTAAAAAACAGGAAGAGTACAACAGATGATCTGTTGATGAACTCACTGCGGTCATTTGGACTCCATGCAACCAAATGTGTACATATTTTTGTGCGACCTCTGTAGGGTTAAAGATAAAGCAAGTTTAGCCACCAGGATTTTGTAATTAAATTAATGAAATAGGTTATTACCTTATATTACCACCTTTAATATAATCTTTAAACATTCTTTGGACATCAGATACACCTTCATCAAATTCATGTCAGTCCATCATAGATGTTATTTTGATACTGCTCTGGTATAGTTTATTTATATTTGTAAGTTATTCCATACAATAAAAAACATTTAAATATTATATTAAACACATTCTGTTTTTATGGTAATGTCAAAATGTCTACTTTATAACTGTACTTTTTTTCTTCCATTTTAAGTATATTCTAGAAAACTCTTCTTATTTGTTGGAGTCCATGTTCAAAAGTTACCATAAATTCTAAAAAAAAACAACATATTTTTGTGAGTAGTTTCGAGGTAAAAAGCAAAAGGACTACCATCACCTATGTGCCGTTATTCAAGTTGACCGCCACCAAGATATTACGTTTGTCAAATACTTTCTGTATTACCGACACCAGCAATACAGGTGCTCTAGTAGTTCCTTTTATCCCGCAAGGTGACACCACTCAACAGACCCACCAGCTGTTGGCAGTCGTGCGCATTAACCAACTTTAGACACTGCATGTATTTCGGTTGGAGTCGCCATTTTTCCTTTGTAGTTCTGTCTAGTAACTCAGAAAGCGACGCAATGCTTTTCGCTTGTAAAGTCGTTCAAAACTTTAACCTGTTCAGAAATTAATTATACAAATGTTATAGTCGTGTGTTTATTGAACGACACTTCAGTGTGCTATTAAATAGCATGCTTTATTTTTAAAGCCTTTTCAACAAAACACCAGTGTATAACTGGTGCAAGATGGAGGGTTAAATATGTTCTTCTGCAATTTAAAAAACATTACCTTCAGACCACCAATACAACTCTTTTCTACTTAATTTCGCCAACAGTGATCTAGTGCTTTAATGTAGTTACACTCAATTTCCTATCTATTAGTTGAAAACATAGCTATGAACTAAACAATAAACTTGTACTTAAATCTGCAGTGAACATTACTCATGAATTGTTTATTGAATGGGTTGTATAAACATTGTTGTCTTTCTTAGAGTTAATGTAATAAATGTCTTTATAATTTAATTTATTTGGAAGGGATCGCTAGCAAATTTTGGAACTACAATCCTCCAGGGATTTCAGTCAAAATCTAAAAGTTTTTTTTTTTTATTTATAATAAGAGAGACGTCTCACTAAATTATTAAACGCCATTATTTTTATTATTTAATTTCATTTAGTATTAAGGTTGGCCAACAAAATAAATATTACCTATTAATAAATCCATGGTACAATGTATCTAATCTTGTAAATTTGTATAATTAATAAAATTGTATAAATTTTTATTTATTATTAATGGGGAGGGTTTTTCAGCTTTTATTTTTTTTTTTTGGGAGGGATCTTTTAAACTTAACAAAAATTAATATTGTAAAGCTAAACTTTTCTTAAATTCTTTTTTTGTAATTAAGGGCGTATAAGTTTATCACTTTGTTATTAAGACCATGTCATTTATTTTTTAATATATATTTAAAATATATATATTTTTTTGGTTTTGGTCAATAAATCAAAATCTAATTTAACTTCTTCTTTTTTGAGTTGACCTCAATATACCTGAATAATATTTGTGAGTGATCGGCTAAGACATTTCTTCAGTTTGGCAAGTATTTTTGTTTAAGGTAAGTCCTTTGAACATGTCCAGTCTATGTGGTCCAGTATAGCTTCCATATATTTAATTTTCTTTATCCAAGACTGGTACACCTAAAATTCAACTTTTTAATATTCCAACTACACAGACGGAATTTCAACTACACACATAGGTCTTCACCTGGATTTGAACCGGGGACTTTAGTTTTTGCTAATCACTCAGCTACAAGTATAGTTCCCTGAAGCACATAAAAGTCAGTATTGTAATAAGTAAATTTTTATAAAAGTAATGAGGGAGGTAGTGCATAAAAGAAAAGAATCAAATATTGTCAAGATAGCAGTTAACAAGATAGTCCAAAACCCAAATCCACTCGGTGAAACCTTCAAATAAGCTTTGAACCTTTTTTTGGATTGAGTGTGAAAGAAAGGAGAACATGAATCCTAAAAATAGATTTTGCTAGTTACGAATGAAACACGAACAATGATAGAATGCATGTGTTTAATATTTTACACAAATATATTTAATCTGTTCGACTTAGTAAAATAAATGTGTACAGTAAGTTTCATATAATATAAAATGGTTATATTATAATTTGTTTATATTTCATGCAATTTGTTTAACAGCTGGAAGGAATTGCTCCCAAAATTGTTAAGTGTTGTTGTGGAAAAGAAGGAAATTGATTTTGCAGGAGCAGAAATGTCTGGAGTAGAATTTCGGCATAGAATCATACAAACGATCTGTGGCATACAATGGCATCCAAAAATTGTTACCTCCCTTGCTGCAATGTTTATGTAAGTAGCTTTATTTACTGAGATTAGATTTATAAAATATAAAAGAGTACTTCATATTATATTTCAAGCAACTTTACTTTCTCACGTTTAATTGGTTTACATTTAATTAATTGGTTAAAGAATATTCGTACGCAATATTTAGTTAGAGGTTTTTAAGAGCCCTGAGAAAACAAAGCATTATTATTTATGAACTTAATATTCTTCACAGAGACTGATTTGATTAAATTTAGTATGCAGTAGGAATATTTCAGTTATTAGTAATGATTAAAACAAATTTTAAAACCTAAACACTATTATTAAGTTAATTTAATTATCTTTAGATATTTTTCAAGCTGTATGCCTAATTTCTAAGTAATTTGAATAATTATGAATGTAAAATTGTAAATCTTTACTACTTAAAGGAAACATATGTTTTATTAAATCCCTGTATTTGTAGAGAAATGCAGCTTAGTGTAGAAGAGCACCTGCAAGCAGTGAATAAGCTTTGTAGTCACTTGGATGAGTTACCACCTCAAGAGATTCCTCCACTTGTT
Organism: Philaenus spumarius; assembly: GCA_018207615.1. Taxonomy (NCBI): domain Eukaryota; kingdom Metazoa; phylum Arthropoda; class Insecta; order Hemiptera; family Aphrophoridae; genus Philaenus; species Philaenus spumarius. The sequence continues at coordinate 32,979 of JAGFPH010000815.1, forward strand.
CATCAACTGTTACAACTTTGTAGAGATCAGCATGGAGTGACTGTGTTTTTAGCTTTACGAAGGTACTTTGCCACTAATATTTATAAGCCAGAAGACAAAAACAGTGAAAATTCTACACAGGTCAACACAGATACTATTGGTAAGAATGTATCAGTGAACTAGAGATACGTAATAGATTAAATTTACGTACAGTAAAACCCCGGTTAACCATATTAAAGGGAGGTGGGGGGGAACGTTTCGGATAACAATTTTTTCGGTTAAGCCATGAACATCTAACACTAAAGTTTTGAAGGTCAAACAAATTCAAAAATCTCTTTGTGGCTACACTTATGTTCTTTATTTAAGTTAAAGTTATATTTTTAGGATTATGTATCGACATCACAGGGTTACATTTTTAGGATTACATTTTTTTAAAGTGTCAATATATAGTATACTGTACTTAACAGTTTGTAGCATATGAATTACTCATTCAAAAACTCATTAATTTTTGTGGGGTTCTTGCATCTCTGCAAATGTGTGTGTCATGGTCTTGAAGGTCTTCACACACCTAACATAGCGTCCGCCGGATGCTATGCCCGTGATACTCGTTATGTGCAATTCACACATGTAACTTAATCAAAACAAACAATACGTGGTTTGGAAGTAGACTTGGTGCCTGGAGAGGAAGAAAGAAAGGCGAGTGCGCAGGCGTCGGTAGATACATAGGGGCTATGTTTACAAAAAAAAATCACTTCCCAGGCGTATGCTTGCGATATATAGCGGGCATAGCATGTGTCGGTGTGAATTGTTCCTTAGGAGAGGTGGGAGAGTTAGCAGTGTTGCTATAGTGGAACCCCCTCTACCGACTTTGATGGGATCATCCGGAGATTACATATTTCCACATGTTCAACCTACTTTTTGTGTGTAAAACGTTAAAAGTAAAGTTTCAGTTATTCTATGCACATAAATAAACAGATGAAAAGAAATATGTAGTTTGTTTATTTCGCGGTTTGATTCTGAGGGAGAAAATAGGTGGCCCGACATCAAAGGATAGGGGGACTTCTAACATTTGTCGAGTTCTGGGAAAACTGAATTGAAAGTTTGACATTGCCACATTTTTTTTAAAGCTAATACTTAATTTCTAATAGATGTTTAAGTTGTAGAAAAAGGGGTACTTGTCGGTTATAGGCACCACATAAGATGGTGCCTGCAACCGACTAGTACCAAAGAAGTTTCTAATTTTAATTAAATTAAAAAATAAAAAAAAAATATAATTTTGATAAAAAAAGCAAAAATTAAATATTGTACATACAATAGGGCTATTATTTTTGGATTTCCAATTTTCGGAGGGGTTTCAGATAACCCGGGTTTTGTTTGACCAATGTTCGGTTAACTGGAGTTTTACTGTATTACATATTTTCTGTATTGAATAATCATGTATCATTAGGGAAATAACTAGACCTTAATAAATGTACCTAATATACCCTTTCACAATATTGACAGCTATTCAAAGTACTGCTCCTTGGAGGCGGTGTTGAGCCAAAAGACATTTGAGGGCCATTAAAGGGGTCTTGGCTACTTAGTAGGAAAATTAAAAGATCCAAAATTTAAAGTAATTCATTACAAAAACTCAACTACAAAAGTAACATTTACGAACTTTCAATTATGAAAATAAAATGAAAAAGTGAACTTCTCTACTAATGTTGAACTTGGTTATAGCCTCAACAAAGGGACCGAACAAAAGTTGATGCTACATGACGTTATAAAGATGTACCAACAGGAAATCATATTTTTTACCTCGATTGAAAGGACAAACAACTATACAGTATTACTATTATAGGCAACATTATTCATGACGTTTATTAAAAAGAAAAACACTATACTTTTCTTTTAATGTCCAGCTCCCTATAATTGGAGCTGAGGTCACCTACAATTATAAATTAGGTAACATTGGTTAATGTGTAAAGTTTTAATGAGAAAATACATGTAGTAAGTATTAACAATCTGTATTAAAAACACTAAAATTACAGAACATATTAAAACATTAACTTACTGTATTAAAAAACACGCAACAATTTTAAAGTGTCTGTGGGGTAACAATCATTACTGTGGGGTGGGGGACAACTGTTTGATCACAACTACGTAAATGTCTTGCCAGGCTATACGATTGAGTCTCGCCACGCTTTTTCTATTGTCTGAACACTTTCCCAGCAAGGTAATGGGTTTAGTTACATACAACTGTCACCGCATACCATGTGAATTGTGTCTTAGGAGGGGTGGGAGAGTTAGCAGTGTTGCTTGTAGTAGAGCTCCCCCCCCTCTAGTACATTGATGGGATCCTCTGGAGGTTTTACATGTGGAAAAAAATAGGTAGATTGTTTATTTCCCAGTTTGATTCTGAGGAGGGAGAAAATAGGCGGCCCAAAATCAAAGGAAAGGGGAAATTCTATCATTTTTCGAGTTCTGAGAAAACTGAATTCAAAGTTTGACATTGACATTATGTAGATTTATGACGTTACAACCGAGTGGTTAATATTTATTGATGCTAAAACAGGGGTTTATAATAATGTAAAAAATAATGATTTGACCGAACCTTAAAAAAAAGTGACGCTACGTCTGAGTTGTCACATTAACCAAGGCCGTTAAAACCAAGTTCAACTGTATAATGTTTTTGGGCAGTATTTTAAACATGAATACTTTCTGATGACCAAACATAGCAAAATGTAAAAAAATTATAAGCACTATTTCACTAAACGATATTGTTTAGTCAAATTTGTTCTCAAAATGACAAATATTTTAATCGCTTGCTTCTTCAAATATAAGTTTGTTAGCTCTCAAATTTATTTGCCTAAATCACTTTTATAATTCTTTTGACTTGGCACTGGAGTTTTTATAAAGAAATAGGACAGATTTCAAAACAACCTGATTGGCTCATTTGACACACACCTCTATACAAACTTAATATAAAGAACTGAATATACAATTGCAAGGTGATGGATTGAATTTAATTCTAACTAATATGCTATTTTTAATTTTGTGGCAAAATGTCTTCTCTTCAACTGCAATTTGAGCTGAAACGGGTAGATCTATAGTCATTTTTTAAATTTGGTTGCAGTAAAAAATGAAAATTTGCTTAAGAATTAGGCCAGTACTGATATTGTGCTTTGAATTATGGTAAATAGTGCAAACACTTTTACTTGCATTCCCGTTTTCTTATTAAATTTTAGTAAAGCATGGATTTATTGTTGAAACACATTTACTTTCCAAGGAAAGAAGTAGACTGCAAATAATTGAGGGTGGTGATACAGGGTATGTTTATCCAAATTTAAACCCAATATCAAAAATTGTATACAAAATCACCAGAAATAGTACATAACTTTCTTTTTTATATCCTGTATATGTTAAACTCAAGTTCATTTTTATTCCTTGAAATACTGTTTCCTTTAATAGTGTCCTAGGTAGTTGTTTGTTCAATGCCTTTCCTTCTTGTATGTTATTGTGCAATTGGTTTAAGGAGTCGATCATTGAATCTGGTTCACTGTCTTCAGATTCATTATATCACATATCGGAAATAAGCTATAATGACGTGTTTACAATGTAAGGTGTTATTTATTTTAGTGTCCGATTCCTGTAGAAACACTTCCGATAGTATATTAACTTTCGGGTCTACCATCATTAAGCCAGACAATTTTATTATTCTGACAATAAATCCGGTTGTTGAACTTGAAGTAATTTTGGTGTAGTAAACTTGAATATATATAATTTTGTTGTTGTTAACATTTCTCATTTATGTAACTAAGAAAATTACGAGGTGTGATAAAAAAATACGGTCAATGAATTTTTATAGCAGCAACTACTGATGCTACACCCATTTGATCTAGTAAGTAAGTTTTATTATGGCTTCTCTACAAGACAAACAACAATATACAATCTTAAACTGAACATACTACATCTTTTATCAAAAATTGACAATAATGTAGTTAGATTATAGCAAGTTGTAATTACTTTCACTAAGAACAAACAGTGAAACAATAAAAATCCTGAGGTATATAAAACACCTGTTTGGGTCAACAAAAACAACAAAATGATAATAAGAAGAAATAAAAAATAAAAACCCGTAAGCAGCACTGCCGCATTACTATATCCGAATTTTCTTATCAGGGAATAACTAGTATTATATAATGAGAGTTTTCTATGATTTTTGTTCATTGTTCCGGAAACTGTTCCAAATATTTCTTTGCACATGATTATAGTAAATTTAATTGCCTTTCGAATGATATAGCTCACAAATTGCACTCGGGTTTATGAGTGGGAGAAATTGCGTAATTACCTTACATTGATAATGAAAAAAACATTTATCGGGATCTTCTTACACTTTTTTTGTTCCTTGTTCCGGAAACTGTATTTGAAATAACTTTGCACAGGATTATAGTAAATTTAATTACCTTTCGAACGATATAGCTAAAAAATTGCACACGGGCTTATAATTGGGAGAAATTGCGCAAAAACCTGACATGGATTGAAAAAGTCATTTATCGGGAGCTTCATATCAATTTTGTTCCTTGTTCCAGGGACTGTACCTGAATTACCTCGCTCTAACTTTGCTATTTTGGTTTGAATCAAAAAAGCCGCCATTTTGTGTAAAATTGAAAAATATCAGTGTCAGGGATATCCTACAAGGACGCTTCCACTAAAATTTCAGCTATTTTGAAGCATACTTACTACCATTTTATCAAGGTGGTAAAAACGCATATACTTATATGGTACCCTTAAATCCCTACCCAAAAACGATTAATCGGAATAACTCCGCCATTTTGAATTGGATAGAAAAAATAAATAATGCGGAAAAAAAGTGTATCTGAAGAATCCTACTAGGACCCTTTCACCAAAAAATCAGCAATTTTGAAGCATTTTTACTACCACTTATCAATCCGAGAATAAAACATATATATTATAAAGTAATGCATTTTGGGTATCGTCTCCAAATGGTCTGAAACGGATAGAAACGAAGTTTTACTCTCCTCCGACGAACCGTTTTCAAGTTGAGTCGAGTGTAATAGCTCTTATTTTCTTAAAAAATTCTGTTAATAAAGAAGGAAACATTATATTTAATACATTTACTACTAAAGTGAGAAGTCGAAGTGGGAAATGTATCTGACCCAGTTCACACAAATAACCATTAGGCCTACAATTACACAGAATCTAGAAAAATTAACTCAAAAACAGCTTCTAGGATTTGATTACATGACATAACATCCACAATGTAATAAATTGCCTAACAATGAAACAAAACACAAAATTACCATTCTCAACATTTAAATCTATAAACCCACTTACATCACTAACCTAGCATTCATTCATATACACTTAATATCACTGACCCATTCTTACTTTGTTCTCTCAAGAAAGAACATTAACAAAGAAGTTAATGTTTTTAATATTTTCCTGTAAACAATTAAAAAACTTCGGTGCTAAATATGTATAGAATTTCATAAATTTTGAAAGTTTGGGTTTAGGTACCTTAACATTAAATTTACTTCTTAGTTCTCTACTCCTCGATGTCAAGCTACTATTTTTATTCCCACTCCTGTTAAAAAAAGCTCTCAAAACCTTATATTCATATAAACTTCTCAGTGGTAAAATATTCAACATTTTAAAAAGGGGTAATGTGTGCCTATTTTTTTCTGTTTGTTTGAAACAATCCGTATGAAATACTTTTGTAATGTTATAATGGGTTTTACTGTGGTATAATACGTTCCTCCCCAAACTGAGAGACTGTACTCTAAATTTGAGCTCACCAGTAGAGAGCCTTTAAAATATTCCCATTACATACATATTTTAGCATTTAAAAAACTCAATGATATTGTATTTGCTCAATTTATTTTTAAAGTAACTTATGTGTTTTTTCCATGTAAACATTCAGTCAACAAACAAACCTAAATGTTTGATATAATCTACCTGATCTATAGAATGGCAAGTGCATTTAGTTAAGTTACAATTAAAGGGCTATGATACATCAAGGGCTCAGCAAAGTATGTCCAAAAGCCTGACCTGTTGAGACAGCAATGTTAAGTTTGAACATTTTCTGCCTTGTCAGTCAGTTGCCAGAGCCGCTAGAGTGAGGTTGTGTTTACCGTGTCTGTTGTGCATCATGGATTTAGAAAAATGCATTAGTGTATGGCGTTAATGTGGTAACTCTGAAGACTGTTTACAAGTAATATGAGTAATTTAAAATAAAAAATGAGTCGGTTAAAGACGAGGTACGGTCAGGGTGTCCTTCGACCTCAAAAACAGATGAAAACGTGCAAAAAGTGGGCAAACTTGTTTGTTCACACAGGCAAATGACTATTGAACATCTCGTACATGCAAAGCATTTTAGCCGATAATTTTCAAATGAGATGAGTGAGGGAAAATTTTGTTCCCAGACTTTTGACTGATGAACAGAAGAAAAATCGTGTCTCAGTTTGCACAGAATTGAAGAATTGTTTTCATGCAGATGTGGACTTCATGGCCAAAATTTGTAACTGGAGATTAAGGTTGGGTCTGTAGCTATGACCCTTGAGACAAAAATTCATAGTTCTCAATTGAAAACCTGAAACTCCCCTTGCCCTAAAAATGCAAGTCAGTGAAAGTCGGAACATCAAGGTCATGCTCATTATTTGTTTTAGATAATAAGGGAAGTGTGCAATCAGAGTCCGTCCCAAGGGGAAAAACTGTACACTCCGAATTTTACTAGGGGGTACTGGAAAATTTGCAATACGATGTGCGAAGAAAGAAACCAGAAAAATGGGCCAATGGCTTCCTTCTTCTTCACAAGGAGCCGTGCCATAAGTCGCTTTTAATTCATCTGTTTTTGGCCAGAAAAAGTGTTCCTGTCTGTTCACATCTGCCCTAATCACCAGATTTAGCACCATGCGACTTCTGGCTCTTTCAAAAAATAAGAAACGTGCTAAAATGAAAATGTTTGTCACCATTCCCAACATTGAGATGGCCTTGACATAGCAGGTGAAAGCCCTTCCAGAAATGGTTTCAGTCATGGATTCAACGCTGGGACAAATGCATCGCTAGCCAAGGACAGTACTTTGAAGGAGATTAATTCAAATTCTATATAAGCTTATTACAGTAGAGCGCTGATTATCCGAAACAATTGGTGCAAGGGGGTATTCAGATAATCAAACATTTCTGGAGAAAAGTCTAGTTCTTTGTTGAGAGTAATGGGACTCAAATAAAACACGTTATTGGACTAGAAATATTACTTTGATATAAGTATATGTGTAATACATATAAAGTAGGGATTGCACATGCAGTACATAAACGTTTTTCGATGCGATAAAAATAGTCCAAAATTAACCTAAAAAGAAAAGTTGAACATGTTTGTTTGCTTAAGTTTTGAGACTTGTTTTTTGCCGCCAAGTCTCGTAGGCGTTTCAAAGACAGCAGCTGTACAGCATCGCATTCGTCTTGCTGTTCCAACCATTTAATAGCAGTTTCAAAGCATTGGAAGGCTTCTTCATTATCAGCTTCCATCTTCACTGTCCAGCACACAAGCAAACTTTGTGATAGATTCACTGTTATTTTTAATGTCATTTATCGTTGAATTCCCAACCCCTAACTCCCGAGCTAAGCTTGATCCACTTGCACCTATTTTTAGACATTCTACAATTTTAAGTTTGTCAGAAAGACTAATACGTACGTTGTTGCTAGAAATCACATGCACAACAACAACAGCAAGGACAGTTAAAACAACACTGATGTCAGTGACACAAATTAGGTTAAGTGTACAAGTGGATGTGCAACAGTGAAACGGACCGGACCGACACGCGCGCTCGTGTAATGTTGGCATGGCGTGAATTTTGAATCTTTCGGTTAACCGACGTTTCGGATGACAGGTTTTCGGATAGTAAGCTCTCTACTGTACTTTTTAGTAATAAAGTTATTCACCATATTTTTTTATCACTCCTCGTATTTTTCTTTCTTTTTATTTACAGAAGTTGTGGACAGTAAAGAATTAGTAGAATGCGAAAGTATGGTATTATACCACATAGAGGAAAGTGCTAAGTTGTCACGAGGCTGTGTGTCGGACCTTCTCAAACTGGCTAAAGTTTCAGCAAACTGTCCCGAGATTATATTGGATCCTTTCTTGTTGGCTGTTTTATTATCTCTTTCTAGCATCTCAGCTTATGAAGTTCAGGTATATTGACTAAAGTTATTCAGTAAGTAATACTCTATTGTAAGAAAACTTATTATACTTATAATCTGTGCTGATAGTATGAACAAAACTGTTATCATCTGTGGCAGCTTTCGGTTACTATGATGTCATATATAGTCCAGCAAGGCAAAAATGAAACACTATTTGATTTGATTTTGGAGACGTGAAAGGCTCTGGTTTTGCCGGTCTGTGTGATAACAGTCTTAGTTTACAACAGTTCTCTGTTATTTAACCTTCTAAACAAATGCATCACATTTCACTGGTGCCACATTCTCATTTTATATAAATTGACAACCAAAGTGCCGAACATTATATTTACTTCATTCTCGTGCGATTTTTCGGACATTGTCAGAATGGTTGGTGGTGGAGAAGTTGGTTCAGAATAACCTCATGGAATAAGGAAAAGGAATAAGGTAATGGACTCTGTTCCATTACTATGAGTTACCCAAGGGATGAGATACAGCAAAGATCTAATTTTCTTACGGAAAACATGTTAAATTTAAAATTGCATTCTCGGGAACTATTTGAGATACAGCTTATGCGAAGTACACATAGGTCTCTAGTTTTTAATAAAACAGATTGTTCGGCCAAATTTATTTCCTTGTGTTTATGTATAATTAAACATCCTTAGAAAATTCTGTTATTTTTAGGTGATTGAAGTATTAAAGTCAGCGATATGGAGGTGTGTGATAGAGGGAGAACGCAAACAGGAGTCTGCATGGCTTTGTCAGATGGTTAATACAAAATGCAATATTGAGGATGTATTGTCCCAACTAATAATGAGCAAGTAAGTTGTGACAACTTTCTATTATGAAACTTAATTTTTAGTCCACCCTTATACTAAAAAACTCTTGGTTTTTGTTAAAAATTAAGGTAAAAAACAAAATGTAAAAATTATAATTTTGTGTGTAAAAATTGTAAAATGTAAAAATTATCAGGAACATTGTGAGTTTCTGTTCGGAAAATTAACTGTTGATCTAATCATAGAAGTGACAGAAACAATAAACTAGGACTGAATATTTATTTTAGCTTTAAGCTTATTTAACTGTAAAGGTATGGCTTTTAGAATTGAATAGAAAACTAAATATTTAACCCATTTAGCTTTATTGACACGATTTCATGTATATGTAAGTTATGCTCAAACCGGCTTTGACGGAGTATTATGCAAAATTATTTAATACCTCATTTTGTCAAAAATAGTGTTATAAATAAACATTACTGCATAAAAAATATGAGTTTTGATGTCCTTGTATATTTTGTGCAATCGTCTTGAGACTTGTTGCAATTGTATCTATTTGGAATATTACTAAAATTAAAATATCTTGGGCACTAAGCCCCCTACCACCAGCATATAATATTGAAGAGGTCTTACCCTCGGAGCTTTCCGTATTTCAATCAAGTCTGTTGCGTCGCCCTATTGTTTATAGTCGGCTTATATTTAACTCTGCTTGTTTTATTAGTTTTATATAAAAATGTTGATAACTCTAAAAGGTTGTATGAAAGACATTTTCTCAGGAAAAAGGAATAAAGTTGGTATTCTTCATTGTTTGTGTCAAAAAGTCTGTGCAGAGAGAATGGTATAAACATACACCGCGAAGATAAAGATATTTTGAAATGGTTACGCAGTTTTTTTTTATGAAACACTTTATGAATATTCAATTTTTTATAAAAATTAAATATTACTTTAAAACTGGTTTTATTAAATTGATGTATCTTATCCTTTAATCAATTTAAAGAAATCACCTTAAGGGTTGAAGAATGAAACACAAACATATTATGTATCACTGCTATACAACCATTATTACAAAATAAATTTCTGCTTCATCCCCACAATAGAATTATATTTACAAACAAAATAGTTAGTCAATAATGTAAATACAGTATTTATATTCTCTTCCGTAACGTATTTTGCAAATTGTAACAAGAAACTAGGTAACTTATTGGTGAAGTTAATTTCGGGTTTACCATTACGAATTTAGAATAAAATGTATGAAAAGCAAAAGGTAGGAAACATTTCTGAAATATAGTTAATTTAGCTCTGGGTAAGATACGATGAGGCTCTATTGTACAACTTGCATATTAGATTGTAATCTATCAAGCTTTCCTTTTATAAATTCAATTAAATAAATTGTAAAATATAATCTCCAAAAGATAAAATATCCGCCTAGTAAGGTCAAGGAATGTGCTAATTTTGATTATAATATAATATCAATCTAATATTTTGTTTGGGGATATTAATTGCAAGCATAAGTTTGTTTATGTACCGTCAGGGCCGGATTAACACCGATTTACACCCTAGGCCAAACTGAGATTATGCTGTACTTATCCTGACCTCTATCGTAACCACATCAAACCGCTCTCTAAGCTTATCAAAAAACTTTATAAATGACTTAAACCTTCTGTAACGGCTGTTACATCAATGTCTTCATTCTGATCATATTTGTTTACCTTTTGTAGTCTGAAAAGAATAGTACCCTATAACTGATCCATTAATGCTGTATCCAACAGTTTTAATATTCGGATCAGTCCTCTAACTTGGTGCTCAGGTACCAAATTTTTGATCTGGGTTGCTTTCGAATGTTTCGAGAGCTCTGATGATTGCAGGCCATTATTCTTAAAGCGTCGTAAGATTGGCATTTTAGAAGGTCCATCCAAAAAGTTGCACAATCTCTGTAACAGTGTTAAACATATCAAAACCCTTTTGTCCAACATTTGACAAAAACTTAAAAAATCTCTCAAAAGGCTCCACACTTTGTTTTACTCAGTGTAGTATTACAAATGGTAATTAATTGATCTGCATGAAAAATTTTGGAAGTAGAATTCACAACAAATGAAAAGTATTGGGAGCTTTAATCTTACCTAAAATGTATTATTAGTATTTATTAGGTCAATACTTGTTGTTTCCCATATTTACTAATGCGATCAGCCAAAAAGGGTAAAATTCAGCAAGAACTTTGAGCATCATCCTGTAGTTTTCATTTGAGTTGGTAAAATACCTCTTTTGACCTCAAAACGGAAATCCACGAGAAAATATAGTCTTTATCACAACAACAACTCTTTGCAATAAAATTTTCTTGTAACTTATTTCTTGATTAATCATTTCAGTGATTTGGGAATCAATAATTTTAGTAAATTTCTTCTCTTTCTTTTAAAGTTAGTTATTGTATTGTTTTTGTTTGAAACCAAGTTTTACACATTTTTCAGTTACTTAATCTTTTTTTATTGTTGTGACAGCCAACATTTCATGGCGCCACAGTACTTTTGTCCTCTTCTGATTTTAATTTAATCTCTCTTTCTACACTAGATAGGCAATTTTTTAATCAGGAAAATCACAAAAAATTTAAATCTCTTTTGTTGCAGACTTTTACTTTCTTATGTACTGTACTGTGTAAACAAATTTGTATAGTAAAAAAAATCGACATGAGGGATTTCTTATTCACAAGCCCTGTGAGGTTGTACACCCTTAAGACAGTTCTGAGTCTAGCATAAACAAAAAATTACTTGACCAGCTTAAATCGAGGCAAGACCATATCATGAACAAAACTAAAAACAAGTCTCACCCTCACATGTTATGATACATATTATATTACCGTAACAGAATTTTTTTAGTCATTATTAATAATATTACTGGAATAACTGTATTATCATATAAAAATTACCTTTGGTATATGAAGTTAACACACTACATCCGAATGGAAGTTCTAATATTTATTTAACAAACTGATCACAATTGACAAAAAAGTACTGTCCATGCATATCAACAACAAGCAAGCAGAAATTAACACTTCATAACACAATAGACAAGTTACAACATTGTAACATTTAAATGACTGAAACGTTACCCTTTTGATATATCTAATATCGGTCTCTTAATTTAT
>JAGFPH010000815.1:45054-56644 GCA_018207615.1 Philaenus spumarius
TATTTCTTTAGAAAACTATATATTGTACGTCATTTTGAGTTGTTTCATGACTGAGAATTAATTTCATTTATAAATGTGAAGTTTCATATATTTTGTAAATGAAGAAATTAGGCCTAGCCTAGCAGAATTTTAAAGACAAATAAATATACAGTTAAAAAATGTTAAAACAATAAAAGTCACTATAAATAACTAAATTAAAATGAACTAATTAACCTATTTTAAATGTTAAACCTACCTTTGTTCTTATAATAATTTTTTTAAGAAACAGTTAAAGCATAACCTCAAAATTTAGATTCGATCGTATTTTCAAAATTGTAAATAATGTTAAATTTGTTAAATGTGCAGATAATAGTTTGAATGTATAAAATAGCATAATATATAGTTCAATTAGGATATAAGAAATAATGGTGATTGTATAAATTAACTTTAAAATAACAAAATGTAAACAAGCACAGCTGAGATTGGAGTTTGTAAGTCTGATAAAGAAACCAAGTGAATCCGTACAATAAATCGATTACCGCTAAAAGAGGCAGTGACAATATAAGGGAGTGTGATATAGGTGAATGAATATTTCAAAATTATAACTTAAAAAACATTTCAAATATTAAAAATCAAAAAATAATAACAAGAAAAGGTATGTGTTGTAAAAAAAATGGTGAAAACAAGACTTGGCAGATAATTGTAAGTTTTTCCAATACAAGCCAAATACCTAAACAGACAAGAGATTAGATGGCAGTTTTAATTGCAGAACAGATGTTTTTAAAGTAACCAAAGTATTGTTCAGTATTGTTTAAACCTACCCAGGATATACATGTTTTAAAAAAAAGAACTGAAAACTATAAAACTTTCCAGGCAGAAATTTGAATAAATTTGAACAGAATAATAAGACCATTAAACAACAGAAGAATATAACAAGTTTAAACCTAAGTAGAGGTAATACCTAGCCTTATATTTTAAAGTGAACTTTTCAAAATTGAACTTATAAAATTATTAATTTCCAGCACAAACTAACTTTTAAACCATTTTTTATAATTTAGATACATTTTAGAAAATAAGATAATTAATATTAAAATCATAAATATGCACATTTAATAAATAGCCACGAACTGAATAGACCCGAGATATAAGATATTAATAAAAAATATATTGTAAAACTATAAGTAGTAATTTAATTGATCAAATGTTTTAAGTGCTATATATATATTTAATTTTGAAGGTAAATAAAATTGTAAAGATATTGTAACATAAAATAACTGTTTAAATAAAAGCATTATAAAGTTGTATTAAAAGAAGACTATATTATTCAATATTGTTACAATAATATAAAAGAAAGACTATTATAAATTGGCATCCACAACGTGGAGCTCGATAACTAAAAGGAGAATATTAATTATAATTGTAAAAAAGAAGAAAGATTATAACATGTACCAACAAATACTGTTACTGTACTTCTGTGAATAATGTCCTTGTGTTGTCAAAAATCATTTCTGTTTTTGATTGTATATTTTCTTTTAAATTTACTAATGCTGGCAAACTTTTTTTCAGAGTATGTGAACGAGACAAAGTGCTGAAAGGCTTAGTGACTTTAAACCTTACTTTGCTTGGAACTACAGCAACTAAGGGCAAAGAGCATATAGCCGAACTGCTATGGAAATTTGGTCGGCATTCTTTAATTCTTCTAGTGAAACGGCAACGTCAAGTGGCCAAAACTGTTTTGCAAAATCTTACAGATCGTATTATTACAGGACAAAATGTTATTCAGTATACAGGTGAGATGTTTATTTTTAATTTGAATTGTATACATTCATTCAGATATATTCCTTTAATTTATTTTCCAAATTTGTTACACAATTAGTACTATAACTTTACTATTAAAGTTGTCATACTAGAAAAAGATTTCTTATAAAATTAAAAGAACCAGAAAAGTGAAGATTTGACTTGCACTAAAATGGTTTAAGAGTTGTTTACTTCTTAAAAACATCTAGAATTTAAAAGTAAGTTATATTAAAAACTATTGCATACATATATACGTAACAATTATATGTAAAACCTGTTCTAAGGACCATGATCGGTACTCATTTACTAGTCCCAACCTTAGGGCTGGTATTCATAGTCGTTTCTTAAGGTAGCCTTAAAGCTCCCTCATGTAAGAAAACCGTAAGGTTGGATCATACCTTAAAGAGGCCTTACAAATAGTTTTCAATTCATAGACGTTTATTTAAGGTGGCCTTAGGTGAGGCTATATTTAAGGAGACCTAAAGAGTAGAAGACACCTGTACCAATTTTACAAATGTAAATACATCTAGAACGAATATTTCATTAACTATACATAAAGCTCTCCTTGTGTAATTTAACTTGTTAAAGCATTTAAAATGCATTTATTTAGTTTATTTATGAACTTAAACAGAAATCGTTCATAACATTCATGGTTTTTTACTTTAATATTGTTGGCAGTTACGTCCAACAGTTGGCACAAGTTAGCAACTACAAAATCAGCTGCTAAATTAACTGGTGAATTTATACAAACTGTTTTATGTTGGGATATAAGCCTAAAATGGTCTCACTCCCTCTCATCTAAACAAACTAACGATTAGATCAATTATGAATTTGGTAGCCTACAAGTCTAGTTTATGCATAGCTCAGTATTTTCTTTTAGCTATTGCAATATTTAGTTAATCAATGACACCGGTAAACTAATAAAATAGCCTTTATTGGTTTTAAATTTACTTTGTCACTCCAACTGAATAGTTTTGCAGTACAGTGTACGTTTTGTGGTTATGTGCATACTGATCGCTTTCATTAATCAGATTACAGATATCATTAGGTCTATTAACTGTATGATTAAAATAAAATATGTTTTGTCACATTTATTTGAACCGTTAGGCCTATCCAAAACAAACTCAATCTATTAAATTGTTTTACCGTATCAATTAATTTTGTTCAGTAGCCTACGGCAATACCTACTAGAATAATTATAAAAAATATGCAACAGACTAGTTAGTTGTTTTCCTAAATATTTCTCATGACATAAAAACACAATGCTATCAATATTGTATGAATATGGGATATTGGTAATCATCTTTTATTATAATTTATCTGGTAGGCCTACCAATGGGGCAATAACATTTTTTACTACATCCTTTGAAAATCGGTATCTCATTTCAAATTGCCGTTTAAATATTTTTCGAATGGATTATCATAATCCCGAATATACCATTTAGGGATCCTTCCATAATAACATGCAAAATCAATAAATTCAATAAAATTCATAACTAGCGATTTCGTGTGTCATTAGAATCACTTATAAACTCGCTTATAATTTCCCCAAAGGTACGTTGGTAGCTACCTTGAGAAAATTACGAATTCGAAGGTACCTTTAGGCCTGCTTAATGAAAAGGAGCGACTCTGCATTGCAAATGAACCTAAGGCAGCATTTAGGTAACTTTAAAGAAGGTTTTAAGGATGAGTTAAAATCTATACTTAAGGTTGGACTCTGCATTCAAAAATCATATCTTAAGGTCTTCTAAACTCTTCCTTTCCTTAAGGCTACCTTAAGAAACGACTATGAATACCAGCCTAGGTCTCACTATAAGGGTCACTACAATAGTTCATTTTTCCTATGGAAATTCGCTAATAAATATATCAAAAGATAAATGAACTTCAAAATAATAGATAAAAAGAAAAAAAAAACAACTCACAAATGTACAAAATTAAATTAGATATTTCCTTTTTCTATTAGTTTGTGCTAGCACTCCAAACTCTTTATCAATATACCAAAGTCACTATAACGTGCACACATACACTTTGACAAAACTTTTTATTATGAAGGGCAGCAAATTGATCAAACTTTTGTATATAACCACTACTATCGACAAACTTAAAACAAGTAATCAAAATTATCCAGCAATACTGTTTATTGTCTGTATATTCTGGAGTCTGAATATTCTCCCCTCCTTTTTGGTATATGTGGAGGAGGGTGATTGACGTCATAGAGTCAATTTGTGTCTTTGACCTTGGTTCACACGGTATTGTTTGATTTTATATGCATTTATAAATTTCTACTGCAAATTTGTTTCAATCTATTATGCACTTGATCGACTAGAATATCATCAATGTCATTTCTACTGTGTAATAAAAATAAAATCTATACCTCTTGTCTGCTTTACATAATTCAAATTAAATATTTCAATTTCTCATTTATGAAGTCACATATGTTACATTGTGCTTAAATACTTAAATACTACATACTTAAATGCTTAAATACTTACATTGTGCATAGTACTTAAATATTGAAGTTTTAAAATGAGTTTCGCGACTGTAGCCTGTGTGGACACTTTACTGCTATCCCATAAAAGTGATGCCGGTCCCAAAAAGGTTAAATGAAGACTTTTAGGGGTACCAAATTTTTGGACCCTCCCAAAATGCAAAGTAAAATAAATGTGTTATTTTTAGATCTGATTATTGGAGTATTTGTGGTTTAGTATGGTTTATAATTAGGCCAAATATTTTAATCCATCCCACTTTGGGGAAAATCAACTCTATTTAAAAAATTCCATAAATTTTAATCTTTTTATCTAATTACCGTTTTATACATATGTTGAAATAGGTAGTTTTATTCCACCATCTGCTATTACAATGACATTTATAAACAAATAGATGAAATTACAAATTAAAACTACAATTTTATAAATAATCAATTTGTAATATAATTTTAATTTTGATTAAAATGTTCTAGATTGCTTGAACAGAATATGCAACTCTGCAACACTTATTGTATTAGAAAATCTTTCAATTATGAACCGTCTATTAGATTTTTTAAGCCAATTGCCAGGACCAGTAGCAAAGCGTGTCATCACTGCAGCTCTATCAGTTGTAAGGATTTCAAACAAGTTACGAGATAATTTGATCCTTGTGCTGCGAAAAGCTCTATTCTCTAGGTATGATTTCCTAAACATTTGTTAATGGTGATGGAATTAACCAAGGCATACATATCGAATCCACTCCAGTTATCAAGATCGTGTTTGAAAAGTAGGGAGAGCAATAAAGATAAAGTAAACTAGAGTATATATCTTGTATGTAATTAATTAATTGTGGTTTTTGTTTTACTTTAAATTAAATATTTAATTTTGCATTAATATTTTATGGTAATTTGAAAAATTTAACAAATTTAATTGATCAATAAAAATTGTGTTTACTTTGTCATTCATATTGTTTATTTAAGCTGAATCCAATTATTCGGTGTTCAGCATCATTCCAATCCCCAAGTAATACAGATAACTGGAATTTACTTTAAATATAAACTTAGAGCTGGGTTATGTTAAATACAATAACTTTAAATAGTTTTGTGATAATAGTTTTATCTTTAAAACAATTATAAAATAAATTATATAAACTTATTTAAGGTTAATCATTAATGTTTTAGGTAAGCTAAAGTTATTGTAACTTTTTTTACAACAAAAATTTAAAAAATCATCAAACCATTAAAACATATTTAAGGTGATTGGTTTTTACATTATAATAAAAAATACATTGGTTTTGGTAATACAAAACAGTATAATATTAATTAATAATATTGTGGTAAATAAGTGTATGATGCCACAAATATTTTATTTTTAGAGGTACTTGGAGTTACAATCTGTTGATCATAATTATTTATAATTTACTTACAATTAGTAACAATTTTTCACTTAGATACTAAAATTTACTAAAATGAAAAATCAGTTTTTATTTTCTTTAAGGTTTTGATTTTATGCCAGTTAGACTAATAAAGAAAGGGCAGTACTGTAGTACATAAGTTGAACGCCATCCGAAGCTGTGTTACTAGGTTTGATTTTGAGTTGTCACTTCTACTGTAGCAAACTTGGATAAACACTCTAATCTTCCAACAAGGCATTCAGTCAATGTTTATCAATGCTTTGGATAGATCATGGACTACTGCGGGTATGTTCTGTGATTTGTCCAAGGCTTTTGATTGTGTTGATCACACTGTTTTATTGGCAAAGTTGAATGATTACGGAATAGGGGGCAGTTGTTTTTCCTTGATTAGGTCATATCTTTGTAACAGGAAACAGAGAACCATAGTGCACAAAAGCGGTAGTAAATATATTTCTCAATGGAAAGACATAACTTTCGGGGTACCACAGGGGTCGGTATTAGGTCCGTTTCTCTTTTTGTTGTATATAAATGACTTACCTAAAGCAATTAATAAAGATCTAATCCTATTTGCAGATGATACAACTGCACTACTTAAATGTAAGTCAATGGATGAACTTAAAATATTACTTGCAAATACTTTGAAAGAGATGGACAGTTGGTTCAGTCGTAATGGACTTAAACTGAATGTTGAGAAAACTCAAATAATCCATTTCTCTACTATAAATCATAAGAATCAAATGTGTAAATCTTGGGATGCTGTACAATCTCATAATTTTTGGGTGTAATGATAGATGAAAATATAAATTGGAAGTGTCATGTAGGTATTATTCAAAATAAATTAAGATCAATAACATACATGTTTTCACACTTGAAAGATAGTGTTTCACTTAATACGTGTAAAATTGTGTACTACAGTTATGTGGAGTCCATACTGAGATATGGCATTGTTTTATGGGGCCTCTCTGTAAATATTGATAAGATTTTTAGACTCCAGAAAAGAATAATTAGGGAGATGACCAATTCTAGGCCTAATAGATCATGTAAAAAAAACTTTTTAGAACATTAAGTATTTTAACTGTTCCTGGTCTATATTTATGTGAAATTTTAATCTGGACTCATAACTTTAGAGATAAATTCCCGGATGAAACTAAATTTAACCACAAGTATGACACTAGAAATAATAAAGATTTTAAATTGTCAAAACATTCCTTACAATTGTTTGAAAAAAGCCCGCAATATTCGGGTATGAGATTGTATAACAAATTACCGAATCATTATAAAATTCTAAACTTGCGTGCCTTTAAAGAGAAAATAAAATATAAAATACTAGATAAAGTTTATTACAATGTAAGTGAATATATGGAAAATCCTATAAATTAGACCTAATAATTCTGCCCCATTAGAAAGGGGAAAATCTAAGATAATTGTTGAGATTGTATAGAGGTGTTATGTATTTGTGTTATGTTGTGTGCTATATGTTTTTTGTTTTAATTGAATTTTAATTAAGGAGCCCTATGTATGCTTGTTGACTTTTGTATTGTTAGTTTATTAAGATATTTGTAATGACGAAGCACCTGTTCTTTGTAAAACATTGTAGAACGTTTTTGTGCCAATAAAAAATGAAATGAAATGTTCTGGGATTTTATATATTATATTATATTTATATTTTTATATTATTATATTATATTTCTATTATTTCCTGACAGTGGTATCATTCAATTAAGGAAAAAATAAATTTTATTATCTTTTAATTAATATGTTGGGGAAACTTGAACAACCTCTGCACTACATCACACTAATCATGAATACATTCATATAATATGCCATATTATAATTATTGATAGCTAGTGTTGAAAAGTACTCAAAATATGAATAATATTCATTTACATATTTACTTTCATATTTTAAATAAATATTTGTTTTGGTTTTTAGGGAGATAGAAACACGTAAAATAGCAGTAAGTGGATTTCTACAGCTATTGAAATGTTTGAGGATCAAAGGACTTGCAGCTTTAAGTCAGAGCCAGAACAGTTATTCTGGACCCAGTGTTTTTACCCAGGTGAGTAAAATAGCAGTAAATTGGTTTTATTTATACACTTGATGAAATATTTCTGAATCAATGGACTGCAGCTTTAAGTCAGATCTAGAACAGTTATTCTGGACCCAGTGTTTTTACCCAGGTGAGTAAAATAGCAGTAAATTGGTTTTATTTATACACTTGATGAAATATTTCAGAATCAATGGACTGCAGCTTTAAGTCAGAGCCAGAACAGTTATTCTGGACCCAGTGTTTTTACCCAGGTGAGTAAAATAGCAGTAAATTGGTTTTATTTATACACTTGATGAAATATTTAAAAATCAATGGACTTGCAGCTTTAAGTTAGTGCCAAAACTTTATCCTTCACCTAGTGTGTTTACTAATGAGAGTAAAATAACAATAAGTGATTTTCTACTGTTGTATAAATATTTGAGAATCAAGTGGACATGCCAGTTTAAGTCAGAGCCAGAAATGTTATCCTGCACCTAGTGTCTTTACGCAGGTGAGTAAAACATCTTTGTGTTTATTTGGACAGTAGAGTGTCTTTTTTGAAGAACATATTCGATATATACACATTCCAAAATCAAACGAAATATTAGACATTTTTATTATCTGAGGAAAATTTGTGATACTACTACGTATCCAGTAATTTGCGATAATACATTCCCAACTGAATATGCAATTGAATGCTGGGGTGGTGCAAACGCAACAACATCGAAACCTTTGGCCAGATAAGCCACCAAACAATAAGGAATTGTATAGACCTATCTCTTTGTTGCTTATAATTTCAAAGCTGTTTGAAAGACTACTACTGAAAAGACTTAAACCTATAATTGAGGAGAGAAATCTTATCCCAAAGCATCAATTTGGTTTCAGACCAAAATATTCAACAATAGATCAATTGCACAGGATTACTAAAGTAATTGAAAATGCTCTTGTAAATAGGAAAATTTGTGCAAGTGTTTTTCTAGACGTAGCATAAGCCTTTGATAAGGTGCGGCACAGGGGACTGGATTGGTAGTTGCAGAGAGATCTGCCAATTCAGTTCTGTGAAATATTAAAATCGTACATGAATGATCGATTCTTTCGGGTAAAACTTGAGGAAGAGTATTCTGGGTTAAAGAAAATAACAGCTGGTGTTCCGCAGGAAAGTGTGCTAGGACCGGTTTTGTACCTATTATATACAAGAGACCTACCTACAGTAGAAGGTGCAACAATAGCTACATTTGCAGATGACACAGCAATACTAGTCACAGGAAATAAAATTGAAGACGTAACTAGCAAACTTCAAGGAGCCACTAATGCAGTGAGCAATAGGACAAAACAATGGTGTATTCGACTAAATTGAATGAAATCAACACACATAAATTTTACAAATTTGAAGATTAAGCAACATCTGCCAGTAATAAATCAATGCAGTATCGATCCCACATGCAAATACAGCTAAGTATTTGGGAATGACTCGTGACACCAGACTCAAATGGAAACAGCATGTTAAAACGAAAAAACAAGAGCTAAATATAAAATTTAGGAAAATGTACTGGCTCTTAGGGAGAAATTCACATTGTCAGTTCATAATAAATTGCTGTTATATAGGCAAGTGCTGAAGCCGGTCTGGACTTACGGGATTCTACTCTGGGGTTGTTCAAAGAAAACAATTATTATTATGATTCAAAGATTTCAAAATAAAGTGCTCCGTTGCATAGTTAATGCTCCGTGGTTTGTGAGAAACGACAACTTGCACAGGGATCTCAAAGTTGAACTGGTCAACGAAGAAATAAAATAAATCGACCACGCAGCTGGACTGCTGACGTGAGTTGAGCAAATTTCCAAAATTAAGTTTTTATGCCTATGATTTAGGGTTTCAACCAACAATTTGGGAAATAGGTCTACTCACGAAGGCGTTGAACAGTTGTCTGTGTGTACGCAATATATTAGTAGAATTTGTTTCCTCCTAGTGGCCTTGCGAGTTTGCATCACTTGGCTTTGAACTGGGTACTTTTATGGTATTTTACGTTTTTGTCGATTTTGGGGGAACCAAGCGAGCTATAAGGTCGCGTAAAAAAACAAAATGCGCAGAATAACATCCTACATTTATATTGTTAGAAAAAACTCTAAAAAAATTTCATTCTCGTAGTAAAAATCTCAAAAAATAGTTACTTCCGGTCAAAAAACGTATTTGCGGTTGTTGGATTTTTTTGGCTAACGAACTCGTCCGAGCCACATAGGCAACCAACACGTGTACCAAATTTGGACCAAATCGGACTTAAAATGCGGCCGCTAGAGTGCGAACACATATATATATATGAATTTTTTTACACCCCAAAACGTGTTCTGGGGACCATGATCGGTGCTCATTTGCTACTCCCGACCTTGGGTCTCACCATAAGAGCCACTGAAATAGCTCATTTTTCCTATGGAAATTCGCTAAAAACACGCAGCGAAGCATGGGCAATGCATCTCTCAGCACGTGAATCCTGAGATGCGAACTCTCCTGGACACTAGTATGGGATTTAGAAGACTGTGCAGAGAGAAAACACTGGATTTAATTAATTCATGTTAATCCATGTAAGTGTATTATATCAAATATGTAAAAAATGTGTATAAATAAATAAATAGCAGTAAGTGTTTTTTTTCTGTTGAGTGTCAACAAAAATGCCGCTTTAAGTCAGATCCAGAACTGTTATCCTGCACCCAGTGCCTTTACACGTTTGAGTAAAATAGCAGTAATTTTTGGAAATCAAAGAGCTTGTAGGATGGTAAATTAGCAGTAAGTGTTTTTTTTACGTTTTTAAAATGTTTGAGGATTGTAAAAACAAACATTATTTGGGAATAAGTAACTTATCTATTTGGTTCAGGAACTTATATCTATTTTCTCAGAACACAACCAACTGTGATTTAAGTTGATAGTGCATAGTAGAATAAAAGTTCTGCGTATTAAAAATAATCAACTTATGTTGCCTGCTTTACAATATAATTTATATATTTGAATAAACAATTTTAATATTTTATTTTCTATTCGTAAAAATACATACGCTACTTTACATCATTGAACTGATCCAATAAGCATAATAGTTTGTCCTTCTTAACTTTTTGTACTTATTTGTAATGTTTTCAAATATTTCTTCGTTCGTATGTTATACACAAAATAGACAGTTAAAAATGTATAAGGTTTAACACTTTTAGGAGTATGATGTTCGGAAACGTCATGAGCTCCCATTTGCAGAGGAGTGACTTCTGAATCCTGAAAATGCCTTAAGTAAAACAAAAGTCAATGAATTTGTGAAACCTCAATGTGCCATTTATTATAATAAAAAATAAAATGGAAAAATGTTTTTAAAAACCAAATTAAATATTTTTTTGTATGAAAATCTTTTAAACAAAGGTATTTACATAACGGCACATTAAAATAAGGTCATTGTTAGGTAGTGTTCTTTTGCTTTTGCTTTATTTTATTGTGTTATAGCATACACATCATTGCTTTTGAAACGTCCTTGTTTGTTGCTAAGGTATCAGACGAGGCTAATTAAAGTCTCACCCGTCAGACTCATTGGATGATTGTCACCGCTTGATACTACTGGTCTTTCAACAATAGCCCTTTCTTTTCTCAGAGTGTGATGCATCTCAAATATCTGCCTTCGCAAGCTTTTATTATTGAAAGGCTATACAATAATATGCTAAATACACACGTACTTATAATAAACACAACAACTTAATAAAATATGAAATAAGAATAAATTCCGAGTTTGAACAACAAATATAACACAGCATATTTTACTGGGAAATAGTGTCCAAATATCTGTGTAGTCTTAAGGCCAAATGATTGAATCATTTGTACCTAAATAGCTACCTCT
Source organism: Philaenus spumarius (assembly GCA_018207615.1). Classification (NCBI taxonomy): domain Eukaryota; kingdom Metazoa; phylum Arthropoda; class Insecta; order Hemiptera; family Aphrophoridae; genus Philaenus; species Philaenus spumarius. The sequence goes on from JAGFPH010000815.1 coordinate 56,602, forward strand.
AACACCTCTCCACTCTAAATAAAGAGTGTTACTCCCACCCATC
>JAGFPH010000815.1:56654-67744 GCA_018207615.1 Philaenus spumarius
TTTGTACCCAAAATAGCTACCTCTAACACCTCTCCACTCTCAATAAAGAGTGTTACTCCCACCCATCCCTTCCCCATCCCGTTTAAACATTTTAGTGACCTCGTATCAAAACTATTTAATGTAAAATGACTTAAAAGCTACAGCCCAGTCAACAAATGATTCTAGAAGGAAAGTCAATAAGCGGACCACTATGGTACATTGTTTGTTGTACCTATTAGTATAACATACTAAAAGTCCTTGACCCTAGGGGTGGCGGAAGAGGGAGGAGGGGGGGGTTAAAGGTCCCATTTTTTTATTTTTGCCTATATCTCAGTAGGGGTTGGTCCTACAAAAAATATATACGTATACAAAATTAAAACTGACAAAATTGTCTACATTTGTCATATCTATATTATTTTTGCTATCTGTAACCGTTAATGAGATATACGCTCTCGAAAATCCGTAATTTTTGAAAAAACATTTCTTCGCATTGGAATACTTTATTAATTGTTCCCCATGCGGTTTACCCTCGTGAGCTCTCTCCAGTTTCTATCTCGCTTTAGTTGAGTTATATAAGGGTTCGTAGAAAGTCAAATTATTGTGTATTTCGCCTCGGTATATTATTTTATTTTATTATTACTATTATGTATCTTTGTCGACGGAAAAATATTTTGTTTCTCGCTTTAGTTGAGTTAGTTTATATAATGTCATACGTCCGTAGGAAGTCAAATTATTGTGTTTTTTGCCTTTATATTATAAAACAAAGCTCTAGCTATGTCTACAATAACGAACTGCTGACAACCTTTAAGGTATTTACTCATTTATAGTGTAATGACTTCTTTTAAATATCTTGAGAGCTTAGAGGTTACGCTTTTAAAACAGACTTTTTATTACTCCCAATTTCACTCTAACTCAGAATCCATTATAAAAAATAATTTCTTTTCTTTGAATTGCAATTTAAAATTAATTATATTTAACATAATCTGTGAAAAGCATGAAAAAGATATTGCGAATCAGATTTTGTATCAGATGATTGACAGTATGCATTTTTTTCTCCTATGAAAACGATGAGCAAAGAGAAGTCACACCAGGAGCCATAAATTCGGCTACAAGCATTCATTAAGCATTACATAGATTTAAAATGTATCTATTGTAGTTTGGTTGAAGAATTAATCTCCACTATTATTAATACTTTATTATTATTAATGCTTTGTATTATTCATTTTTCATTTCAAATACAAAAATGAATGTCTAAGATAAATAAACAATCAGTTCTAAGTTCATCTCAGTTTTATGCATTTGTAATTTTAACAAATTTGTGTAATGTTTATTAATTTTTGTGTTTTAGATTTGTCTAGATATCCATACACAGCAACCAGCTGCAAGTAACAGTAGCTCTAATGAAGCTATATGCTTGGAAGTGCTTGGAGTTCTACGCAGGTGTTTCATGCAGCAAGCTTCTGTTAAAGTTTGTCTTTATGAAGGTGATTTTTACATTTATTTCAAGAAAAAGAATATAAAATACTATTTATTTATGATTAGCATAATTTATGTAATTTGTTTTTCAGGTCATAATAAAGTCTACTTTATAAAGTCTTATCTTGCTCCTTTTTATGATTTTAGTTGATAGTTATAGTTGGCTAACGATTATAAATTGTGTGTATATTTATTTCAGTGACTGTTAGAATCAGTAAATGGATATACAGTAGAGCGTCGATTATCCGAAACGTCAATCATCCGAACACGGAAATGTACTGTAGTAGTATATTATGTTACAAGCCCGATAAATAGGAAAAACTTACCGGGTGAGTTATGTACGATATTTTTCATTAAACTACACCGAAAACGTAACATACTTTTAATCAAAACATCTTTTTATTTAAAAAAAAAAAACAATTAAAACTTGTTTAATTTTACAAACAAGCTGGTTACATAAAACTGATATGTTTATTCTTATTTGTAAAACCATCATGTGCACGGTAAATTTACGGTGTAGTGCATATAAAATAAGGACTTACGTGGGCTATGAACAGATATAGAAAACAGCTGTTTTCGGTGTATTATAATGAAAAAAAAAAAATAATTACAATACTGCACATGATCCCGAATTTAAAGTTTTTGACTCACATACTCAGCCGAGTTGTAATCTTCAGGGAGTTTGTGTGCTCAACGGAACAGCGGAGGCTGTTGAGTCAGCCAGGCAGTTGGCTGCCGCTAGTCGATAGCGTGTTCACAGCAAATTGAATTAAGTTATCTGAACAAATTGATTATCCAAACCCCCTCAGTCCCAATTAGTTCGAATAATCGATGCTCTACTATATATATTTTAAATTGTGTACAGATGTGAGTGCTAGTATGTTTTTAAACATTTTGTTTATTTTATTTGTAAGGAATAATATTAATTTCTTTGTTTTTCTAGTTTACTATCATGTTTTCTAATCCACCTGGCTCATGGTGGATCTTAGGTAACTTTTATAAGTTTGAGTTTTAAAAAACTTTTCTAACAAGAAGCTACAGACACATAAATATTTAATTAAAACCTTAAAGTTAAAGTCAAGTTTGAGAGTGAATCACAAAAATCTTACTCTACTAACCACCAGCGCTTTCTGTCTCCCTCCCACTAATTGACTTTATTGTCATGTCATCACTCATAACAGTCATAAATCTACTCTGATCTGTATCACAGTGAACCTGCTGGTTGACTCAACTCCTGTTTACCGTATGATTAATTTTATGAAATGGTCAATAAACTATCTACAAAATTGTTTTTTATTAATTATTAAAATGCCAGTTGTAACGTGCTGCCACTGTGCAAGCCGTTTACAAACAATTTATTAATAGAAAACAAAAAAAAAATGAAAAATAAAAATTTAATTTTGACAAAAATATTTCTAAGTTATTTTTTAAAACAAAAAAAATACCTTTACTGTGTAACAATTATTTATTATTTCCTATCTTCAATCCATTTACTTATTTAATTAATTAAATTATCATTTCAAAATATTACAACACCTTATTCCCAATGAAAACAAACAAACATAACCCCAAAATTGAAGTTAGGTTATGTTTTGATCACATCTGTTACTCTACAGCTGATCATTGAAATATCTGTTACACATAACTTTTCATATCTGTGACTACAGTTCTTTGATTGCAAATGGACTCGTCGGAATGATCAGCGCCATGTTTAGCACATGCGCGCGTTCCCTCCAAATCGTCCCTCGTTCATCAAAGACTGTCGCCATTTTGAATCACTTACAAAGAAAAACTAAAAACTGAATTTATAATTTAAACAAGGTTCATTACCACAAAGTACTTCTGGAAAGGATAAAAACTCAAATTAAAAACTCATAGTGGTTGGCATTATTATTTTACTGAATCATTTTAACTTGTAAAAACACATACATTAATTATTAAATCAAGTTGGCAATTCATCAGTTTAACTATTTCAATCAGACACTCAGACACACAAATTCATTATTAATAATTTCACCTTTGATATACAAAAACTTATATTGATAAATTATTCAAATGCAGACTTAGTTAAATTAGTTTACTACTTACGATCTTTTTGTTTTATAGTGCACTTTAAAGAGATAGATATGAATTTACAAAAGAGAAAAAACTTATAACACATATGAATTTAATTTAAATAGAAAACCCCATTATTCTTTAGTTCGTCGCACTTTAGCCACGTAGATTTTGATTCACTTAGACTTTCGTTGCACTTGTTATAAAATCTTTATGTAAAGATTTGGAAGCCACGCCGCGCGTGCACGCAAACTTTCAAAGTTGATAATTTTGAGACAATTTACGAACAATTCTCACATTCTCGCCATTGCACAATACACGGCACTGTCTTTACTCCTCCTCAAACATATTTAAACGGTAGTTTTACTTTAACTACCGCAAAAAAAGCACTTGTTAAAACATTTTGCCGGACTAACGCAAAACAGGTCTGTTCTGTCCTGGAATACTGTTGCAAGTGGGAAGAAGCGTCCTTCTTGTTCGTTTTCTTTTCCGATCACGCCATGTGACGTCATAAAAACCAGAAGACCAATGAGAAGCTGTTCTCCAGGCTACCAATGAGAAGCTGTTTTCCAGAGGATCTTAAATATGTCCCCCTACGACTAGTAACGCTAAGTACCAACATCTCAGCTCAAAATTTCTGTCTCAATCATAGATGAATCACACAGGCTTTCCACATAATCTATCAAGTTTATTTCTTTCAATGTCTGAAATAGTCTTTCGATATTTATTCATCACTGTCTAAAAACTTAGTGGACCATAACTTCAAACTCTCCAATACCTTTTAAATGTTTTTCATATTTTGACATATCATGAAACATAATTTAAATATTTAAACAAAACTGAAATTAAACATGAAGTTAATATTGTTTTTGATTTATTCTGAATTATCAATTAATGTCTGCATTTCCCTTTGAATTTCTATGTTCATTAATATTATGAAATAACTAAATCTTTTAAATTAGGCTAATGTCCAAAATTTACCTTATGACCCTTTTTACGTTATACTACTATTTTGATGTTTAAAAACCCTGAAACTCACATGTATTACACAGTAAGCAAATTTTAAATTTACACCCCTTTGGATGTCGAACCTGGGGTGGGGAATAATGTATACAAAATTCGCCAAAAAATGTGTTTACTGTTTAGTTTATGAATGTAAATAATATTACCTTCAAAATTTATCTGCACCTGAAAGCCGAGTCAAAAGGAATAATTTTTAACTAAAGTTAACTTGAGAATTTTATTGCATTTACTTTTTTTTGTTATAAGTATATTACATAAATTTATTTCTTATGACCATGAGGTATTAAGATTTTCTACCATTAAGATAGTAAGTTTCCCTGATTGAAACAAGTGAAAAATAACCCATTTGACTTTATTTCTCTCAGGTCTGTATGATGCTCTATGTCGAAACCCAGAATTGTGTCCGAGTGTCCTGGATATTTTACTTGATCATTTCAACCAGTTCTATGAGCCTGATTCTGCCTCATTGCCACCTTTAAATGTTGCAAAAGCTATTAAAATTCATGGAATCGATGCAGTTTTGCAGGAACCAATTGGTAAACTAATGTTTGCAATTCAACAAATTGTAGTGAAGGCAAGTGAAGAACTAGGAGATGCTGAACCATTTCGAAGTTTGGAAAAATTTACAGATATTCTGTCATCGCTTGTTACAAGGCTAATAAAATGTGATACCAATCACTTCGAACTCGTACGTATTTGAAAATTGTTTTTATTTTAACATTTTATTTGTAGATAGCATATATTGTTTATAAAAGATTTCATATTAAAGAGGATACAATTATATCGTTTTAGTAATTACGCAACAAAACCAAATTTTAAATTGTGAAAACAAGTTTGAATACTTATCATCCAAGATGCATTCAAAAAGTAAGTACCATTTTTTGAAAAACCAAGTTTTATTCGATTTATTAATGTCAGAAACTACAAACCTGCTGAAATTTATTTGTACATTTATAATGAGTGGTAATGGAAATAACTCACTTTGAACATCTGCTTTTTAACAAAATTGAATTCATTATTATTTAGAAAAAGTCTTGATAGCCCATCTACGGATAAAGAGCTTTCATTAAAAAAAAAGTCATTGAGTATAAACAACTGTTTTGGATTGTCTGAATAAAAATAATTATTTTGTAAATTTTATTCTATAAGAAACATGTAGGAGAGACAATTTAAGAGCTCCTAACTCAGAAAGGGTGAGCAGAATTGACTTTTGAACGATTGATGAAGTATTTTGGCATAAATAGCAACAGTTAAACTCCTTAATTTTGGTCCAGTAGAAAAGGTGTAGCACTGTACAAAGTTTTAGCAAATTATTTTAAATATATCTATAAATTTACATACAAATTGGTAAGTAAACTAACTTGCAAACTGAATTGTTAGTAGAATTTGCACACTACAGCTAAAGGTTCCACCAGATATCTTGGGAGATGACCTAGAAACTGCTGTCAAGGCGAGAGGGAAAGTGCAGGGTAAAAAGTTAATAGTTGTGAATGCCTAGCTAAAATCTTTATTTTTAAATGCCTAGATTATTGATTTCGCTTACTCTGGTAGTGTAAATAAAGTTATATTATTAAAAAATATATTAAACTTATTTTCATATTACCTAGATATATTTATTTTTATCACAAGTTAAATTGTAAATGCCGCTCGAGTTGTAACTTGTTCTAAATTTTAACGGGTCTACTAGATTAATAGAAAAATTATAAATCTAAAGATATTATTCACAGTGTAAATTCAAAAGGACAACAGCATAAATTGTTTGGATATAACAGTCACAACAGCATAACATATTCTATTACAATATATACATAAAGCCATTCACAATTGACATCACAATACATTCCGATTTTCACCAGCCACTTCCTCAAAAAATGGCTGACTATAACAGTATGATTCATAGACTAATTATTACAGTACCATTAGAACCCCATTACTTTAAAAAAAAGAATAATTAAACACAATTAAATTCATCGTTATATAAAACTGTTACGAAAGTTCCATCATTGGCAGACTTCTCTTAAAACACAATAATACATCAAAAAAACTTACCAAAGAGAAAGCCAAACCTGTATTCGTATCAACTGAATATGGTAGCATCCTTCCTAAGATAGTACAGTAACTTCTATTTTTCATAAGTTGAACAGAACAATAGCTTTTTAAACTAACGACACTTCCTTTAGAAGACCAAACAGGCGTATATAAATTAACATGCAACGATTGTAACAGTTATACATATACCAAATTTAGAGAACTTTTAAAGTACGATTGAAAGTGCACTTACAGAAAAAAGAAACATTTCAGGTAACAAATCCAATTATATAGACGAGAACCACATCTACAGTCAAGATGTATTGTGTTCAGGGCATTCACAACTTTTTTGAAATAATTAAAATATGCATGAAGGAAAGATAACACTGTTGAGAAGTACAAGATTCATAAGGCATTCAAATCAAAATGAATATCAATTACAGAACGGCCAATTCAATTTTGATTCTAATACCATTTATGAGGCGACAAAAGTCCAAGAAGTTTGCGCTAAAAACATGTACCAATTGTGCGAGATAACAGATTGACCTACAAATTTACTATCAGTGTAGTTTTTTTAATGTTGTGATGACCTCAGTTGAGTGATGGGTACTCAGTAGGTACTATTTTTGATGATGGTATAAAAGTACCGAAACGTGTCATAACTTTCAAAAATAGGTCACACAACGAAAATAAAGATACTTTAGTCAATTCAATTAGTGGCCTGGAAACATAAAATGAAGAATAATTTACAACTTGGTCAATTTAACATTTAATCCAGAGAGAGGAATAAATTGTAGAAGTAGGTACTAGTGAAGTCGACTTTTCCCCCATTTAGTTCAAAGACAGACAGAATGCTTGCACACAAGATCTATCAAGCCATAATTCACATATTTTCCACATAATATGCATTATCTGGCCAAGTAATCCTTAGTAATTTCTTACATATATTTTTAAAAGGTATGTTTTTCTATTTTTAAATCTGTCTATAATGTAATACTAATATTAATAAACGGTACCAGGAACTGGCACATACTTTCTCACAAACATATTTAAATTATTAAACAGATTCAATGTGACTTCATTATTGTAGGAAGGATAGGAGAAGTGATATTAAAGTAGGAGATTAACTAATAAATATTATTATTATTAGCTATAGAGAATACTATTTGATTGATTTTGAATAAATTTGCACCAAACAAGTCAATTAGGCCTGTATAGATGCACAAAAAGATTTTTTTGAAAAATTTTTAAAAACAATTCCCTTTTCGGCCAAAAACCCCCAAAAATCAGTTATTATTATTAACTTAACGAGAATTTTTAGAAAGATGCGGGTTTTTGCATATGTTAGGGTACATTAAGGGCTACAAATAATCAAAATTTTATCAAAATTGTTAGAGCCGTTTTTTATAAAAAATAATAGCTGATTTTTTGGGGATTTTTTGACCAAAAAGGGGGTTGTTTTTCAAAAACTTTTTTGTGCATCCATACAGGCCTAATTGACATGTTTGGTGCAAATTTGTTCGAAATCGATCGAACAGTTTTCTCTCTAGCTTTGTATACATTCAGACAGACATTTTGTAAAAACCATTTTTTTTAACTCATGGGGTCCCAAAATGGATATTTCCACAAAAATCTCAATATGGATTTTTTTTGCGATCACTATACTTTCTCTATACTATAGTATAGTGAGAAAGTAAAAAGACAAACTTTGTATGTTTATTTAGTGTTCTTGTTAAATCTATTTGCAAGAATCTTTTACTAGTGGAAATATACATTTTTCTGAGTAACATAGGCTCATTAATTTTTTTTCGAAAATTTAGTTTTAATAATTAAAATTTAGCATCTCTTACATGAGGTTATGTGCTTATTTAGTATTTAGTAGTGCTGATGAGAAATAAAGTATTAATGTACGGGGTGGTTCAAAATGAATATCAGTTTTAATTCTTTGTAGTATTTGTTACATTTAAATTACAATTATAAATAATACATCAAATGAAAGATCAACTCAAACAGTTTTATTGGTGCACCTGTGCGCATGCACTGTTTCATCTGTCTTTCGTTAGAAAGCGCTAGTAACAAAAAGATGGCGACTACTGATCAAAAAGCTTTTTATGTTTTAGAGTTTGCAAAGACTAAATCTGTAGTTACAGTGCAACTTGCGTTCCGTATTAAGTTTGAATATAATCCTCCAAATGATAATAACATCCGTAGATGGTATCATAAGTTTGAAGACACCGGCTGTCTTTGCAAAGGGACGTTTGCCAAGAATGACTGAATGACTTGTTGTGAGACAGTTTTTCGTACTAGCAATTCAAGTGATATCTGTCTGTGGAGAGTTTTAAGATGACGCTTACAACTATGTCCTTATAGTTTGCAGTTGTTACAAGCTCTAAAGCCTACAGACTACGGTTTACATGCCAACTTTGCAAACGCTATGTGGCTGCAAGATTTTCTGGATCGTGTTGTCTTTAGTGATGATTTGACATTTCACTTAAGTGGACATGTAAACCCTCATAATCTGCACACCTGTGGGTCAGCAATTTCCCACGAGATGGTACAGTTGCAACAAGACTCGCCTAAATTGTATGTTTTCCGGTGGAATGTTGTTCTGAAGCAACTGTAACTGGTGTTTCTTATCTTGATGCACTGCTTCAGTTAATTATACACTAGAGCGTCGAAAATCCGAACTAATTGGGACCGAGGGGGGTTCGGAAAACAACCAAGAAAATGCCATTTAGGCTAAAATATATGCCCTTTAATCGATTAAAGTGGTTAAACAGAACAAGCAGTAATGAAATTACAATACAGTATGTAAGACTACGTACATATTATGATTTACAAGAACCTGCACATACACAGTAGGGCCAACATGCAGGGTGTCTACCAACCGGGGAAACCGGGAAATAGCCGGGAATATGAATTGACCTTGAAAATTCTGGGAGAAAGCTGTGATTTTGATGTGTAACTGGGAATTTTATTCCTTCATTTGTGTTATTTTCATTTTGTAAACGCGATCGCGGGAGTTCGGCATGAGCAAGCACCGATTCCCTAAAATCGATTCCATTGATTCTTAGTACGGTAATCGGTATCGAGAATCGATCGCAAAAGTCGATTCCAATTACAGTACCTCGATTCCATACACAAACAAAACATTCAATGTGTACTGAATTATTAAACCATATAAATTTATATGCATAATCTATTTTAAACATTGATAAATTTAAATTAGGGATGGGCCGATTTACGATACCACCGTACTTTGTATTTGATATCGGTAACAAGAATCTATAGCCGAAACTCGATACTGATACCGAGAGCTATACAGTTCAGTTCATATCATTGTCAGACTAGCCAGTTCTCCGTATTTTGAATGTAATCTCCAGTATTTGCAATCACATTCTCTGTATTTAAACTTAACTCCAATTAATCATTTAACAATAAAATATCAGTGGGAAAAAATGTAAAACTCTCTTACTTTGGATGTACGTAGATATTTTCCCTAGTAAAATGTTTAGGCAGTTGTTTCCTTTGTAAACGCTTCTTGTTTTATTGTATTCATGCGTATGCTTGGTTTTTTGTACAGAATGGTAAAGTAGGCTCAAGGTCAACCACTTATGGATTCTTTTCCTATTGTGTCTATTTATAGAATTAGGGTGAATACTGTGAAGAAAAGTTACAAATTTTATAGATCTGTAACAAAAGTATAATAATTCTATTTGTTTTTAGTTCGGATAAAACATTTTAGAAATTTTCGGGATTTACGTTACCCGGTATTTATGTTTTATTGTAGGAATCCCGACGAAGTGACTTTGTCTTACTTTTATTCATTCCCGCAAATAGCGATATTTTAATTCCACCTTTTCCGAATTTTACAAGTGTCATGTAAATAACCTTTTCGCGGACCTTAGCCGTTGTAACTTAAAGTAAGTTTTAACGCCGTTATTTTATAGAAACAAGAACATATTATTGCTCTCGGAAGTAGGGTTTTTCGCGAATGTACGCTGTTGTGTACCGCTATTGCGTTTTATAAAATTAGCGCTAATAATCTTCGGACGTCGTATTCTTTTGCGTTGATTTGCCATTGTATTTTAAATAATATTTCAACAATGGTAGTTCATACAATTTTCATAAATTGTGTTCGGGCATCGATTTTTTGTGGACATACGCTGTTGTGTTGTGTATTAAATTGAGTTTTATAAAATTAGCGCTAATAATATTCGGATGTCGTATTCTTTTGTGGACATTTTGTCGTTGTATTTTAAATAGTATTTCAATAATGGTAGTTCATACAATTTTCGCAAATTGTATTCGAGCATCGATTTTTCGCGGACATACGCTGTTCTATATTAAATTGCGTTTTAATGCCGACGTTTTATAAAATTAGCGCTAATAATATTCGGAAGTCGTATTCATTAGCGGAAATTTTGTCAATGTATTTTTTTAAAAGAATATTTCAATAATGGTAGTTCATACAATTTTCAAAAATTGTATTCGGGCATCGATTTTTCGCGGACATACGCTGTTCTATA
>JAGFPH010000815.1:94548-118128 GCA_018207615.1 Philaenus spumarius
AATCTTTTACTAGTTTGTTCTTACTCAACTGGGTCAAAATGTTATAATACGCTGTTCTATATTAAATTGCGTTTTAATGCCGACGTTTTATAAAATTAGCGCCAATAATATTCGGAAGTCGTATTCTTTTGCGGAAATTTTGTCGTTGTATTTTAAATAATATTTCAATAATGGTAGTTCATACAATTTTCACAAATTGTATTCGAGCATCGATTTTTCGCGGACATACGCTGTTCTATATTAAATTGCGTTTTAATGCCGACGTTTTATAAAATTAGCGCTAATAATATTCGGAAGTCTTATTCATTAGCGGACATTTTGTAAATGTATTTTTTTAAAAGAATATTTCAATAATGGTAGTTCATACAATTTTCAAAAATTGTATTCGTGCATCGATTTTTCGCGGACATACGCTGTTCTATATTAAATTGCGTTTTAATGCCGACGTTTTATAAAATTAGCGCCAATAATATTCGGAAGTCGTATTCTTTTGCGGACATTTTGTCGTTGTATTTTAAATAATATTTCAATAATGGTAGTTCTTACAATTTTCACAAATTGTATTCGGGCATCGATTTTTCGCGGACATAAGCTGTTCTATATTAAATTGCGTTTTAATGCCGACGTTTTATAAAATTAGCGCCAATAATATTCGGACATCGTATTCTTTTGCGGACATTTTGTCGTTGTATTTTAAATAATATTTCAACAATGGTAGTTCTTACAATTTTCACAAATGGTATTCGGGTATCGATTTTTCGTGGACATACGCTGTTGTGTTGTGTATTAAATTGAGTTTTATAAAATTAGCGCTAATAATATTCGGACGTCTTATTCTTTTGCGGACATTTTGTCGTTGTATTTTAAATAATATTTTAATTATGGTAGTTCATACAATTTTCACAAATTGTATTCGGGCATCGATTTTTCGCGGACATACGCTGTTCTATATTAAATTTCCTTTTAATGCCGATGTTTTATAAAATTAGCGCTAATAATATTCGGAAGTCGTATTCTTTCGCGGACATTTTGTCATTGTATTTTAAATAATATTTTAATAATTGTAGTTCCTACAATTTTCACTAATTGTATTCGGGCATTGATTTTTCGCGGACATACGCTGTTGTATATTAAATTGCGCTGTAATGCCGATGTTTTATAAAATTAGCACTAATAATATTCGAACGTCATATTCTTTTGCGGACATTCATCATTGTATTTTAAATAATATTTGAACAATGGTAGTTCATAAAATTAACACAAGTAAGTTGTATTCGGGCATCTGTTTCGATCCTTTGTGTCTAATTCTGAATGCTATCTAACTTTTTAAGATTTATTTATTTATTGACGGATATTGCCTCTTTAGAAATTACCATGTCATTGGTCCAGCAGCATGTCGAAATGATACAATATTCATAGTCATAGACTAAACAGCTTTCTTTTTATCCAATTATAAAAATAATCCTATGCAGCCTAGATATTTTTGGCTTACAAAAATAGTGTTTAGCAAACAAATTTTATATTTTTATTAAATATGTGTTAAGGTTGGTGAATTACTCTTTATTTGTGTTATTTATTATATATGATGCTTTTATTTTGATTTTTACAAAGGCTTGGTAATTTAGTAAAATATTTTATTACAAGTTGTGTTTTCATATTTACTCCACAATTCCCATACTTGATAAAAATTTTGTAGCTTGTTTTTAGAAATTTTATATTTTTTATAACTGTTGAAATTTAATCACCAATGCACTTAATATTGTTATTTTTTTAACTTTTATTGTTGTAAAAATAATAATATAAAGTGTATTGGTGATTTAATTTCAACAGTTATATGAATTAGGAGGCAATCACCATTTTGGTGATGGGTTAAAAGATTTCTGATAAATTTCAGTTCTCTAATAGTAACCCCTAGTCTATTTAACAACCCTCAAGTAATAAAGGTCAGTACAAACTTGTTTAAGAAAAAAAGTTAGAATTATCAGTCTGAAATAAAATTCACAGTGCAAGAAGTATACGTAGGTATGTCTTATAAAATTGTTCACTTATCTTAAAAATAATATATTTTAATAGTAACATGTGAATCCAAACCTTATGGTTGAGGAATTTGTTATTTTGTTGAAATTTGATGAAATGAAAGTACTTATTTTACTTACTCTCAGTTGAGCACTTTAATATTAAATATTTGAATATTAGTTGAGCACCGAATGGCGTGTAATATGCATATAAGGATAACCAGGAAAATCATTGAAAAACCTGGAAATAACCAGGAATTTCAAAAATCACTTTTGGTAGACACCCTGAACATGGTTACACTTGTAACTCTCAATTACAGTACAGTACATAATTAAAAGTTCACTTGTACATTAAAGTTAACACAAACGAAAAATAAAAGAATACTGTATAGTACACTACTGTATGTACGACACACTGTTATAATGATTACACAAAGAGAAATGAATGAACTTTCTGTATGTTTACTGCTAGCGCTAAAGCAGCTTATTAGCGTGACAGTGATACTGACAACCAGTCTGTTGTGAGGGCGCAGGTATTAAGAAGTGTTTAAAAAAAGATAATGATATCAAACTGCAATGAAGATTTTTGTGAAATTTTTAACGACGCAATACTAGGAATTTGCAAAAACGAAAACAAAATTTTTGCAGGGGCTGCCTCAGAACGCGTTCGGATTTTTGATGTTTCGGATTATTGACGTTCGGATTATCGACGCTCTACTGTATTACTTCCCGTTTTGACAAAGTACAGCCTGTCGACTTTGGTCGGTTCTATTCAAACTTGGTTTTGCCTCTTGCAAGCCTATACGTTTTTAATATACAAAATTTAAAATATACAAAACTTTTATTATTTCTTTACATTTTCATAAAGTAAACTGTTAATTTCTCTTTATTTGTAAAGTTTAACTAGTTCTCTTTTAATCTGAAAGACTCTGATTGCTTTAGTAAAAATTGAATTATTATTTTTAAATTATCTGTTTTATACTGCTGTTTCTTATAAACATACAAATAGAAACATATAAATAAATATTAGTGACTTAAATCGTCGATTAAAACTTATATTTTGGTTTTTGTCAGGTATACATTGCACAAAAGAATCTATAATTATGAAACCAAATCATGTGCAGGTTTTTGTATGTGTGTAATAATAAATTTTACAGTTTATGTTATTTAATTGGGTAAATTAGTCCCTATTATACATAATTGTGGAAGGAGAGCTGTTAGTCTGTAGTGGCTTGCAAAGTTATTAGTATATAATATAATGTTGCTTACTTTATAAAGTTTGTTCTTTAGGATGAAACAACAAACTTGTTGGACATAGTACCCGAGAGTTTGCAAAAACAAGAAATGATTGTACAAACTGTAGGTGTTTATGAAGCTATGATGGCTTATGTTGTTAATTCTTGGTGTGCAAGTTCAACACAAAATGGGCAACAATTACTATCTCTCTACAAAGGATATAATGTACTGGTCGAATTTGTAAAGGTAACGTAAAAAATCAAATATTAAATAGGTTGCATGTAAAAAACCAATTATTGTTTTATAAGTTAACAAAATTAATATTATAGACATATTTAAGGATACAATCAAAATCCTTAAGCAAGTAAGATGTTTGTTTTTATATGAATTTTCCTTTATGATAATTTTGTATCAGATTATATATGATGTATAGACTCATATTTACTTACAAATTATCGTATGTATATGCAGTTGGCATAACTTACGAGGTCAAGGGGCCTGTGGCAAACTTTCACATGGAAGTGGCCCCTTCTCACAGGAGAGGGTATTTTAATAAATTTAAAATAAACTTTGAAACTTAGAATAAAGTTCTCGCATTCAGGTTCAGGTTGATTCAGGTTCTCGTATTGAATCTTCTTACCGTATAAATGAAATTGTATGCCTAGTTATCAAGTAATTTTTAATTGATGTGGTAGAAAAAAAAAAACACCATATGTCAATGTAATTTTTTACCATACTTGAATAGGAAGCTATTTACTAAATTGTTTCCTCATTTTAAATTTAATTGTAATTTAACAAGTAATACAACTAAAGACATTTGTTAGTCACCAAATTCCTTAAATAATTTATTATTATTAACATTTTGGTAAATTTAGGCTAAATTATTTAGGAGGTCCCTTGTGGGTGCCTGTGGTATTTTGCCAAGTAGGCCACCCTATAATTATGCAATTGTGTATATATATTTGATTTTCATTATCAAATATAATCAAGCAATTGTACTAGTTTTAGTGATTTTAGACTTGTTATTGGTTGTTTAATGTGTAGCTTACACAATAATTAGGAAGTTTTAAATAATTTAATTATTTGATACATGAGTTTTAGTAATGTATGAAAAAAGAAAGAAAACATTTTTGATCAATAGCTTTGTAGAATTTAAAGTAAAAACAGTTGGCACTTGGTGAAACTCCATAATAGGGATAGAAATAACCAATTGGTAAAATTTCACAATTATCATTTATTTATGGCTCATTAATAAAAATGATAATTGTGAAATTATACCAAATAGCTTTGTCTTTATTTTTCTGAAATTATAAAACATCAAATGCATAAATATCTTATAACTTATTTCTTAGCCTTCAAAAGTCATGTATTTAACATATTTTGTTTCTATTTAAAACTAGGTTTTTGAAAGTATGTTTTTTTTTTAAATCATGTGTTTTTCTTTTATCTGTATATCACGTTCTACTGCTTTCTAAGAGTGTACAGTATCTATTGGTCATAGAGTGAACTATCATATTTTTCTGTTATCGCTTAATAACATTGATATTCAATAATAACAAAAATTCACTTAAAATGATTGTTGTCAACCAGCTGATTTAATAAAAGCCAGACTAACCATTTATGTGTATACTAACCTACCTTTTTCAGTCTTTGTCTTTGTACATTATTGACTGCATTTATAACTAGTTTTTTCTTATATCAAAATCTGCATAACAGTTCTATGTTAAAAAATGAGGTTATTAGTGTTCCTTATTACTGGAAAGTAACCAACCATTTATTGGTATTTGAATGACGTCATCACTGCATCATGCTATTGATGTTGGATGGACAAATTAAGTAAATGATGCCATCTCAAAAGCTGACTTACAGTATTTATTCTATTTTGATTTATTTATTTATTCTTTATTCTATTGATGGTCTATTGATAGCCAGATTAACTAATTGATGTCATCTCAAATGCTGACTTACAGTACAGTATTTTATAACGGTTAACATTTAACCAGCATATTTATAATAAAAACCAATACAATCCAGGCATCACCAGGTGTTAACATTGAAATGAAATATACTGACTTGGGGTTGACAACTGTTTTCCTAAGAATGATGATTATATGTTGAGTCTAAGGAATGATATGTATAAAATTTGTAATAAAATAATTTAAAAATTCTCTAAAATATTTATTAGAAAAACATTGGCCAATGTTAATCTTTTGGTTAGTAGTTCATAATTTGAGGAGAATGAATTCCTCACTCATAAAATGCCAAAAGAATTTAATCATTATTGGAAATATAGATAGATTGGCTTGGAGCAATATAGGGAAAAATCCCTTCTAGCTTGGCCTACAGGCCCAGGTAGATGTCTAAAATCCTATTTACACCATTTATTTCAATGTTCTCATAAGCTAAGCTAAATAAATATATTCTCATCTGAGGGCCTCAGGGTTGCAGTTATCAAACAGTTTCAGAAAAATTATTTTGCTAATATTTATAAGACTTACAACAACATTAAAGGGAAGTAATGTACATACAAAGGAAGTTACGGACTTTTTAAAATTAAATTTTTTCATGTCTTGTGCTAAGGATGGCAGTTAAAAAAAAAAGAAAAGTTTTTTTTAAACAAAAGTTTCAGTCAAAAGATTTTGGTAATATTTAAAAGATCTGTAACAATTAATTGTTAACAGGCTTGATATTGTGTCTAATGAGGGAGTATTGTTTTTTTTATGTGCAACCTCATTATGGTCCTTTAGAGTAAGAATTGGTTGTATCAAAAATTGTTTGTTACAAAGGTTTTAGATAATAAAGTAGTTGCTGCTTATTATAATCATACGGCCAAACCAAAACTGATAACTATATGAGATTGATAACGATAACTGGATATCAATATATTCGGTGTATATATCATTTTATTATTAAGTAAAAAGTAAATAAAGTCATTAATAGAACGGACAAATGTCAATAAAAAACATTGATCTTTAATATTTTTATGTTCTAAAATAAGTAAATGATTTTTTAGTATTACTGCATTATTATTGTTTTCTTCACATAACTTCTAAAATAGTATAAGAACTGTAAATACCAAAAATTGGTTCTCAACAAATAGCAGTTGTTTTTTTTTTTTTTTTTTTTTTTTGTAATTTGTCGAAACGCTCTGGAATTGAAAGTTTCAATCGTGTCATTCTATGATTAATTATATAATGCAGGCCTATTCCATGCACACAAAAACTTTGTTTTAAGAATTAAATACTTTTTTACAGACCACTTTATTAACTAAAGTACACTACAGTAAACGATATTTTTCTGATTTGACACAAATATACAATTCACTCGCTCGCAAAGCAATGGTGTAGCGCTAACATCTATCAGTTCTGAAACACAACTAAGAAATGAAATGATAGTTATTTAACAAAAACACTCTGTAGGTAAAAATCTATCAAAACTAAAAACTCTGTAGCTACACTCAAAACTAAAAGGAAATTATTGATGACTTATACTTCCATTCAACTGCAAATGCTTTTCTCACATATATTCTATTACTAGATTCATATTGTACACAAACAGATCTTTTACTACTCTTTTTGTAATGCCTCTTGTTGGCGCCAAGTCATTTTTTGTCACTCTGACAGAAAGTCATGATAACAGTGGTTGAAGACCTGATAATAATAAGCTATGTATTTCCTTTCTGCCAGTACTAATGATCGGTACTTTAAGTGATACAATTAATCGATTGGTAACATTTTCTATGATTACAATAAACGTCTTCCACTGTATTTACAAGGTTTACACAAACTTTAAAACAATTTGATACCATGATATAAGAGAGTTATATATATATTTTTTACTTTCAATTCATTTTCCCATCTCTTTCACTAAGGGTTGTAGTTATCAAAAAAGTTTCAAACAAAAATTTGGTGTTATATTTAGAAGATTTAGAACAGTTTCAAACAGCTTGACATTGTTTTTACTAAGATAGTAATTAATGTTTTGTTTTATAACCTCATTTAGGTCACCCCTTCAAGTAAGTGTTGGTCATATCAACAACAAGTTTAATACAAATGTTTTAAATAATGATTAGGCTAGATAGTTTACAAAATGTTTGATACGATTTCATACTGTGCCTACTAAAGGAGTTTTTTCTTCAAACCCTATTTTTTCTATCACTTAAGCTAATGGTTGGCGATTTCAAACTAATTTTAAAATACCTACTACTCTTTGAAGTATAATAACTTTTACTGATGAAATTCATATTTTTCATATTAAGGAAATTTCTTTAGTGATTTTTCAGTTTTCAAAATACCTTCCTCATTTCTAACTCCCTTGGTCCAATTTTGCCCATTAACGAATTCGATCAAGATTTTTTATTTATATATTTTATGTATCAGGCTGGAAGTAATTTGTGCAAAATTGCGGTAGTTATAATATCAATAAAAATTATATATGCAGATATATATATGAAATATTATTTTCACGGGTGTACATACGTTGGTCCTTTAATTTTGTAGTCGAAATTTCTTCCCAACGTTTTACCAAAATCTCATTTGGCATCTTCAGGGGTCCAAGTTAATACTGTTGATCTGAACTAAATATATTTAACTTTTGTGCTGGCTAGGGGCTATGAAACAAAAATAAATACAAATTTTCTTGAAGTCAGAACATGGAATGACTGCAGTAGTTACTTTCTTTAAAGACTACCTAAAATAGATATTGCATTCAAGTTTTCAAATTTGTATTGTAGTCTACATACTAATTATTATTTTCAGAATTGTAAACCTGGGAAGAAAGACGGAGAAGCAGGTGCTAAGAAGATAGCAAAGAAAGATAAGGAAAAGATACAGGGGAAAAAACCTCCCACATTTAAACTACCTGAAACCATCTTGGATTTTAGTAGCATTCATAGAATGTTATGTCTTCTACTTAGGTAAGTACAGTTTGTTAGTTGTGAAAATATTAAGTAAAAATATAAATACACAACTAAAATGAATGAGCTGTTACTAAAAAAATATGACAGTGTATAATGTAACGGAACGTTACAAAATGATTTTGTTAAATTGCAAAAGATTTAAAAAATTGGAAAGTCGGAATTTGCTCCAAGTCAAATAAACAAAAAATATTTTATATAAGTTAAAAAACAATAATATGTGTATTCTTATTTAAATTTATTGAATGTATTAATCATTTGTAACTGAAAGCACTTTACTAATATTTTCTAACCTCAAATTTTTATGTATTTACCTTTTAAACTGCCATCTGGTCAATCATGTGACCAGTTTACTCAATGCCTTATGACGTCAGATCTAGGACTGAGTTCATACATCATGCTTACTTGATTTGTATCACAGATGTTATGTTATAACCTCTGTGATACAACTTTGGCGACAAAACGTATCTTCTACGGACGACATAGCCTAGTCGACGCCATTTTTCTGAATTTGCATTTAAGACATTGTGGTGAACAACTTTTAACGTTTACGCACTCATTCCTACGGTCATCTGACAACAAGAAATGATAAATAACGCAATACAAAATATCATCAAATGATTTTCACATGAATTATTATATTTAAAAAGAGATGCAATTTAAATGTACTTCGAAATTTAAAACTCTACTAGCAGACCAAAAAAAATTTAACAAAGATTGCATAAAAAAAAAATGAAGTTACTAAATTTATAAAATTTTGTTCAAAAGTTAGATATAAAAAAAGTTATATAGATTTATAAGTTCATATACTTGTGTATTTCTTATGACGGGCCTATACATTAATAAACTTAATCCTTTGCACAATCAACAAACATCCACCTCGTGGCACCAAATCTTTATCACCTTGATTCTTCACAATTATTCGATGAAAACCGTCGACTATTTATACAACTTATAGTTAAAATTTCTCGCCATTGGGCTATAACAATAGTCGAAAACTTGTAAAAATATACCTTTTTACAATTACCTTGTGGAGTCCCACATTTATCAAATACTATCTGATGATATGACTTCTATGAGAGTGTTCCATTACCGGATTTCTTTCTCGTTCTTTCATATCCTGTTTAGCAACTGCTGAGATGGAGTTTTTTATTTTTGTTTGTTTTCAGACGTTTCCTCGTGCATCATTATTATTATACAGGGTGTCCCCGAACTCTCTGGACTCCTTTTGTGGATATGTTCCTGGGATCCAGACAAACATATTTCACAATATAAACATGGGTCTACGGTGGTTATTTTTTCGTCTGTCTGTCTGTATGTGTTTTTTACAAAATATTTAAAATTTTTGGAAGTAGAAAAAATATTGAGCTCAAACTTTGTACACCTATTTGTTGTGTAACCTTGTATCACTGTACGAAAAATTAGAAAATTATTTTAAATATTTTCAGAATGGCGGCTGTTTATAATTTTTAATATGAAATATCTCAAAAACCGCTAACTTTACAAAAAATTTACAAGAGACAAAAAAGTTTATTTTTTAAATGGCAAACACAACGGTTTTTTATTTTTTCTGTAGCTCAAAGGATAACAGAGATATTGAGAATAAAAAAAAGGAAAATTTATTTCTTGGTAGTTGTCAAGAATACCCAGAATTACTCTAGAAACAAAATATTTAAAAGTTATTATGAGCTAAACTAATAAGTCATTTGCATAATGTTTCAAGCACTTTCTGAGCTGATTCCACTGGCAAAAAATAGTAAAAATGTTTATATAGGCCTATTCATAGGTCTGGAAATGCTTCGTTAGAGAGAATTGGCTAAAGATTTCACCCGTGTTTCAGATTACTCACAGATCTCAAATTTAAAAAAATAAATTACTGAATTATAAAATTTTACCTTTTTTTAATTCAGTACAAATGTAACTGTAGCTTAATTAAGAAAATCGAATGAGAAATAACAACAATGTGACCATGTTTACAAATAAAAGTATTAGATCTTTATTAAGACGGATTTTTGCGTTTGGTCGAATATCGCAACAATTACTGCAGTTACAGAACTGAGACCTATTTTATTAAATTTATCAGCTCATTTTACGTAAATGAAATGAAATTTTACGCCTTAATTAACGCCCTACATATTTAAATATTGATTCGTTTCTGTGAGTTTTCTGAAACATGGGTGAAATCTTTCGCCAGCTGTAACTCTCTAACAAATAATTTCCAGACCTATGAATATATGAACATGTTTATTATGTTTTGCTAGTGGAATCAGCTCAGAAATTGCTTGAAACATTATGCAAATAACTTATTAGTTTAGCTCATTATAACTTTAAAATATTTTGTTTCTAGAGTAATTCTGGGTATTTTTAACAACTACCAAGAAATACATTTCTCCTTTTTTTTGTCAATATCTCTGTTATCCTTTGAGCTACAGACAAAATAAAAAAACCATTGTGTTTGCCATTAAAAAAGTAAACTGTTTTGTCTCTTGTAAATTTTTTGTAAAGTTAGCGGTTTTTGAGATATTTCATATTAAAAATTATAAACAGCCGCCATTCTGAAAATATTTAAAATAATGTTCTAATTTTTCGTACATTGATACAAGGTTACGCAACAAATAGGTGTACAAAGTTTGAGCTCAATATCTTTTCTACTTCCAAAAATTTTTAATATTTTGTAAAAAACACATAGACAGACAGACCAAAAAATAAGCACCGTAGACCCATGTTTATATTGTGAAATTGTTTGTCTGGGTACCAGGAACATATCCACAAAAGGGGTCCAGAGAGTTCGGGGACACCCTGTATATGTGAATTTTATGAGTTGTGTCCCAATAAATATTTTATGTGTGCAGTTTATAAGATTTATGTCTGTTGTTATTAAGTTACCTATTAAATTTACTTTTTTATTTACTCTAACTTTAGTTTTATTCATTTATTAAGCCAGCATATAGGGCAGATCTACTGTACATCTACTTATATTAGTCACATTTGGTTCTGTCAAAAAAGGTTCTAGTAAATAAAAAGCACAGTTTTTAATCATTAATATCACTGCTTCACACGCGGTCATTTTGTAACTTGATCGCAAGCAAAGGCGGCTGTGCGCCGCCAACTTCATTTTGTATTGTTTACATAAAATTACATCAACATGTTCATCACTCTCCTGATAATCTTTTGCTTGTTCAATGTTTTTGCCCACATCGCCATTACCAATATCACTATAGTCGGAATCGTATTCATTAATTACTTGACATGATGTAGCTTCAGTTTCACTTTCTTCATAACTTAATTGGTTTAAAATTTCAACAGTTCGTTTATAGTCTATATCAAGATTCATATTTAAAACACTGACCATAAAATAAAAAATTAAACTGCAATAACAACACTAATTTTAGTCACTCAAGCACACTCAAAGGAGGCGTCACGCCGAATCTACTATAATAACAAAATCAACAAAAAAACCGTAACTGTTGAATATACTAGTTAAACTGGGAAAGGGAGGTAGAATTCCTAGAAAATCAGCGACCTTGGTTAAACAGTTGTGCCGAAAGAGCAAAAAATATAGCTGCGCTGCCTGTGCTTGTTATTGGGTGTTAAGTATGGAACAATACAGTAATTTCAATGCTTTGCTAATCATCAATACAATTTTAATGCCTTTTCACTAAATGTCACGTATGAACTCAAACTCGCTGTGTTATGGCAATGTGCAGTGTAAACCAGTTAAAACCAGTAGTGTAAAAATAGATATGGCGCTGAAGTGAATGAGTTCCATTAAATAGAAAGCACTTATGGACTTCTTCAAGTAATAATTTTTGTATCTGGAACATCTACTGTAGCCTAGTATGCCTTTTTATCATTTTGCATTTTATTTTGACTTTAATTTTTCATTTGATAATACAGTAGATGCCTTTTTTCACATTATTGACCATTTTTTCATTGATTTCACCAGTTTACCATACCTTTCCCTCTCTTTTTGACAGAGACCGTGTTATACAAGGTACTCTCGGTCCATATTACCACGGAACTACTATACTTGGAACATGACAAGTTACACATCAAATAAACTAAGCTTTGAAATTTGCGTCCAACAAAATGTCCTCCATTAAATGAATATAATTTTTAAGATGTTAGGAGTTAGATCCGGGTAGCAGGATGGCTTATAATTCATTTCAGCACAACAGGAGGTCAAATAGCGTGGGAACATATGTTAGTATGCTAGAATCACACCCTGCTGGTATGGGATGTGTGCGGTGATGCCTCTTCCAGTTACTGGCTTTCCTGTGACTTTTGAGGCCCAATATCAAAAATTGTGGCACTAAGTCAGTAGTAAATTGTGCCAGTAATAAGTCACTAAGAAATAAATTTTCTTTTCAGCATCAGTAAATTAAGGGTTCAGTAAATTTGGCAAGAAAAATGTCTGTTGTTTTTAGACTTCTCTCATCTCCTGAACCATTTGCAGTATTCAGAAACAGAAGGATAAGCTGCCGTCAGGCTACCCAAGGAACATCTATGATCAAAGTAACGTCTCTGTTACATACTGACCTGAAGGGCTGGACACTGCTTGAGCCTGTACGAACATTTTCCAAGTCCTACAGTGTCCTAACACTTTTCTTTTGATCAGTTGACTTAGCTATTAGGTTTTAACGCCAGGCTCTACTGCCGCTACGTATGTTTGAATGCTATGAGTTCAGCGGTTATGCACCCAATAGGATTTGGAAATGGCTGCCAACTGAAATTGAATACAATACAAATGCCTTCAACAATACTCTCATGTAAACAATTGCAGGACATCATTTTCAAAGCAAGCTCAAGCTTTGTAATTCATATGTAAGGCACCAATTAAATTTGCAAATAAAGTTCCTATAATTACTTACTTTAAACTGGTAAATACAATGCATGCCATATTACATAAACATGCCAATAAATAAGTAATACAGACACCCTCTTAAACATTATGCCTTCCACGAATTGACTCACTACCTTTCTCACGAATAAGACATCAAAATTTAAGTGTCTTACAGTAGAACCCCTCTTAACCGGCCTCGGATCAACCGGTCCTCGGATTAACCGAACTATCCCATGGAACAACATTTTTTTTCTCTTACAGATTATATTACTGTAACTATCCGAAGTCTCAAACATTGATTGTTTGATGGACATTTCCTGGAAAATAAAGTTGGGTGATGCAACTTTAAGTGTGCAATGTGTTAGTGTTGTTTCAGACAGAACAGGGGAGGGAGAGCGCGAGTTTGATTCCCCTCTTGCTTCCGCGGCAACTGTATTTTTTCTTAGAAAGCGGCATTCTTTGTTTCTTTTTCTTCGTCTCTTGCTTTGTCAGAACCTTCACTGAATTTCGTGGGAGCAAAATATGTAATATTTGTAACATATTGCGTAATATGTTGAGTAGCAAAAAGATTCAACGGCATTAGTCGTGATTAACCCTAGAACTGTCCATGCTAATGAAAATGAAGAGACTTGGCTTTAAAAAAATCTTTGAATGTTGAAACAGACAAAAATAACTGATTTCTTGATTTGGTTGTAAGGTTATTTTTATTTTGGTGTATTTTCACCATGTAAGGTTAATTTTTATTTTACTGGTGGTTTACCTTAGGAGGTTTATAATCTTTAAACCATGTATGGTTTGTCTTATTTGGGAGCTTCACCAGATTCGACTTACGAATCAATCTTTGCTTGGCTTGAGAGGTCTGACTTACAACTAATTGGTTGAAATAACATCAGAGACGTTATTAGTTTGTATTAAATGTATAATTAATAATAAAAGATTGTACATGACATATGATTAATTTGATAGCTACAATTTTTCTAAATTAATAACATTTAGAATTTTTATTGAATTTATTGAAGAAGGGTTGAATTAACTTGATACTTAATGAAAATTGTTCTTAAGAAACGTACAAATAATTTAATATACAATTTCTTAATGTTTAATTTATAAATTTGTCTCTCTAAATTTTAATTAATGATAAGTTACTGAATTTACTAAACTATCTTTGCCATAATATTTTGATAATAATAATTATATTTAATGTATAATGTTGTCAAGGGAAACTGTACTATTTAATTACTATGCAGTTTTCTTAATATTTAATATATAAAACTTATTCTTTATTAAAATAAGCTAAATAAAATATAGTATAAAATTATTGAAATTAAAAATTTGTTAATTAAGTTAAAATAATTCTTTGTTTAAAACCTTATCAATTCAATCGGAATCTCCTTTTAATTGCTTATTAGGTATTATTAAAATCCTTGGCAGCTAATTCTCTATAAAGAAGACCCGACCAAATTGCTTAGTTAGTGTTGCTCTTAAATTATGAATTTATTCTATATTATTCCACTTACTATCTGTATATGATTTTACTTTAATTATCTGGATATGATTTTGATTTTCTTCAATTTGCTTAACCTCGAGATCTGTCTTAACATAAATTGAAATTTTTAATTTACTTACATGACATATTTCTGATTTCCCCTTTCACTCACTTTTAACCTTTCAACGTGTGACTTTTTATGAGAGAAACTCCCCCGGCTGCGGGACTTTTTTAAGCTTTCAGGAGTTATGAAACATGTTTGTATAAAAACGTTACTAACTTATTTTTTAGAATATTTTAATGATTCTTTTGCTAAATTAAACAGCAGATTACATTCTTTTTGGTAATATCAATAACACATGCGTTTACTTGTGATAACATATTTACATACCAGTCAAAAGTTAGTTTTAGTTGGTAGTCTTATCACAAAACACAAACCTAATAAAACACTAATAAAACCAACATAAAATATTCAAAACATGATTTCCGAACGTAATCAATCAACTAACAAACATAAAAACACTACAAGTGATCAAATGTAAACAAAAACATAGTAAACACAATGTCACAAACTTGTATGGTAAAACAGCTGTTATACTGCTGAACTAATTTCGTCAAGAAATTCAACAGAATTATCGTATGTCTTTTTTTTTAAATCAGCCAATAGTTATGCTACAATATCTACAATAATACTACATTATGCTGCAATATAAATCGCTTCGAGATAGTTTCAAGTTTAGTCGCTAGATGGAAGAATCTGATGTAATTTTCCTGAGCGCATGTTATACGTCAAAATACGCCAAGGCAAAAATAATCCCGGCGTATCACGTACGGCAAAACACGTTGAAGGGTTAAGCTGATACTAAATTTTTGATAAATTATTTTATTTAACACTTTATTGACATTATTTTATTTATATTTGCACATTCACTGAACACTATTTATCCATTGGTTCCTGCAATGCCTTTTGAAATTTATGACTGATTTTAACTAGATTGATGATTTTCATTTGATGAGTTCGACTTGATGATTGACTTTTCTTGATTAGTTATTTGACTTGATGATTGATTTTATTTGATGACTGATTTGAAATTTTAGTATTTTAAGGTAAAATGTAATTAGTTATGTGATGAGCTTTTAGGTGTTAATCCTTCACCGGTTTCTTGAGAAAGCTTCGATTTTCATATTCTCCTCCCACTCCTGCTACCTTTTGAAAAACAGTCTTCATATTGGCTAAAGTTTTTATGCTCATTTCCCATTGGCCTTTCATTTTTTTTTTTTAATTTGTCTATCTGTGAATTCATGTAAAACAATTCTAATGATATTTTGCATTGTTCGCTAAAGATATGTGAAATGTAATATGAGTCGTTTCACTAGTTTCAGAGCAAGTTGTTCTAATGCTGCTGACTTGATTGAAATGTCTGGGAACGTAACCTAATAGTTTACAAGTGTGTTGATAGTATCATTTGTAATCTTTTACTGTGTCCAGAGCAAATATTTCTTCTTAACTAACTTGCTTTTAATATTGGAATCTTTCTATAATTTGTTTTATTTTTTTATCTTAATTATTTTATTTAAGTCTTTGGGAATATTGGTGTCTACCAATATATCTGTGACACGGTATATGTAAATTCAGTTTTCAAAGTTTAAAATGTTTAATTTGTTGGTGTTTGTTTATGTATGTTGTACATACAATAAAATGGGTTGCAATAAAGTCTTATTTGCTTGTTTATTTATGCAATATGTAGGTAATTTTTTAACAAAAATCTATTTTTTACGGGAACCTCGGATCAACCGGCCAAACAGGTAACCGACCAGGGTCTCGGTCCCGACCAAACCGGTTAAGAGGGGTTCTACTGTATTTAAATCTTTGAGTATTATAGTCACAGAACATGTAATACAGTAGAACCGGCATCAATGGCCGGGCTCGGTGGAGTGATATGAGTCAAACCTCGTAGCTGTTCCTCCACCTCTTTTACCCTCTCAGTTCCTTCACAAGCGCTTTCTGTATTATCTTTTTCTGATCAATTGCAACTGTTTTGCTCCCATAAAGAGTTTTGTGGAATGTTTTTTTTTTTTTTTTGTGCAAATGACGCTCACAAGGGCTTAAGCCCAAATAGTTGTCACTTAGACCTACTTAATGCAATTACATTAATAATTGTTTTAATGAATGTTAAACATTATGAATTTTAATTGTTTCTGAATGTTGTGAAACGTATTAATATTCGGACAATGAACAAAATAAATAAAATACATTTATTACGAATTTGATATTATCTTTATTTTATAGTGAACCAAGGTTTCAACAATAACAGTGTTGTAAATAACTTATATAAACCATGGTCCACCGTGTAAAGTTTAAGTGAAATAAATATTAGAAACGTAACAATTTAGTTTTACTTCATTGTCCGAAAGTTTATTAGTTAACATAATATAATTGGTAAGAGGGTAAGTTTCATAAATTGACTTTTTGAAATTGTATTTATGTTTACATATTTTATTTAGGTATTTAAGTATAGACAAAAAAATTATTGTCCCTGGAACAATACTAATTTGTTGTTTCTCAACATTTTTTTATTTTTGTGAATTTGATCGTTGATCTCATTTATGTGATGAAAATCCTTATTTTAAAATAATATGCCCCTATGCTTTTTAAAAGTAATGGATAATGAGCTTCTTGGTCTAAAAAGTGATCTGTTGATGAAAAAACCCTTTTCGCCACGCACTCCTTTAAAAGCAAACTTATAAAAAAAATTTAAATTTTGTTTTGTTATTTGTTTTTTTTTTCTTTGTAAAATTTTCTCACACAAAATGCAGATAGAAGTTAGGACTTTCCGGGAAGTGACAGCCCTCCTCTCTGCTTAATCAATAACAATCCTTTTTCTTTTTTTCTTTCATCTTTCTCCTACACTCCTTCCAGACATCCTTCGCACTTAATGTTGGTGTTTATGTTTTTTAAAACGAAACCTGAAACTTATCAGTTGGCAACCTAAGTAAAACAGGGGAAGTGAGTGTATTTAGGAGATGTAAAGAATCGCCAATACTAAATCGAAAAGAGTACTAGTGAATGTAATAATATTATTTAAAACTAGAGGGCTCTTTAAAACTAGATGTTTTACCCCCTGCTCGCTTCGATCGCCAACCGGCGAATGCGGTGACTCGCATCGAAGCAAATGCAAACAGGTTATTTTATATAAATAGGCCCTACTATTAAATTCTAATATGTCTTATTTATTTTAATTAGGATGTAACATAGTGATTTCTTATTTTTAAATTCCTTAATTTATTAAGGGTTTATTCTCTAGTGTTAAGAAAAGTATAACAGTCAACATTTTTACTACATTTTCTCCCCTTAGTAGCAGGCGACAAAATGTCAATCTATGATTTTTTTTTATGTATGTTGTAAAATATAAATTAACAAATTTTAAGTTCACTAACTGTTTAAGGAAATATAACAATTAATTTTTATTGTTTTAGGGGTTGTTTTAACCCTTTAATCAAAATTAATTCTAGCCTATGTTACTCAAGGATAGCGTAGCTTTTTATTAGCAAAACTATTTTTTCAATCAGTTCAGTAGTTCCAGAGATTATCCCCTACACACAAACAAATAAAGGAAAGAATTTTACCTCTTTATAATAATATTAATAATAACCCCAAAGCTAAGATGGTAAATAATGATGTTCAAATCAAATTATTTCGTATATTTTATAACAGCAGTTATAATAAAGGGCAGAAAATGTAAGTTGCTGTGTTTTTTTTTTTTTTTTACATTTTTGTCATTTTTCTAACAATGTTATTTTTCCCATTAAATGTTTTCGAATTTGCAATGCGTCTTTTTTATTATTCGTAGTTGACCCAAGTTTTCTAAGGCTTATGAAGGTTTTAGACTATGAAACAACTGTTGTCAATGTGTCAAATATAAAAAGCATTATACAAAATGAAGTATACAGAATGAAAGTATATGTTTTGAAAGTATTCAAATTATGAACAGGTAATAGGTAGACTAATCTGAGCAGAAGTAGTGTTGTAATTAAATATTTAATAATTAAGTAATAGTCAGTAATAATAGTTTTGGTTACAATGATAGGAAGCGGCCTGAGGAGCAGTGGGTATCGCACAAATACATGTAGTGCCGTCTGACGCGACGAGTGGCCCGGCCATGCTTAATTTACTCTTGTCTTCAACCTGCCTTTCTGACCAGAGTACACTTCGTAAAATTTTTTTATGACAAAATAAGCTAAATTCAAGTCCTTATTTTCAACTTTGTCGCTTACAAAACTTCACTATCCGAAAAATAAAAAAAATTCTCACAGACCAACTTTTTCATGTCACGATTTAAGTTTTATCTTTAACTTGTAAGATAAATTAGTAATAAAATTATTTTACAACTTTAAATTGCACCATTACTGTCCAACACTAATGTTTTGTCTGCATGCGAAATTTAGAAATTTTAACTTCATCGTAAGTTGGTCAAACGACAGTGTATTTGAAACTGTATACTTTGTAATCATTGGTTTAACTACGGAAGGATGTGTTATTGAGGGCAAAGGAGGTGGGGTTAGAGAGCGGTAGTTGACTCACATCCTCTTACCCTATGCCGCTTCTATTCTATTCAATATTCTGTGATTATAGTAGTAAATGACGATTTAAACTTCTGATCTATAGATAAGTGGTAGTCTACTGTAGAAATAAGATGCAATAGATTGGCGGAAAATTATATTCTTAAAGAATTAAAAACTACTTATAATATTTCTCGTTTATAATCAGGAAATTGTGTCTTTTTCTTTCCTTTTTTGGGTTTTAAATATTTAAAAAAAAAACTTAATAGAACCACTAGTTAAAAAGTGGATTATAAAAAATGTAGTCCATTATTATGCTTTATTCACATTAAAAAATGTAATTTGTATTTTTGGTAATATGTAAACATATACTTAGTACTCGATTTATACATGTGTTAGCTTTAGTTTTTCACTTGATAACAAGGTTTGATTTATATTTTCAAAATGTCATGTATTTTATTTATTCTTTGTTTTATGAACGATCCCAGGAGCGGATCTAGGATTGAGCAAAGGGGGTGGCTAAATACAAACGGAAAATTTTTGTAAAATAATAATACCCTCTAATAACGTAATTATAATGCAGTTTAAGACTACCAAAATCATAACAAAGCTATTAGGAAAAATCCTTTTCATCACACTGCATCAAAAATAGTCACTTTCAATATCAGATGAAAATAGCGTTTTCTCGGTCTAGATCGGCAAAATCACCTGGAGATTTTTGGCGATCTCTAAATTAGTTATAAATTATAACATCAGTAGCGCTATCAATAATAATTATGATTTGAAATATCGTTTTATTAATTTATTAGATATAATAAAGATTTTAACAAAGAAAAAAACGTGAGAACAATATAAACTGCATTTTAATACTATTTACAAGTATTAAATAAATAAACTTTTAACTTATTATTTAAAAAAATACTTCAGTACGTTTATTCATGTACCTGTACCGGTAGTATTGTATTGTGTCTATTAATATTAATGACTGAATAAAACCCCAAAGACAAGATAAACTTTTCTTAGAATTAAGGAAGGTTTTTATTTGTATCGCTATTGATATTAAAATCAGCTGATCTCAGTAATTTAGTTTGTGCTGCAAACGTAAACTATGTTGTCATTGTAATCCAGGAATGTTATTCACAAACAATAGGTTATTTTGAAAAAAATATATGAAATTTATTATTAATACTATTAATCACAGTGTGATGAAAAGTATCGTTCATCACACGGGCCAAAAGTGTAATAATGTAATTAGTTACACTAATGCTTCATCTTCATTTGTGCCTGAACGTAACAGTGCTCCAAGAAGTTAAGTAGCAAAAAACGCAAAAGCACGTTCAAATATAAATCCTACCGACTTATTTCTTTGTACTTAGTCAGAAATAAATGCAGTTCATTGCACTTTATAATAAATTATAAACACATAAATAAATTTAAAAACCTCTGTTACACATGTTATTGTTTTTCAGGTAGTATCTAAAAAGGTTTAAAAGAATGTAAATACAGCAATGTTAAGTTATTTATTTAAAAAAATAAAAAACATACAAATATGTTCCTTATTTAATGTTTTTAAATGTTCAATCACACTCCCAATTTTCAATTACCATACAAACGACTATTTTTTTTTTTTTTTTTTTTTTTTTTTTGACAAAACACATTTATAACGTCAATTTCTCTCTCTTTTAAAATATTGGCTAAGGCCAGGCCATTGAGTCCGGAATCCCACATTGTGCTCCTCAGGTACGTCTTAAAACTGAAAAGCTCCTCTCTGCCGTTGCAGTGGTTACTGGCTCATAGCTCCAATACAGTAGTTAATTTATTTGAATTCGAATTAGGACTAAAACCTACTTTTATAATTCCGGTACATAACAATTAATAATTAATTCAGCTCGCATTAGAATGCCGACGTACTGAAATCATGCGGTAATTTTGTGTGTGTGTTTTCCGGTATACACGATATAAGCACTCACAGACGTCGTAGAAAACTTCTGATGGTATTAAAATCTTCTTAATTTTATTGTGGAGAGTTAAAAAGCTTTTGAACTTTCTAGCGTGAGTCTTAGCGTGTCGGGGTCTCGTTTTTGGGTCAAAATTTTGAAATTATTGGGTCAAAATTATGAAAACTCAATGTGGGGTATCGTTTTATATGTTTTTGGGTACGGGAAAACTGATTTTGAGAGTTTAAAAGTCGTAGCTCGTCGGGTCAAGTTTTTTTATCCAAATTTTGAAAATATTGTGTTAACATTTGAAAATTCTGTGAGGGGTATCGTTTTATATATTTTTGGGTACGGGAAAACCAATTTTTAGAGTTAAATAGTCGTAGTTTCAATTCGTGTGTTCTGTCCGGACTAGCCGAAGTCTCGAAAAAGTGTTCCATTTTTTCACTAGTTTTACTGATTAAATTATAAGGTAAAATGAAAAGTAACAAAACCCATCCATTTAAAGTAATGTAGGTCAAACTACCACACAAAAATTTATTAATTTTTAGTTTTTCTAAGTTTGTTTTATATATATATATATTATTTATTTATTTATTTTTTTGCCGTGAGCCTGTTATCTAGTGTAGGCTAAGTTTAGGGATCAAGGAGAGGCCTAAGTTTAGGGGCTTAAGCCCGTTAGCCCAAATGGTAGATCCGCCACTGGATCTATCATGAGAAATTAATTTTAAAAGCAGAATACTACTGACTTCAAATATGTATGTTAAGGGTGTGACTGTAATTTTTACTCTGTAGATAACTTTTTTTAAATTGTTTGTAGTGAGGACCTGCTTTGGGCAACCATGGAAGCCAGAGCAGATGTAAAAAGTAGGCGTGTCCTTCATAGATATACTCTCCAAGCTGCCATTGAAGTTATTCAACAGAGCAAGAATCAGATGTCTCAATGGAAATCCTCAGCAATTCTCAAGCCTTGTGTTCAACTTGCTAGGTAATAAATTTCTTTGTTGTACTCATTCAAACTCTTCACCACGTATGCACAAGAGCCAGAAAAGCTAACCTCAATCCTCATATTTTTAATGCCTCAACTAATCACCTTAAACTAATAAAATGTTATATACTAGACTTCTTTTTATATAAATCTTAAAATTAACAGTTTTTCGCTAAAAATTATTTGATTGTTAACTTATTCATAAGTGGAGCAATGATGCAGTAACATACCAGTAATCATGCATTTTTTTATTACAATGTTAAGCATATCAATATTCACTTATAATTAAATACCTTATTTATACAACTGCTCGCAGTCCAGTAAACGCTGTTTATTAATTGGTGACGACTGTTTCGCCTATTTTATTCATGCATTGGCAAACCAAAACTTGCTAGGTTATAGCATTTAATTTAAATGCTTGTCAACTTTAAAATTACACAAAACACACAACACAACATATTAACATACATCACAACACTTTGAAACACAAAACTACATTTAAAATCTATCGCAATATTAATACTTTCATATAAGATGGACACACGTGTTCACTTGTTCATTGCTTAGTCAGTACTTTAAGTTAAGAATATTATAACCCGTCCATAAGGCAGAACAACAAAAACAGTTATATCAATATTCACCTCAATATCTTAGTCTATACTAATATTATAAAGAGGTAAAGTTTTTTTTTTATTATTTTGTATGTAGGGGGTAATTTCTGGAACTACTGAACCGATTGAAAAAATAGTTTTACTAATAAAAGCTACACAACCCTTGAGTAACGTAGGCTATAATTCATTTCGATAAAAATTTTTTTTTATTTGAATATTTGTAACTTTAGTAGAAAAAATTCTTAGGTTAGGCCAAGATTGATAAACCAACACAATTCATGTATTTATATGTATTACTATAGCAACCAATTGAATGAAATAGCTATTTGCTCCAATATTTCCATTAACAGCTGATTTCAAACTTTAAAGCAATTATTTTTGTATTTCTAGCTTTTAGGTTAGGGTTTTAAAGTGTAGACCTGACCCTTGCTGGTTCTTTTAACCATTATTATAACTGCTGCTACAAAATATACGAAATAATGTAATTTGAACATTTAACATTATTTACCATCTTAGCTTTGGGGTTATTATTAATCCTACACCTTTATTATAAAGAAAACATAACATGATTATGTGTATAGAAAGTTTCAATGGGGTTGGCGTGCGGAGCACGCAGGGGTTTTCCCTAGTTTTATATAAATTACTAAGCTATTATGTTGCGTTTAATTTTATTGAATACAACGCGCAAGGCATTATGGGTTTTTGCATTGAGCATCCAATCATGTCGCCGTTCACATCGAGGCGCATTCGGAGACTCGCTCAGTGATCCGACCCTAATCCCGAACCCGATACTGAGCGGGTCTCAGTTCGCACCACACATACACCCTATAATACCAAAGAAAGTTTCATATGTGGGCTTTCACCTCACACACACCCTATACCAACGAAATGAAGTTGTATGTGAGTTCGCACCACACATACACCCTATAACAAGGAACTACGGTTGTATGTGAGTTCGCTCCACACATAGACCCTGAAATCCCAAAGAA
>JAGFPH010000815.1:118138-137353 GCA_018207615.1 Philaenus spumarius
GAAAGTTTCGTATGTGGGTTTTCACCACACATACACCCTATAACAACGAACTACAGTTGTATGCGAGTTGGCACCACACATACGCCCTAAGATCCCAAAGATGTTTCGTATATGGGCTTTCACCACACATACACCCTATGCCAACGAAATGATGTTGAATGTGAGTTCACACCACACATATATCCTATAATACTAAAGACAGTTTCGTTCAAACCAGTATTCAAACTCGGTAGGCCTAATATACGCAGACTAACCGCTCAATATATATATATACTCTGTCACTTTAAATATTACTAACCGGGCGAAGCTTTTATTTGTACAGGTTATCCAAATGTTGTAGGCCTAATATACTTAAGTTGCTCTTAGGCGGCTTCACAACGCACGCACCTGCCCACAAACTCAATTGAAACTCAACTCTTAAACCCTGGAACCTGTAACGAATATTTAGGAAATGGTTAGTTTAATTGTAGGTCAAGTATGACGTAATAGTTAATTAAGCAATGTTTTATGTAAGATTTGTCAAAAGACAGAACATGGAAATAGGAAGTGTAGAAATGCCTGACATTGGCATAACACCCAAGATTTAGGTCAGTTTAAGCTAGTGTCGAGATAGGGACCGGGGTCTCTAACAGATTGCTGCTGATCGACGAGGGTCGAACATTGGACAGCGGGACATCTTTCGGGAACCAGCGAGTAGACAAAGTGAGCAAATAGATCACATAATATTCTATACAACCACATTTGGGTGTAATAACAAGGGTATAGGCCAGGGTTGTAACAAAGAACTGATATCCAGAGTGGTGTGTCTTTTAAGCCAACAATCAGTAAGAATGTGTTAACAGCGATAAGATAGTAGCCTAGATATAATTAAATTGTAAATGATTCTGAGCGAGTAAAGTTTTTATTACAACTGAACCTCTGAGTGAATTATCCATTGTATTCAAACCAATCAACCTTAAGGGGGCTCGGTAGGGCCATTTACCGCAATGATAAATTATACATGGTTCTTGCACACTTTTCTGACTACCTATAAAAGATATCACTTCCAAATTTTCACAGTTTGTTACCAACATAGTATTGTACAGTTTAACAAGAGGAAATAATTTTTGAAAAATTTTATTTATATTTTTTAATTTTCTTGAAACTGTTAAATTTTATAATTTTTTTTTTACATTATAAAAATTAATAAATTTTTTCTTATAGGTAATATTGTAAAAACCTCTCATTAAATCATGTATTACATCATTTTATAACTCTGGTAAAAATTTCAAAGCTCTATCTCTTACCAGTCTTGAAAAACGTGTGCAAATGTGTAAAAAAAAGTAGTTTCCGAGGAAACCGCGATGAAAATTAACAATCAGTCATTATAGAGTAATTATTGAGTCCTACATTTAAAAAAGTCCAGGACCATAGCTGGGATCATCCACATTGGCTTCTTCATCTTCTACCTTCCTCTTCTTCTGCCTTCTGGACTGTTTTGACTTCTTGAAGAGATCTTGGGAATGATGTTGGGCCCAGTAAACACGGTCCTTATCGGCCCTCAGCATAGCTTGAACCATGTTTTTTCCTGGATTTATCCTCAGTCTCTTCAGTGTATCACACTTCACTATGTAGCCTTCATTAGCATCATAAACACCAAAATGTAATGTCTTTAGGCCCACAAAAACTGTTTTTGGAAGTCTATTCCAAATGACGCTATTCAAACTTTCATTCGGGTTTTGCGTTTGCCCGTGGATACATTTTTTTAGGAGCTGTGGGGCGGCTAGATCTGAGAATACATGTTTGATGGCCTCCATAATGATAACAGGAATAGAGTTTCTGTGGTGATATGGCCTTTTAGTTATAAGACCCTGCTGGAATTTACACCACGAGTCAACTCCACTGGGGCAGAGACCATGATGCAGTTCTTTATCAGTTGATATTTTATGGTAATATATAGCCCATACTGCCTTTTGCATATCTGACAGACTGGTTTTGTTATTTCTGATGGCCTGGCCATAGTAATTCTGTATCTGATCAATAACTCCATCAGTGAGACGGCCTTTACCTCCGAGAGACCTACCGTCGCTTAGTTTTTTGCCCTTCATATTTTTTTTTCAAAGAACGTAATCGCGACCCCATTCTTTTTTGGACGTGTCCAATGCATTCTAACTTTGAAATTTTAATCACATTATCTTCTTCATCTTTATATAACTCAAGTTCTTCAACAGCAGAGAACCCTTTCGAATCCCCGTCACCCAGATATTGTGTATAGCGAACACCTTTCGTTAGTGACCGCTGAAAAATTTGTGTAGCTTCTCTCAACTGAAGTTGGTTTTTTGATGTCGCGCATGTATATAAAGGCTTACAATTAGTATTTCTTCTTTGATAAGTATATATTATTTGGTATTAAATTTTTCGTAAAGAAAAGGGAAAAAAAATAATACATAAAACATAAAAAGTTAAATTTTTTCATTTTTAACCTACCTAGCCCCCTTAACGAATAGTAGTCTTATTCAGGTTACTACACAAGCCTATACTCGAATCCGTGTCTGACACTTACCACTACTTACCGTAGTGAGCCGGTTTTCACCAGGCGAGCATCTACCTTAGAGCTCTGTCTTATATAGCGGTCCACTCTCACTCTCGGCGGGCCGGCCTACATCGTCCCGCCTAAGCACTGCCCTTCTCTGCATTGCCCCCCTCCCTACCGAGAAGCAACGCAAGACTTAACACAGGTGTGCGATATGATTCCTGCTTCTTATTACATTCTTCTAGCTATTTAATTTAAATCACAGACAAGTTTTCCCCTTCTAATTTTGGGATGTTACAATTGTTTTAACATTAATCCTAAGTACTAATGTTTTACCATAAAAAACAATAATTTTTTGAATATAGTGTCACTCAGGTGGCGTCCTTGGTTTTGTACACATTGTCAGAGTCTGAGATGAAATCCTCCCATGACGTTCTGTAGCATCTGCAACGGAATGTTGTTTATTTCCTGCCAAATGCGCTTCTTCAGCTCTTCTTTTATTCTTGGTGGATTTTCCTGGAAGACTTTGCATTTGAGATAGCCCCAAAGAAAGAAATCTGGAGCTGTCAAATCAGGTGAACGGGCAGGCCCAGGGATATCACCATTCCTGCAAACGACCTGGAAATGCGAGTTTCAACAAATCCATTGAAACATTAGTAGTATGGCTTGTAGCACCATCTTGCTAGAAGAGTGTTTTTTCATCTGGATCATACTGATCGATTTCAGGCAGACCAAAAGTTACCAACATGTCAGCATAACGTGCAGAGTTTACCGTCAATGTGTTACCATGTTCATCTTCAATAAAATAGTGTCCTGCGATTGTACGAGATGACATTGCACACCAAACTGTTACTTTTTCAGAGTGTAGGGGTTTTCCATGAAGATCATGTGGGTTATTTGAGGACCAATATCGGAAGTTCTGCTTGTTGACATAGCCACTAAGGTGAAAGTGGGCTTCATCACTCATCTATAAGTTTTGCACTCTGTCTTCATTTCTTTCAATAACGTTAAGCATTACTTGGCCTCTTTATTGTAATCGTTAGGTTTTATGGCTTGCACTATCTGTATTTTGTATGGATGATAGTGTAAGTCATTCTTCAAAATCCGCCTCACTTATATCGATCTTCTGAGACCAAGTTCTGTGCTGTGCCATCTCGCTGATTTTCGCGGACTTCGTCCTAATGCTTCGTGCACACAATCAATATTCTTTGGGGTCCGGATTGTTTTATCAGTACCACCTCTTTTCTTTACTGTGCTAGCAGTGGCTTCAAAGTTATTTACCCAAAGGAGGATAGCTTTCCTTGATGGCACGGGAGCCCGTGGCGGTAGATTAAACTCAGCACTAACCACACTGTCCGCGTTTTTATAATATGCCTTTACAGCAAACCCATGATACGTACGCATTTTACCAACGCTCCATGGCTACTGAAATTTCCAACTGTCTAGGCGCTCAAGGTCGTTTCTCTCACTCTCATAACCCCACCATGCCCAATAGACATAGCCGAAATCGTGCTGTTTTACTGCTTCACCCTGTATCTTATCCTTCAAGTCTTATTTGCAATGTGTGGATAATATAGTATTATTTATGCTATATTATTATACTATAAAGAAGACAAGTTATTTTGTTTCTCACGATTTAACTCTCATGTGAAATCTTCTGTAATGTCGGGATCGAAACCCCAAATGACTTCCCAAAGTATATGGGAATATATGGTAAGGGCAATATGCTTTATTTGAATTTCTCCGAGAGGAGGTAAGAAGTGTTCTCTGATAGTGCACCAATTTCTGGTTTAGAATTTAGAGGTGTGGTGTGGAGATGAGATGGCAGATAATAACAGAAGAGAAAGAACTGTCTATTTGAATCAGAAAAGTTTAGATATGTTTTGAATTATATTTTGGTTTATTAGCTTTCCTCCTAGTAAGTTTGTTCCTAATGTAGCAAGTAGTATTCTGTGTCGTTGGTGAGAGAGCTAGCGCTGTCGAGTGCTGTGTGCTGGTGGTCTTTGAGTAATGATTAGAGGGGTCCAAGTGGTCTACAGAGAGAATTGATCATTTTGACAGGGAATGTAGGCCTACTTATACAACACTTGGCTGGTTTATTGTATATTCTTGCAGTAAAGTGAGGGATCAAGTGGCTATATAGCCCAGTCAAAGGCCAAACATTGCCATTTGTCGCAACAAATTAAGGGAAAGCTGAATTTTGTATATGTGATAGACCCTTATGAGACATGTATTTTCTCAAAAGTCCCCGCCTCTCCCCCTTGTGCTTCCCCCTCCCCCCCCCCCCCTTGAAACATACAAATGCAGAGTTTCACTAGATTGCTTACAAGTTTGTTAATACTCATCGTAGCGAATTAATATTTTGTATATTTGTTCCTTAATACATACTAAACATATTTTGTTCTTATAAATTTTTTGTTAAAGTTAATATTAAGGGAGCTATTAAACAACAAACACACAAAAAATGGTTTCTCAAATCATATAAATTTACTTTATTAACTATATTTTTTAAATTATTAAAAATACACAAAAATTGTTAAAAAAACTTGTAGTAAGTATCTTTAGCTTTAATATGATGTGGATAATTACTTGTTTAAATTTATCGCTTGTTCTTGGGACGTCGTCAAAGATAGCGCTTGCACGCCGCTCCAGTGGTCCGACGCAGGTTTTATAACCGCTTCGCATGGATGTTGCGATATTATTTTAGTAAATGTGTGTGTTTATATACTGTTTGTATATAATGTAGTGTAAGTTTAGGTTCAGATTGTAAGTATATTAGGTGAGTTTTTTATTACATTTATATATATAATTTATTGGTAGTGGAAGTTTAATAATTAATTGTATTTTAGCTATTTATAGTTTCGTTTTTACTTAGTATGCTTTTTCAAAAACATAACACCTTGAATAAGTGAACACGCCAATTTTATTTCGAATACCAGTTTTGGTTCGGGGGGGGGGGGCTAACCCTACTCTATTGAATAAAATAAATAGGGCTTTCCATTATCCACCACCTATGGAACCGCTGGTTCCGGATTGGCTTAAACGGGCAGCTGTCATATTTCCATGTGCAAAAGAAAAGGATTTAAAAATATATGTTACATGTCAGCATCACAGACCTCCCACCCACCAAGTCTTAAGTAGCCTCAAGTAGGCTATTTATATTACACTGTAACGGGGTTCTAAATAATAACATTATTCGCAATATTTATTTTCATCTTAATATTTATTTTTGATTTATATTAATATTTACAACTTGCAAATCCATGTAATAACAAATTAAGTGATAATTTTTACTGCATGGTGATTACCGTATTTTCACGCTGTAGGGCAACTTCCTTATGCAAAGTCATTCATAGGTAGCACGTAGAACTTCGACAGTCTCGGAAGCTGAGAGACGATTCCGACATACAAAAGTTGATTTCATGGCTAACTCAACACAACCCGTTTACAAAGCTATCAGGAGAGTTAGCGTCTTTAGGCTTAGGTGTCATTTCAGACGAAAGAGTAAATTGTGACAATGCATATGAAATTGGAAAACAGGATATGAAAAAATGAAAGGAAAGATGTTTGGAGAATTGAAGCTAAAAAGGAAAGATATGGTCGTGACCCAAGCAAGACACAAGTCAGTAGCTATTCGAACTAACGAAGTTGCGGTAAACCCTTAAGAACTTATCTTGGATACGAGTTAGCTTCACAGCCACCTTCTTTATTTGATGAAGTCTCACTACGCAAAGGATCAAAATCGTATTTCCTAAAAGTATCACCAATCAATTACCTCAAGTGGATGATGTCGGCATAGTCATTGATGGAGGCTTCCTTTTACATTGTGTTTCTTGCCCAAAGGAAGGAACTTGTGAAGACATAATCCAGAGTTATTGCTCTTATGTTATTAATAGAAATTAAAAAAACTCTGTAGAATTTGATGTGTATCCTAAAGAATCCACAACAAAGGAAGAGGAACAGGCAAGAAGATCGGACAAAACCTCATCGAGTGACATAGACTTTGATAGAAACACTAAGTGCATTACAAAACAAGAGGAATTCCTTTCAAACAAGAACAACAAAAAACAAATTATTCAATTAGTAAGTGCATACCTCCATAACATTGGAATACGTTCCGTGATAGCTAAGGTACATGCAGATTTGGATATTGTAAAATTAGGAATTTAACAGCTAAACAGATTTTCTAAAGCAATTGTAGTGGGGTCAGATACAGATCTGTTAGTGTTACTTGTGACCCTTGCACCACTGGATAAACCAATAATCTTTCAAAAGGTAGTTTATGGTAAAACATCAACAGTTGTATACTACAATGTAAATCAACTTATTGATTTACACAGTAGTATCTGGAAGTGGAAACATATTTTATTTGCTTATGCAGTTACTGGATGTGACACAACTTCTTCTTTCTTGGCTTTGGCTTGGGGAAAACAAAATCTGTTGATATTATCAAGACTAATATCCAAGCCATAATTCAAGCAGAGATGTTTTTTAATGCAAATACGTTTTGCGATGAATTATCGGAGACGGGAGAAAAGTTC
Organism: Philaenus spumarius; assembly: GCA_018207615.1. Taxonomy (NCBI): domain Eukaryota; kingdom Metazoa; phylum Arthropoda; class Insecta; order Hemiptera; family Aphrophoridae; genus Philaenus; species Philaenus spumarius. Next base: position 125,192 of record JAGFPH010000815.1, read on the forward strand.
ACTCTAGATTAGTACGAGACCAGCAAATATTCAAATTTAAATGAAGGCCATTATTTCAAGTTCACTTCTATTACGCTTAAATCCAACTTTGACGTAGTGAAATTACCTCCAACGTCAGAAGCAGCTCACCAATATCTATTATTGAGAGTTTATCTACAAGTTCAAGTTTGGATTGGCAACAACCTTCAGCCTACGAACTGGGGATGGAAGAACGAAAATGTAAAAGGTAACGACCTAAAGAACGGACAAAGAAGGCTCTAAAGTTTATTCCTGGCTTTTGCTCCAGAAGACCTCCTGCACCTATTGCAGTTGTAAGACGCCGTGTGGAAACTACTGTAGATGCTTGAAATCAGGGTTAAATTGTTCCGCTATGTGTGAAAACTGTAATGGCTTATCGTGTTATAATTCCCCTAGAATAGATGAAGAAACAGACAATTGTTTTTAAATTTAAATCACCGTGCAGTAGAAATTATCACTTGATTTGTTATTACAGTGATTTGCAAGTTGTAAACATTAATATAAATTAAATACCAATATAAAGCTGAAAATAAATATTGCGAATAATGCTATTAGGCCTAGCATATTAAAAAAACACTATTATTAAGCCTAGCACTATATTTAAAATCTCTTCAGAGTGTGACATAAATACTTAAGACTTGTACATATGTTTTAGATGGATGGGAGGTCCGTGATGCTGTCAAGTAACATATATTTTCTTAATCCTTTTCTTTTGCAAGTGGAAATGTGACAGCTGCCGCTTTAAGCTAGTCTGGAACACGGCGGGCCATAGGTGGTGGATAATGGAAAGCCCTATTTATTTCATTCAATAAGGTAGGGTAAGCCACCGAACCAAAACTGGAATTCGATTAAAAATTTATGTGTACACTTATTTAAGGTGTTTGTTTTGGAAAAACATACTAAGTAAAATACTAATCTATAAAATTCTAGAATAACAGTATTAAACTACCCATATATTTGTTATTGAAACTATTTTAATTAAAGGAAAAAACAATTATGCACACATATGCAATACAAACTCACCTAATCTACTTAAAATCTAATATATAGTCTATATGTCTATATATATTACAAAAAGTATATAAGCTCACACATTTACTAAAATAATATTGCAACATCCATGCGAAGCGGTTATAAATCCTGCGTTGGACCACTTGAGCGGCGTGCAAGCGCTATCTTTGACGACATCCCAAGAGCAAGCGATAAATTTAAACAAGTAATTATCTACATCATATTAAAGCTAAGGATACATACTACAAGTTTTATTTGAACCATTTTTGTGTATTTTTAATAATTTAAAAAATAAAGTTAATAAAGTAAATTTATATGATTTGAGAAACCATTTTTTTTTTGTTTGTTGTTTAATAGCTCCCTTAATATTAACTTTAACAAAAAATTTATAAGAACAAAATATGTTTAGTATTGTAAAGATACCAAAATTCGTATTTATTCTTAAAGCAGTTGGTAAATCATATCAGGGATCATATCATTAGTCATCAGTCCCTGATACTCATAATCATAAAAAAAAGGAAACACAGCCCATTATATTCATATACCATTTCAAAACATTAGTAATAAGATTTCATCATGATATGTAAAAAAAACCCATATAGGCTTAAGTGTAGGACAAAGAATATGTAAAAGGGAGAAAGAAGAAATAATAATGTTGAGGAGGAAGAAGAGGAAGATAGTTGCAAAAGAGAGGACGAAGAAGGTAATCAATTGTAGAGGAGTTTGTTACTAGCTTTGTTGGAGAGCAGTTGATTTTTAGTTTATGGCAGACATTTTTAAAACCTACAACATTCATCTGCTAAATTGAAACCAGAAGAAATAGTATCAAGTACAGTATAGGCCTATATAAAAAATTTTTAAAAATAGAATATCAAAAAATTTAATATCCACCAGGACATTTTGGGTGAGTCAACTAAATTAGTACCTAATCACAAAACATCAGATCTGCAGACTTCCATTACAAATTCATACCTATTCAAAAGTACTATTATAAAAAATTGGCGCACCAACGTTCAGGCACGAATAATACCATAAACGAGATAATATTCAAAATTTTGTAATGTCGGACAACAAAAAACACAATCTTAGGAAAATTCGCAAGCCTACACAACGGTATTTACAAGGGAAGCCATGTACGGAAGTTACCATGGTTACGCTAAACAAAGACACGCCCTATATTCAAAATGGCGACCCAACTGTTACCAAGGTAACGGATAAATTGCAATTAGACACACCCCAACATGGCGGAATACACACTACAGAAATAGAACTAAATTTGGACTCACTGTTTAACACAGAAACACTAAACGCTAACATAGAAAAACGAGCTCTGATTTCGACGGACATACGGGAGAAATATTACGACGTACTGAAACAATAGAAAAGACAGACGATCGAAGCTTAATTTCCTTAAATGATATTCAAAGTTTATTGTTGACCCTCAGTAGTAATCTAGCAATACAAACTAGTAAGATTGACAAACTCCAAACAAACACTACACAGATGGAAAGAAAGGTCGATTTACGATTAATCGATTTAGACCGTAAAATCGAAGCACAAAATAATCAGCTGGTTGCTTTACGCAATGAAATCGACAATCGAATTTATCACGCAATATCGCAGAATGTTGTCAGTATCGGTAAAATCGAAACCAAGAGATCACCTGTTGTTCTATCAAGGTTAGAACAACAGGTAACCAATAATAATAAAAAACAAAATAAACTAAATGTAGAAATTAACCAAGTTAAGGCATATTCTGAATCCCAGATACTGTATTGTAGTAGTAAAATAGATGAAGTTCAAGGTGCATTGTTAAGCGAAATTGTAGCAAATGAAAATAAACTTTCAGAGGTAATAGAGACAGAGACATTACGCATAAATAAAGAAATTCAAGACACTACTCTTACCTTAACACAAAGCCTGAACACTCATGTGGAGACACAAAGTGTAATAAATACAGAACATAATTTAAGGTTACAAGGCATTGAAAACGATCTTAAAAGAATTCCTAACCTACAAAACACACTGAATCTAGGTGCCACAAGCAAACAACACACACAACCAATCTATGTAACATGCTTAGGTAACACCACACCTATGATAAAACTACCACATTTTCACAGAAATCCTACAGATGCAGTGGACTATCTATACAAATTACAGAATTACACAATTAAAACACTAGGCCTAAATCAGGAACACAAACACAATGAAATATCATTACGGGATATTATAGAGTCCAGCTTACAAAGTTCGGCACTGCAATGGTACTACATGGTACGTGAGAATATTAAAGACTTGAATTCATTTAGCCAATTATTTCTAGCAAAATATTGGAACGACACAGTTCAACGAGATATCAAACGACAATTAGAGATAGGACATTATGCCAGACACGGTAGATTAAATCGTTGCGAATATTTTATTGAAAAGGTAAACATGTTGCGAAAGCTCACACAAACAATAAGTGAGGAAGAAATAGTACGCATTTTAGCTAGCCATTACGATGATACAATCCGACAAGCACAACGCGTACAAGGCATTAAAACTATCGAAGGAATGCAGTATTTATTAACAGAAATAGACAACGAAGAGCAATTTTATGTAATTGATACTACAACAAATAGACGAAACCCACAAAATCAAACAGATTTTCATAGGCCTAACTTAAATTCAACACAAAAACAACAAAATCCATACACAAATAACACACGTCAATACCAATCAAACCGGTACTCTTGGCCAATTACAAGAAACCAACAAGAACACAGTGCACACGGACGAACACTATTAGAATCACCAAATCAATATAATCAGAGGGCAAACAAGTACAACAGTCACAATGACAGACACCCTTATAATAATAACAATCGTAGGCCACAAACAAATACTTATAACTCACAATACCACCAACCTAACCTGACAGAGAATCCAAACTCCAGAAACATCCCAATTAACAGACCCAACTATAACCAGTTCCCAAGGAGCAGAGATACACACACTGTTAACCAAAACAATCAACATACACAAGAATACAATTGTCAAACATTAGCTTCTACATACCGTGATCAAAATACACCAGACAAAAGCACAACACAATCGATAAAGGTTAGTTCAACTGACAATTTAAACTGATAAACACTGGGAAATGTACAAACGTCTACCCGGAAGACACAACACATACTTCCAAACATTTTTCAGTGGTTCACCAGGAATCTAGTAGACAGAAAGTAAACAAATCAACAGAAGACATGGCAACTATTCATGCTGAAAATAATAACGGAATGACGGGCAACACTGAATACAACCACACTGAAACACACCACAACACACTACACAAGGTACAACCTAACCTAAACACACTGCAAGAAAGGCAGATCTATGAAACTGAAACGAATGAATCGACGAAGAAAATAATAAATAATATATTTTGTAATAGAGAATTTCTACTCACAGATGAGGGAAATACATTAATAACCACATCATAACATAAAACATATTTATGCCCAGAAATACTCGTTAATATTGGAAGTGTTGATACAAACATGCTTCTAGATACGGGATGTAACATTTCGTGCCTATCCGATCACTGGTTTACTCAACACCGCGACAAACTTAACAAATATCCAATGATACCTGTCACCAACATAACATTAATTACAGCCAACGGACAACACACACAGAAAATAAAACGCATCATCTTACTACCAACAACATTTAATAAAATAACAATTCACATACAATTTCTTATAGTACCTAGGCTAACACAAAACGCAATATTAGGCGTCGATACCATGAATATATTGCAAACACAAATCAACTTTGCACGCAACTATGTTACACTAAATCACAGCGGAATACAAGAAACAATTCCATTTACTCGACAAGAAACCAGAACACAAACTAACCTAAAAATCGAATCAGAAGATGAATTAAGGTTAAACACGTTACAAAGAAAACAAACAACATTTTCACTAGATATACACCTGCTCGAACAGAACGTTAACAATAACACTCTACTTAATAAGACGCAGAAAACACAATTAATCAACCTATTATGGGAGTTCAAAGACATATTTTCCAGGACTTAACACTAAATACATACACCACATAAGACTAAATACAGAAACTCCATATATAAACCGAAATTATCCCATACCCATCCAATATACACAAGCTGTAGACGATAAAATAGCTGAGATGGAGGCGTTAAACATAATTGAGAGGTGCAATAGCCCATACATCAATCCAATTTTAGTGGTAGTCAAGAAAAATTTAGAAATTAGGTTATGTCTCGACGCACGGAAGCTAAATGCATTGATTATTCCAGATTACGATCATAACTACAGCGTAAACGAAATCCTAGCCAGATGTAAATCTACAAAATGGTTGTCGACTATAGATTTAACAAGCTCGTATTGGCAAATTCCATTGAGCAACGAATCAAAACAATACACCGCATTCCAACACAAAAACAAAACTTACTGTTTCAAAGTCGTACCATTTGGTTTATGTATGGCTTTAGTAAAATCATTGGAAACCGTATTCGAGGGGGCTACAAATGACCAGACATTAATGTATGTAGATGATATACTGACGTACGACAATTCATTCGAAGAACATATAGCGCATCTTCACGAAATCTTTAATCGGTTTAAAGAATCCAACATGACAATAAATTTTCAGAAATCATCTTTCTGCAGACGAGAAGTAACGTTCTTAGGTCATAAATACACCACAGACGGTATCCAACCAGATGACACAAAGATTTCTGCCATCACTGAGTTTCCACCACCACGAAACGCAAAGCAATTAAAACGATTTATTGGCGCATGCAACTATTACAATAGGTTCATTGATAAATATTCTGACTATATTCAGCCAATAGCACATTTAACATCCAAACAACATAAATTTCTATGGACTGACAAGGAACAGAAAATCTTCGACGCACTTAAATCCAAATTCATCGAAATAAATTTCTTACATCACCCGGACTATTCACAAAAATTTTATTTGCAAACAGACGCTAGCGACATTGCCATCGGCGGACATATATTCCAAATCTACAAAAATGGGGAGCGTAAAGCTATCATGTTTTTCAGCCGCACTCTTAAAGGCAGCGAACTACGCTACTTCACAACAGAAAAGGAACTACTCGCAATAGTTTATTGTCTACAGAAGGGACGACAAATACTATTAGGTTCACAAGTTACAATACTAACAGATCATCAAGCTCTCACGTTTATACAGAGTTGTAAATTAACTAATTCACGTATTTCAAGATGGATTCTTGCAATTCAAGAATTTAATGTAACAGTGGAACATTGTCGTGGCAAGGATAATCCTATGGCCGACGCACTCAGTAGAATGACTTACAACTCGGTAGAAAACAAAGACACAACACAAACAGCATTTTACATTCATAAGATTGGACGCAACATTGATAATAAACTCATCCGAGACTTACAACAACTCAGACAGCACCAAAGAAATGATATTAAACTGGGACCCATCATTCAAATACTCAAGGATCCAAACAACATACACCAGGCACAGCATACACAACAATACAAATTACAAAACGACTTACTCTTTTCAAAGCATAATCATACATGGAAAATTATAATACCACATAACATGATCGATACATTCATCACTGAAACACATAAATATTACTTACACTGCGGACCCAATAAATGCATGCGACTATTACAAGAAGACTTCATATTCCGAAACATGAATAGACACATACGCAAGTTACTAGCCACATGCGATGCCTGCCAAAAATGTAAACAACCTAATAAAATTTGCTATGGGCAGATGAAACCAATTAAAACAGACGGACCACGACAACAACTTTCAATCGATTTCTTCGGAAAACTTCCCACTGGCAAACGTGGACTACAATACTTACTCGTAACCATTGACACATTCACCAAATTCGTACAGATTTATCCCATTAAGCGCGCAACCACCCAGACAACTTTACGCATACTTTTTAATGATTACTTTCCTAGATATGGACGACCTCTCAGAATACAAACCGATCATGGTACACAGTTTACTAGTTCAAGGTGGGTGAAAACACTCAAAGACAACGGCATTCAACCTGTATTTTCACCAATCCGACGACCTCACAGAAACCAAGTAGAAAGGACCAACAGGGAAATAGGAAAATGTTTGCGGATCTATTGCAGTGCACAACAAAAGAACTGGGTCGATACGATACCTATCCTGAATGAATGTTTCAACACATTACACCACGCGACAACCGGATACACACCTCAAGAACTCCACTTAGACACAACACCCGCACGATTTTGGCATAAACACTTTCCAGAACTTGTACGACCAAACACGAACACACAACTAAAATTAAAAACAGCATGGGATAGAATTAATAAAGCCAGTACAAAGCAGGCAGAAAAATTTAACAAGTCACACAAGCTACACCAGTTCAACGAAGGTGACTTGGTATTAATAAAACTGCAGAATGTCTCAAACTTGTTGACTGGAGTCACAGCCAAGTTATTTCAACTTTATGACGGACCTTACCGAATAAATGAACGTCTAGGTCAGTGCACGTACACTCTCATACACAGGGATGGGAAAACAAAACCAGGGATATATCACACAACTACACTTAAATTATACAAGGAACCACCTCAATAACAATGGCAACACAGAGACAACCATAAAGAGGGAACAAACGAAATTCCGAACTTCGGCATCTTCACTTTTGATTTCAGAAAATCAGTACATTTTCTAAAATCAAAAGGGGGCAATTGTAAAGATACCAAAATTCGTATTTATTCTTAAAGCAGTTGGTAAATCATATCAGGGATCATATCATTAGTCATCAGTCCCTGATACTCATAATCATAAAAAAAAAGGAAACACATAGCCCATTATATTCATATACCATTTCAAAACATTAGTAATAAGATTTCATCATGATATGTAAAAAAAACCCATATAGGCTTAAGTGTAGGACAAAGAATATGTAAAAGGGAGAAAGAAGAAATAATAATGTTGAGGAGGAAGAAGAGGAAGATAGTTGCGAAAGAGAGGAAGAAGAAGGTAATCAATTGTAGAGGAGTTTGTTACTAGCTTTGTTGGAGAGCAGTTGATTTTTAGTTTATGGCAGACATTTTTTAAACCTACAACATTCAACTACTAAATTGAAACCAGAAGAAATAGTATCAAGTACAGTATAGGCCTATATAAAAATTTAAAAAAAATAGAATATCAAAAAATTTAATATCCACCAAGACATTTTGGGTGAGTCAACTAAATTAGTACCTAATCACAAAACATCAGATCTGCAGACTTCCATTACAAATTCATACCTATTCAAAAGTACCAACCAAATAGCATCACTAACTTCCTCAATCAAAAAAATCAACCAAAGGACAATCTTATTTTAAGCAGAAAGTATTAATTTAAATTCAAAATTGTAATCACCATTAAATCATCTCATACTAATCGATCACCCTTTCATTAGGCTAAGTAAAGAAATTGTTATTAGTAGTTAAGAGTTTTTGTTAAATTGTTATGTAGGCTATTATAAAATTTTGTGTTACAACTAATGTGATTTATAACCGCTAGCAAGCCGGCAAAGAAAAAAAAAAGACTTATAAACATTGTTAAAGCCCGAGATAATATACATATGTACGCAATTTGTATCATTAATTAAATAAATCATTTTCATTGTACCCCTATTTATTGATAAATCGAAGTCAAAAATCGAGAAATTCTTATAAGATTAATATTGAAATTAGTAAAATATAAAATTGGCTTCCAACTAGTGGGGCTTTATAAAAGGAAAATAGTACTATTATAGTATGTATTAAGGAACAAATATACAAAATATTAATTCGCTATGATGAGTATTAACGAACTTGTAATCAATCTAGTGAAACTCTGCATTTGTATGCTTCAGGGGAGGGGTGGAGGGGAAGCACAAAGGGGAGAGGCGGGGACTTTTGAGAAAATACATGTCTCATAAGGGTCTATCGCATATAAAAAATTCAGCTTTCCCCTAATTTGTTGACTGGGCTAATAATTGGCTTGTAGATTGGCAAACTCAGAGATTGTGTTATTGGTTATTAGTTTGAGTTTGCCACCTAGCAGTAAGCTATCAATCAATCAGGAGTTAATTAACTCTGCATTAATGATTGGTTGGATTAACTAAGTATTTTGGAAACTAATTAATTGGGAGAGTTTGTTTTGGTGTTAACAATTTATAATGTATTAGTTCCTTTATTTCAAGGTTTAATATTTTGCATCCCATATTTATTTATTTAGGTTATTGTACACTCAGTGTCTACTGAAGTATAATGATGTATCCAGCTTTGACATGAGCGCAGCTATTCTCAGTGTCGAATGCTTTACTGAAACCATTTCTCTTCTTGTCACTTACTTCAAAAGCAGTTTATCTGAAATTATATCCGAGATTGGTAAGTAAAAGGTCTAATACTGTATTTTTGTTTATGCATTTTAAGTTTGATCATATTTTATGTTCCTTCAAATACCTATTCCTAATAGTTGCTTTTTTCTATTTTGAAAATGTTTTTAGGGGAAGAAATACTTTATTATTAATAAGTAATATTATATCAACTATTTATTTACTATCTTATTTTTTTGTGTGAAATTATCAAGCCTAAACCTAAATTGTTGCTTAGTAGAAAATTTTTACATGGTGAACATTTCCATGCGATTTTAAATTAGCCATTCAATCTTACATCCTGGTTTCATTTCTTAGTTTTAATGGGAAAAAAACAAATATCGTTTCGATCTTGTTGACAAGAATATATTAATTTCTTGGTTGTAATTTTGTTTTTTCAACCACAAATTTCTCAATTTAATTTGGATTATTCATTTTATAGGCCTTTAACTTTAAAATGTTTTATCAAAGCCAGTTAAGATAATCACAAATCTTTTAAAAGTCTCAACAAGTAATAATGGGTTAAAAACAAATTGTATTAAAATTAATGATGAAAAATGTCTAACTCTAGTATAGAATAAGCTTGTTTTTATTGATCTTGTGTTAGCTTAATCTATAACAATTTATATTTACCATAGTTTGGTCAGGGAGGTTCAATTATCAACATTTCTTCACCTGTTTTTACTTAACAAATTAACTTTAAATTTGACACAATTCCATATATAACTCTGTAAATGGCAGTATTGGAATGAGTATAAATGGGTCGAGTAGCAAATTGATTAAACATAATTATTTTCTTGTTTATAAAATGAAAGGTTCATAAAGGAAGTGTGTGTTTTCCTTTATAATGTTCATCCTAGTGTATTTTTAATATTTTAAACTTTATATATTTTTTTAACACAGTGAGATGTTGTATGGTGTTAAGTAATGGTGTTGTATTGGCCAATTAATCATTTAACCAAACAAGTAAGTATACAAATTTTCCCTATTTATGTTTCCTTAATCAATTGTTAAGTGTTAAATTACAAATCAATAATAAGCTTATAATAACTCTTATAAACCTAATAGAAATTGAATTTTTTTAAATTATAATTAATAAGTATTCCCACACATATTATATTTATTCTAATGATTTAAATTGATCTCGTCTCAAGGTTACAGTGATAACCTTTCTTTTCCTGTATCTCAATACTAATTTGTTTCGTGTCAAGAAAAGTTAACAAGAAACTGTGAATGAGTCATGATTCAACAAAGTTTGTTCTCTGGATCATGACAGAGGATGAAAACAACATTGGCTTAAAGTCTATGGGAATCTTGTTAGTTGAAACGGCAAACAATATTGCTTAAGAACATTATAACAGATGATAAAACATCGGTTTGTGGTTATGGAATGGAGACTAAAACCCAGTCAATACAATCGATAGCAAAATTTTTCTGAGACTCAAGAAAGGTCGTACGTCTAGGTCATGTTGACTGTTTTGTTTTATTTGATTACAAGTGAATTGTTCGTCATGAATTCCTTCTCCAAAATCAAAAAGTAAATTGTTTTATTATCTTGAAGTTTTGAGACAGTTTGTGAAAATGTTCAAAGGAAAAGTCCGGAACTTTTGAGAAGTAATAATGGTTGAATAAGTTGTAATTTTTCTCAATCTTGGCTTTGCCCTGTCTAAATCTATGTAGAACAAAGACTGCTAAAAAATACGAAAATTTGAAGGTATATTCTTAATGGGTCAGTTAATTATTCTTCATAACCAACAGCTTTTTTAGGTTAGATTAACAGTCAAAACAAACACAAACGGAAAACCAAAATTAATCAACAAAAAAGCTTACTATATTATAATTCAAACATCTGTTGTTACATATTATAGATAAACATCCGATTCGTATCAAAAGCTTAACAACACAATTTTAGGTTAGGCCTACTCTGAACCAACACATGTTTCTTGAATGCATTTACATTCATTACCATAGTTACCAACTTAGCAAATTTAGAATCAGTTAATTTTTCTTCTTAACCAACAGCCTTTTTAGATTAGGTTAATATAATAATACAAATTAAAAAAGGTGTATGCATGGATGAGTATATTATTCCAGCATAGCTGAAATGCATTGGCCAATTTCAACCAAGAAACCTGGTTCACATATGACTTACTATATTGAAAAAATATTTTGGAGTAAATCACTCGTAAAACCCCTAGGGATGGGAATTGGATGGTAAATAAAACCACCGATAATGCCTATTATTAGCATCAAATCTGTATTTTTCAAGATAGCTGAGATAAATAGTAACACTGCAAAAATATTTAATTGATATTTTGTGCAGGAAAAACTTAAAATTGTTCTGCAGTAAAGCACGGGTATTCAAGCGAACTTTTATAAAAAATCAGTCCGGGAACTGATCAAATCTATATTTACTTTCTTTTTCTTTTTTTTTATGGAGATTAATGCCACAACTTGCTTAATAAAGTTATCTTTATAAATGAAAATTCTCATTAGATGCATCTTTAGACATTGAGGCTATACCATTGTTGTTTGGTTCCTTTATTAAGTAGTATGCTGTTGTTGCTTTATGTTCTTTTTTAAGTATATAATATATCATTTTGTCTTTGTGTGTAATGACAATTCTTACATCTACTGTATAATAAGATCATGATATATTCTCTTTTTAATAATGCCCCACTAGT
>JAGFPH010000815.1:137363-201465 GCA_018207615.1 Philaenus spumarius
AAAAAAAAAGGTAAGTTAAGTGTTATTTATTAATAATAAGAGTGTTTATCGTTATTTTATTATATATTTAGTTTCCTGATGTGAATTTATTTGTCCTTTGAATAATTTTGTCTAGATCGAAATTTTGAGGTTAAATTTAGGCTATCTTAATAATATTGTTTTACATTCTTTTAAATTGGTTTGCCAGGATCCTTTAATCTTTTACTAGTTTGTTCTTACTCAACTGGGTCAAAATGTTATAACTGCAGCCTTGCTGCTTTTGTACACCTGTGGCAAAGTATTAAATAAATATACAGGGTGGGAGAAAAGTCTGAAAACGGCTTAATATTTCGTATTATAAGGAAAAATTGAAGGTAGATGTGATTGAGAAACCTACTCTAAGTACAAATACTATTCTATTAAGATTTCAAAAATTTGGTCCGCCATTTTGAATGTAACTTTTTTTAAATAGGAAAGTGGTCACATGATACATCATTTCAATGTAGAATTTTAAGACAAAATCAATGGTGAAAACCACACATCCTTATCTCAAACCGTTCTGAAGATATTTGCATTTATTTACATTGATTCATATCATTCAATATGTTTTATACATAGTTTTTTTTAAATTTATTAATTTATGTGCGAAAAACCTTATCATAGCCTAACATAGAGTTTAAAAACTAGTACAACCAATTTAAATTTTCTTACTTGTTTATTTATTGTAATCCTCTGTGGTATTTATTACTATTATTATTTTTTTCATTATTGTTAAAATTGATGTACACTAAAACCTCGTTTATTCAAAATTCGTTTATCCAAAAATTTGGTTTATCTGGACAAAACTCTGAAAAATTTTTGTTTACTACTGTAAATATTTTGTTATACAGTAATTGCTCGTCACCCCAACTCCCCTTGATTTACCGTCATAAATATTACATCTTGTATTGTAAGAAATACAACACAGTGCAATTTGAACATTGTAATTTGCTTTGTATGTTATCTGCGAAGCCAAAAATAATACAATGCAATAATTTGATTGAAGACTGTATGACATTGCCGAGCGTAAGGATAAAATTGCGGACGGTACTGTACTGTTCAGCCAAGTAATTTTTGTGCGCAATCTAATGTGATAGGTGCCGTTCTAGTTCAGTTATTCAGTGTAGCTATTACAGTAGCAAAGTTATTCAGCAGTTGTTTGTATCCAGTGTGTTGAAGTTGATTGTTTCCTTTATGTTAATCGTGTGTTAAGTTTTATTTATTCCAATTAGTTTTTAGTTGTGTGAAAGTCAGTGTTGTGAACTCATGGTAAAATGCCATTAAAAAGAAAGAAGATCGTTGTTATGTACAATACTGTATTTTATTATAAAAATCTCAATTTTAGTTGTTTAAACGTAACACAAAATAAATGATTGAATTGTTTTTTGTAATTTTCTACCAAAAATTATTTGATTTTTTCAAAACTGTATGCCTAATAACGGTAAAAAAAACACCAAAATCGGTTTATCCGAAATTTTGTTTTTCAGGAAAGGGTCTGGTCCCATCAATTTCGGATAAACGAGGTTTCAGAGTACATTAAATTAATACCTTATGATTTGATTGTTTAATAACGTTTAATTTTATTCAACATTAAAATTTGAAGGTAAGAAGTTAATGTACTTTATTTCAGTTTTATATTAAATGAATGATTGAATGTAAATAAATGCAAATATCTTCAGAACGGTTTGAGATATGGATGTGCGGTTTTCACCATTGATTTTGTCTTAAAATTCTACATTGAAATGATGTATCACATGACCACTTTCCTATTTAAAAAAATTACATTCAAAATGGCAGACCAAATTTTTGACATCTTAATAAAATAGTATTTTTACATAGTGTAGGTTCTTTAATCACATCTACCTTCAAATTTTACTTTTAAACGAAATATTACGCCTTTCTCACACTTTTCACCCATCCTATATAAACTTCTGTACTCTTGTTCTATTCATGTTTGGCCTTTGAAATATGTTTGTTACATACACTGTGCTTGCTTCTAATACTCAATATTATGCAAAGGATGTCCAATAGTGTTTGATTCAAAAGCAAGAATATAAATTATCAAAAAATAATTGGGCAGGATAATTTTATGATAATCATCACCCTATATCTATTAATGTCTTGAAACTTGGTCAATTCTTCTTTCAACTTGAAGTTAAAAGTTAAGTTTTTTAGTATATATTTTGAACATACATGAAATATTTATGTTTTTTCAAATATTTTATTTTTGATTGTAATAGTTAATGTACCAAAAGATAGTGGTTTGGGGAGACAATTAAAACCAATGATCAAAGTATACTTGAAACTCCTCGATGAGACTGTACAGAATGAGGAAGAAGAAGATGATGTTTCTACTAAAAAATTGTTGCAAATTTTAATATCGGGATTGTCTATGTTTGCCCAGCAGTTGCCTACTGAGGGCCCAGTAATTTTGAAGGTAAGCAGGTTAAGAAGAATTTAATATACAATTCTTTTAAAACAAAAACTAATATTTTCCCCCAGTTAGAGTATAGCATTTCATGAGTATGCCATTTCCAATTTGGTAAATAACGAATGTCTTGAATGCAAAATAAAATCATTAGCTGTTTCTTTCAAACTTGGAGTCAATAACCCGAATATCAGATCTGGCACTACCTATTGGATTTCAGAAACAACTTATTGGCCTACAAATAATATTACGATTTCATTTAGAGTTTGAAAAAATTAGAAATTAAAATTACTTCCCCATGCTACGTTCCTCCAAACTAACCTCCAATTTACCATAGGAATACACCTATATGAGAAAATTTACAAAATCCATAACACGACTTTATTACGACACACATTGAAATTCAAAAAACACACTACGTTTTCACAGCTTATAGGTCGAACTACTTCACACGAATCTATTTAAAAAACCCAGAACTGTACAGAAATTTTACCCACAGCATTCGATGTAATGTAGCAAAGATCAACCTCCACAAAATCCTTTTACCAAAAATCATGATTCCCAATATTTGTGGAGATAGTAAAATATTGTGGAGGTTGACAATATTAAAAGGATAACAAAATTAAAGAAAACCGAGAAAAAACAGCGTGTTCTTTAAGGTGACATAAGCTCAGCCCAACATTTAGGCCGAGACTCGTTGGCCACTGATTTTTAATCATGTAGTAACGAGATTTGAATGAATTTCAAAATAATTTTAATATACACAATGTAAATATTTTGTGGACTTTTATTTTAACTAATTTATCATACAGAGAATTTATTTGTAGATATGTTGATGTAAATAATAACACTTTAATAATATTTCATCATTTTGTCAAAAGTTATATCATTATTTCATCAATAATCCACAATCCAAAATTTTACATATTTCATTTCATCGATCCCCACCAGAGTGTGAAACAAAAAATAGGCAATTCTGTGGCTTCTTAATGGATGACACGGATTGAAAGAATTGTTGGGTTTTAAAATTATTCCAGTTGGGACTTCCATGAGATACAGAAGGATTTCAAGAATTGAACCCATCCATTCTGCTAAAACTACCAGAATCCACTTTAACACATTCTAAAGGCAGAAACAGTATTCACTTAATTTATATCTGTGCGGGAGTGGTAATAATCAATTTGCGTTTTTATTACTAACCTCAAGAAATTTTACAAATTAATACTTGCACATGTCTGTGTGTATACAAAGCTAGAGAGAAAACTATTCGATGTTTCAATTAGGAATGTATAAATGTCAAAAAAAGGTTATGACATTTTTTGATAAACAACCCCCTTTTTGGCCAAAAACCCCCCAAAAAATCAGTTATTTTTTTATAAAAAAACGGCTTTAACGATTTTGATAAAATTTGGCTTATTTGTAGCCCTTAATGTACCCTAACATATGCAAAAAACCGCATCTTTCTAAAAATTCTCGTTTAGCTAACAATAATAATAACTGATTTTTGGGCTTTTTTGGCCGAAAAGGGGGTTGTTTTTCAAAATCTTTTTCGTGCATCTATACAGGCCTAATTGACGTGTTTGGTGCAAATTTGTTCGAAATTGATCGAATAGTTTTCCCTCTAGCTAATAATAATAATAATATTTATTAGTTAATCTTCTACTTTAATATCACATCTCCTACCTTTTCTACAATTATGAAGTCTCAGTGAATCTGTTTAATAATTTAAATATGTTTGTGAGAAAGTATGTGCCAGTTCCTGATACCGTTTATTATTATTTAAAATGGGTTTTGTATACAGTGATATACTTTCCAGTATATCGTACAGTGTGTTGTATTACGTACCCTTTTTACTACGAAATGTGTGGAAAAGAGTTAGGTACCATAATTTGAAACCACAAAATAGTCTTTAAAGGATATTCTTTATTTAATATCTATTGGTCATAATGAAAGTAAATATGTTTTAATTTAAATTCTTAACTAAATAAATTAGATATATATTTTAATGACTGATTCTCTTTTTCAGACCTTGGATTGGATAACAAACTTCGCTCAAAATAGAGGTTTACCTGTTGTTCCCCATGCTAAGAGTTTTATAACACTACTGTTTGCATTAATAACTCGATGTAAGCCTGAATCCTCACTGTTTGACAGTTTAGCCATTCAGTTGTGTCATCTTTTTGGAACTATTAATGAGGTAGGTACACTTTTTTGTTTGACAGTTTAGCTGTGCAGTTTAGAGTTTGTTATTTTATTTTGTTTGTTACCTCATGTGTTTGTGCGGTTGACTATAATTTCTGTATTGTTTACGTAAATAGGGGTCTTCCGTGCGCAGCCTAGTGCGGGACTTTCATGCAAGCACTGAAAAACTTACCGGGCGAGTTAAGTACAATATTTTTCATTTTACAACAACATACTTTTAATCAAAACATCTTTTTATAAAAAAAACATGTACTTTTGACATTTTGAAAATATAGTGTGGGGTATTGTTTTATATGTTTTTGGGAACGGGAAAACTGATTTCAAGAGTTTAAAAGTCGTAGCGCGTCGGGATTACGTATTTGGATCAAACTTTTGAAAATTCAGTGTTGGGTATCGTTTTATATGTTTTTGGGTACGGGAAACCGATTTTGACAGTTAAAAAATCGTACCGCGTCGGAGTCACGTTTATGGATCAAAATTTTGAAAATTCTGTGTGTGGTAACGTTTTATATGTTTTTGGGTACGGGAAAATCGATTTTGACAGTTAAAAAGTCGTAGCGCGTCGGAGTCACGTTTTTGGATCAAAATTTTGAAAATTCAGTGTGGGGTATCGTTTTATATGTTTTAGGTGCGGGAAAACCGATTTTGACAGTTTAAAAATCGTAGCGCGTCGGAGTCACGTTTTTTGGATCAAAATTTTGAAAATTAAGTGTGGGGTATTGTTTTATATGTTTTTAGGTCGGGGAAATCCGATTTTGACAGTTAAAAAGTCGTAGCGCTTCGGGATCACGTTTAAGGATCAACATTTTGAAAATTCTGTGTGAGGTAACGTTTTATATGTTTTTGGGTACGCGAAACCCGATTTTGACAGTTAAAATGTCGTAGCGTGTCGGAGTCACGTTTTTGGATCAACATTTTGAAAATTAAGTGTGGGGTATTGTTTTATATGTTTTTAGGTCGGGAAAACCGATTTTGACAGTTAAAAAGTCGTAGCGCTTCGGGATGACGTTTATGGATCAACATTTTGAAAATTCTGTATGTGGTAACGTTTTATATGTTTTTGGGTATGCGAAACCCGATTTTGACAGTTAAAATGTTGTAGCGCGTCGGAGTTACGTTTTTGGATCAACATTTTGAAAATTCTGTGTGGAGTATCGTTTTATGTGTTTTTGGGTACGAGAAACCCGATTTTGACAGTTAAAAAGTTGTAACGCGTCGGAGTCACGTTTTTGGATAAAAATTCAGTGTGGGGTATCGTTTTATATGTTTTTAGGTGCGGGAAAACAGATTTTGAGAGTTAAAAAGTCGTAGCGCGTTGGAGTCACGTTTATGGATAAAAATTTTGGAAATACAGTGTGGGGTAACGGGACAGTTTTTGGGTACGGGAAAACTGATTTTGACAGTTAAAAATATCGTTTTATATGTTTTTGGGTACAGGAAAACCGATTTTGACAGTTAAAAAGTCGTAGCGCTCGGGATCACGTTTATGGATCAACATTTTGAAAATTCTGTGTGGGGTATCGTTTTATATGTTTTTGGGTACGAGAAACCCGATTTTGAGAGTTAAAAAGTCATAGCGCTTCGGGGTCCCGTTTTGGTCAATATTTTGAAAATACAGTGTGGGGTATCGTTTTAGATGTTTTTGCGTACGGGAAAACCGATTTTGACAGTTAAAAAGTCTTACCGAGAAAACCGAGAATTATGCGTAATTTGTATGTCCCTTGGCTTTTCACTCAGGTCTAAACAGATAGAAAACAGCTTTTTTTGTACAGTATAGTGAAAATATATATATATATATATATATATATATGTATACATTTTATAATGAATCCAAATCAGCACTTTTATGTAAGTTTCTCTTAGTTCGATAACAATATTAAAAAATAACATTAACGTCAAAGAACCATACAGTTTAAATTAATTAACAATTTTATGGTAATTGGAATCGAGAATCGGGAATCGATTTCTTGGAATCGGAAACGTTATTAAATATCAGGTAGATATTACCTGTACTTGTAGGCTTCATTACAATACCATTTCAATTTTTAAATTAATACAAAATAAGTTACTTCTTCTGAACCAAACTTCAGCTTATTTTCTGGCTCAAATTTTCTTCTTGTAAGATTGTCTCCTCTGTTATTATACTTTAATATTTTACTTTTAATTACCAAATACATTTACATAGCCTCCGAGCTTCCATAAGAGTTCAACAAAGAATGTCGGAAAAATTTTAAATTCGGGCCCTTACAATTGAAAACCACTGCTTTAGTTCTATCTAAACTATTTATATTTGGTATTTTATTATGTTTTCATTCAGTTTGTCCCATAATATTGTAATACTTTTTCGATTTGATATAATTGATGAATTACATATTGTTAAAATTGTTTTTATTTATAACTTTGTTTAAATATCCATATTTTTCTGTTTTTTCACTCGTGACTTTCCGCTAACGATCGGATCACAAACATGGTTACTGTATCGACATATCGATTGACTTATGAGAACATATGATTCACGCTAATCTTATCACACTAGAACTATTCAAATTTCTACCTATATTATTTACACTTTACAATATTTAGATTATTTAATATATACATAATTATTCCAATTCCATAATTACATATTACATATTATAATCGTTTTCCCAATAAGAATAGTGAAGCTTGTCATTAGGTTACTGAAATTAAATCTTTTGCATTTACATTTATTTTTTGACAACATAAGTATAATTAATATTATTATTATAATGATTTATGTTGGTTAATCAAAGTTCCAAAAGTCCTGAATGTTCAATTATCTACTAATTTGTTGAATTACAATTTTGAGGTTAATTTAATTTAAAGGTTTGTTTACATGCCTACATGGCTCTTTGATTATTTCATCGCTTTTTTCACTATTCTTTTTATGTTTTTAACCAGGACCAGATATTTACAAATTACAATTGTTTAACTCCCTCTGCTACAATAAAAAATGTTACAACTGTCCCCTTAGATTTTCTTTACAAAACAAAAAGAATCCTTTAAAAAAAATCTATAATAAACAATAACAAATTCTTTAACATTACCGGTAACACATAAAAGAACAATTATTTATTTACAATATCTATCTTTTAATTATACTGAATATAAGTATCTTATATCCTACTGCAATCTCCAATAACCAACATCATTCAATTTTCTTTATTTTATATTTAAATATTTTCCTACGCAAACTTTAGGATTTGTCTTGATGTTACCTGTACTCATAATACATGTATTGTCCCGGTAAATGTTTTCCCTGGTCGAGCTATGCCTTTCTGTCCTCGCGCGGACGTACGGGCTTTGTCAGGATGGTGGATGGCGAGTAGGTTCTTCAATAAGGTGACGAAAGACTGTTTCACTTCAGAGCGTTTATTTAAAGTAAAACAATCTATTCCTCTGCTGGTCCGGACTTATAACTAAACTAAACTAAGGTAAAGGCAAGCGAGTCTACATGATGTGATCTGGAGTCTTCTCCAGACCATGGTTACTAACAGACTGATTTAGGCTTGAACATCTAGCTTCAAGCTGGCTCCCCCCTCCTTTAATTATAAACTGTGATGTCAACTATTGTAAGAATGCAAGTTATTATTTAACACAACCACTATCAACATAGATCCAGTGGTCATTGTCATATAAGTTAGTGGGTACCCGTCACAAAATGTGCAGTTGTGCCACCTTTTTGGAACTATCAATGAGGTAGGTACAGTTGTTTTGTTTGACAGTTTAGTTTAAATGTGGAGTTGTGCCACCTTTTTGGAACTATCAGTGAGGTAGGTACAGTTGTTTTGTTTGACAGTTTAGTTTAAATGTGCAGCTGTGCCACCTTTTTGGAACGATCAATGAGGTAGGTACAGTTGTTTTGTTTGACAGTTTAAATGTGCAGTTGTGCCACCTTTTTGGAACTATCAAAGAAGTAGGTACAATTGTTTTGTTTGACAGTTTAAATGTGCAGTTGTGCCACCTTTTTGGAACTATCAATGAGGTAGGTAAAGTTGTTTTGTTTGACAGTTTAAATGTGCAGTTGTGCCACCTTTTTGGAACTATCAGTGAGGTAAGTACAGTTGTTTTGTTTGACAGTTTAAATGTGCAGTTGTGCCACCTTTTTGGAACTATCAATGAAGTATTTACAGTTGTTTTGTTTGACAGTTTAAAATGTGCAGTTGTGCCACTTTTTTGGAACTATCAATGAGGTAAGTACAGTTGTTTTGTTTGACAGTTTAAATGTGCAGTTTTGCCACCTTTTTGGAACTATCAGTGAGGTAAGTACAGTGTTGTTTTGTTTGACAGTTTAAATGTGCAGTTGTGCCACCTTTTTGGAACTATCAATGAGGTAGGTACAGTTGTTTTGTTTGACCGTTTAAATGTGCAGTTGTGCCACCTTTTTGGAACTATCAATGAGGTAGGTACAGTAGTTGTTTTGTTTGACAGTTTAAATGTGCAGCTGTGCTGCCTTTTTGAAACTATCCATTAATAATATATATTAAATTTTTTACAGTAATTTTGTTTCCTTTACTTGTAATATTCATTGATCATGAAATAACACAAAATTGCAATGTATTATTTTATTTTTACTTGTTTCTAAATTTTTAATTGTGCAGAAGTTTAATAAGTTTATATTTATCAGTAAGCTGAAAATAAATAATATAGTATTTAGATTTTATCTTTAATTAGTCAATATTTTGCAAAGCAATAAAACTTATTTTTATTTATGCCTGAATTGCCTGAATATAATAATCACTTTTAAACAAATTCAGTTAAATTATTTTTTTTTAAAGTGTAAAGTAAATAGTGTTTAAAATTTAGGAAAGTAAACGATGTTTTAAATTACTTTCCTAAATTTTAGTTAATACAAAAATCTTTTCTTTGAATAGGCAGAAGTTGAAGAGAGTCCAACTACACTTAAAATTGTAAATGAAGTGACAAAGACTACAGTGCTGCCTTTACTATGCTCTAACCTAACAAGTTGTTTGGATCAAGTTGACTGGTTAATTGTTCGCCTTCGTGCAGAAAATTTAGTTCTTATTCATCCCACCGCAACAAAGACCAGCCCTCGGACTCGTAAGTGTGAATTATTTTTCTTATCTACTAAGGATAACAACTTTAAATATGTAGAGTGTATTGTAAACTTTGTTAGATTAGATTATTATGTAGTGGACTCTCCTTGAAGATGGTTTCCTTGTGCCCTCCCAGCTGAATAGAAGCCCTTTACGAGGTCCAGGATTTTCTCCACCAAATACTTGTCTTCTTCGTCTCCTGGTTCCTCAATTCCAAAGAGCTCTCTCCTTTTGCGCTCCAGAATCCCGCAATCAAATATGATGTGTCTTGCCGCCTCTTCGGCCTGATCGCAAAGCCGACAACTTTAGTCGCCTTCCAGGACTCCCACATGTTTCTTGAACTGATTATGTCCAATAATTAGTCCTACAGCCCTTTTGAGCTGTTGTCGGTTTAACTTGAGTAGGAACTTGGTAAGCTTAATGTTTGATCCCTTGATCAGTTGTTTACTTTGTGTATGCCCGGGTAATCTACACCATCTTTGGCGTAGTTGTTTAGTGCGCTCTTCACCGTGCTACGGCTAATGCAGCACATTGATTCCAGAACCATCAAGGGTGTGGACTCTCCTTTCTTTGTATGAGTATCTGCCATCTCATTTCCTTGAATGCCATGATGTCCTGGCACCCAATTCCGAGGGTTATTGTGAAGGATCTATAGAAGACATACTCAGAGGGCATTGTGTCAGTCACAATGTCTAACACCAAGTTTTTAAATATGGTGTTTACAGTCCGAAATACCCTACTTCGTTCACACTCGTTAGTCTGTATGCAGAGTTCCTTGCCTTCGAAATTGTTTGTCCTTTTTTGGTAGATTTCTAGAGGCAGTAGTTCAAGAAGCACCTCCATAGCTGCTGTAGGGCAACTTCTGAAAGCTCCAGTTATGCATAGGCATGCAAGTCATTATAGACCTGTTCACTAGCAGATCCAGATAGGGGCGCAGGAGGCACTTCCCCCCCCCCCCCCAGAAGGTCAAAAATAATGTTTTTAGTTATAAAAGTGAACTTAACTTCGTAAGGTTATTAAGAATTGTATGTTTCTAAGAAACGGCATAGACAATGAAGGGAATGGTCTCTACTCTGATGTCATTAGCTACCAATTCCTTTTTCAGTGACCTTCAAGGAAGGAGATAATTGTTTCGGCCGCACGCCTTGTGACAGCCCTAGTGTGTATAGTGTTCACCAGCTGTTCCTTGCAACTTAAATAAAAACGGTGGTCCATTTTCTAGAAATCCTGTTTCTTGTTTGGCGGTCGGCCTCTTAGTCTACAGTGTACGAGTGTACAGCGATATTTCTAAAAACTAAAGTGCATTAGATTGATGAAAAAAAATTAACTGGTATCGCATTA
This sequence comes from Philaenus spumarius, assembly GCA_018207615.1. Classification (NCBI taxonomy): domain Eukaryota; kingdom Metazoa; phylum Arthropoda; class Insecta; order Hemiptera; family Aphrophoridae; genus Philaenus; species Philaenus spumarius. Next base: position 148,431 of record JAGFPH010000815.1, read on the forward strand.
GTATCAATATGAGTAAAAGACAGCTTTTGACAGTAAAAGACAGTTATTCACAAAAAAGCTAAAGATAAGTTGAAAATATAAAATCACTACTACTAATTGTTTTGTCAGTTTAGTACGACTTTGTAATAATAAGTATACGATTTTTCTCAATAACCTATTCCCATAACTCAGTGGTGACAACTGTGACAAGGTTGAAAAACTAAAAAATTATATAATGGTATTTATATTTATGGAACTATAGATACAAACAACAACCATCAAATATTTATTTTATACAAAACAACTTAATTGATGCTACCAATTTATATATGTGGTGTGAAAATTAAAAGGGACCTCTTGTCGGGAGAGTAAAATTTTCAGTACAGGCAAAATAAGTAGTAAGAGTAAAAATTATTGACTTTTCTTTGACTGGTTAAAAATTTAATAAAAACAAGCTTAAAATCCAACAAACAACCTCTTGTATTATTAAACTAATAATAATCTAGACAATCTATTATTAAAAATCACAATGATTAAAAATGCATTAATTATGCAAAGGTGTAGTTTACTCTGTGGTAAGCAGCTGCATAAATAAAACAGGCGTTGGCATGTGTAGATGAAATAAAACAATAACACAAAATGTTTTATTTCATCTATATTGTTCTCACAAGTCCAGCTCATTATTTACTTATAAGTGTTGGCATGTGTGTTTTTCTACCTTTTTCGTAACTAATTTTCATTTGGCCATAGCTTCCTTTATTTATATAGAATTATGATTTTGTGTTAAATTGTTCAGAAATCAACCCTCTTTAAGGAAATAACAACAACTCAATTTCCAAAATTTGAGACAAGAGATCCCTTCTCATATTCTGTATCACATATTAAGGTTGTTAAGTAAAAACAAACACTGTTATAATCCACACACTATTTATTGTATCACAACCGGTTTCGATCTTTACAGATCATTGACAAGTGAACTAAAGTAGTGATCATTGGTAGTTCACTTGTCAATGATCTGTAAAGATCAAAACCGGTCATTGATACAATAAATAGTGTGTGGAATAGCAGTGTTTGTTTTTACTTAATAACCTTATTATGATTAACTTCCACAAAGTGAAAGCCTCAAATTTCAAAATTTATATGTGTTAACAATGTGGCTATATACTGTGACTAGAGTCTGTAAGTTAGAAATTTCAGGCTACATTTTTTTATGCTTACATTTTTAAATCTCTAAGTTAGCAACATAACCTTCAACTCAGCTGGAGTGTTATTCTTCACATTTGCCCAATTTGATATTAATATATACATAACAGATTTCTCTAATGATTATATCAGTACGATTTTAAAAGGAGCAGAGATGTATAAAGAAGATCTGCCTTCTTCTCAAGCACTTGAAGGAGAACTAAGTATCTTGAAGCATATGTGGTTATCAAAATCAGATACATACCCCAAACATCCTGCTGAAGCTTTCAAATACACTGCAGATTTTCCCAACATTAGTGTGCTTTTCAAGCTCATATGCACGCTTCCAGTTACTGCAAGCACTGCAGAAAGATCCTTTTCAGTTATCCGAAGAGTAAAAACTTACTTGCTGTCCACAATGAGAGAAACCCGATTAAATGGACTGGCAAGCCTTCATATCCATTGTGATATTGATTCAACCCTAACTTTACAGCAAATGAAGTTTGACACTACAGCTGACTCTTGATAATCCGACAGGTATGGGTTCGAGAGGGTGTCGGATTACAAAAAGTGTCTGGATTATCGAAAGTGATTTTTTAATAATGTTTGTTAATCGCCATTCCGAATATTGATATTTATTAATAAGTATATGAACTTACCGTCTGCAATGTTCTTATGCTATCGTCGTTTAAATGACAGCCGTTTCGGCTATTCAGCCATTTTCAAGCAGTTCAAGTTTCCCTTCGTCAAACACAAACACTTAACACATAGTTACATATAAACACAAAACATTTACACACACTTAACATTCAATAAACACACAAACTCAATAATCGATTGTCTTTCATGATGTCCAGTACATACTGCGGATATGCGTGATATATCTTCGGGAGGGGGTAGTGTCTTATCTACCTTCATCAAAACAGTATCGTACAGCGCATTTGAATTAAAGTTCAATTTTTTGTTCAGTAAAATGTTGTTATTCCCTTTATAGTTCTTATAAATTTCAAATTGTTCCAGAGCATTCATAAACTTTCCCTTTTTTAAATGTCCAAGATTAGCAGTAAGTTACGGAAATTACTTTAATTTTCATATGTAATACCATTTAAGACAGTGGGCTTATAAACCAATTAATTTTACCTTGTGACACAAAGGAGTCATGAAAAAATATATATACATGTACAGAATAAAAAACATTAATTGTGTACAGGTAGTCCCCGTTATACACGGTCCCGATTTACACGATTTTGTTTTTACGCGGTAAGAAAAGCTCTTGTTAGATTTTGTATTCGAGCTGAGTTGTTTGGAGTGTAAGCTACAATTGATAATTTTATAAGTTATTGGCGCGCTATTTGTCATCTCATTATCCCCTCAAAGTCAGTACCCCTCCTCACCCCTACTTTCTTTGTTACTGTTTGGGTTTGTCTATTTTTAGAACTTAGTCACATCAAGTTACGGAGAGTATCAATCTATCTTTCGTTGTCATTAGCGTGTGCTGTGTAAATCGTCTAGCAAGCGTATTTCCTGTTAGCATTTCATTGAGTGGTGTTACATATTATTTATTTATTTATTATTTTTATTTATAATATTTTTCAGTGTTATTGAAAATGTCTCAAAAACTCAAGGAACAGCAAGTGCAAGTATTAAAAAACATGTGAGAAATTCTCTTCCATTGGAGATTAAACTTTAAGTTTTAAAACATTTTGATAAAGGTGAACGTGTTGTAGATATTCAGCATGTAATGGGTCTTCCAGAGTCATCTATAAGAACGATGCGATCGAACGTAGACAAAATTCGTAAAAGTGTTGAATCTTGTACGAATTTAAAGTCTAGCTACATCGAGATGAGATTCAATGAAAAAATGGAAAAGCTTTTGTCGGCCTGGATTGAACACCACAACCAGCAGAATGCGCCTATTTTTAGGGCAATAATTCAAGACAAAGCTAAAAGTCTTTATGCAGACTTATCTCAAGACAATGAAAATACACCAACATTTAATGCTAGTAGAGGTTGGTTCAACCAATTTAAAGCTCAATGCTTTTCACAGCTGAAAAGTTATGGGCGAGTTGCTTCTGCAGATAATGAAGGAGCTAATGAATTCAGAGAAATTACATTAAAAAATATTATAGCAGAAGGTGGTTATATAACGAAGCAAGTTTTCAATTTAGACAAGACTGGCCTCTATTGGAAAAAAATGCCGGAACATTTATTTCTTTTGAGGAAAAAACTGCGCCTGGTTTTAAAGCTGCTAAAGACCGCTGCACATTGCTTTTTGGGGGCAACGCTTCCGGTGACTGCAAATTGAAACCATTGATGATTTATCAATCGGAAACCCCAAGAGCTCTTAAAAGTTGCGATAAAAGAAAACTGCCAGTGGTTTGGAGATCAAGCAAGAAAGGTTATATGACCGGAAAAATATTTTATGATAATTTTTCACAAGAGCTTGAACAAGAACTAAAACCCTACTGCGAAAATGAAAAGATTGACTTTAATATTTTGATTCTTGTGGATAATGTGTCGAGCCATCCCTCAGAAATATGAGCAATGAGGACCTGCTGTGTATGGAAGATTAAAATTGTGTAGAAATGTGTTAACCGCTAAAGGAATGTCAGAGGCTTTCCAAATGATCAATAATGCTTTAAGTTACTTTGAAAATAATGACCCTGATGAAACAAGAAGTGGAAAAGTGAAAAGAGAAGTTGAACATGTTATAAAGTGCTACCGAGAACTTTATAACTCGAAGTTAAAATCCTCAACACAACTGTCAATAAAAACTTTTTCCCACAAAAAACTGTTGTGTCAAAATGAACAGGAACCATGCTATTCTAAGTCTGCAGAAAATACTGGTCACGAGTGATAATATTAAATGCAGTAAAACACTCATTTTCTTTTAAAAATAATTTTAATTTGGTTATACCCTCTTTGTATTTATGTTTTTTTTTATAGCTTTTTTTTTAACGTCCTGCTGCTTTGCACTTTAAGGCTAATGAAGACGGGACCTACAGTTTTACGTGGAATCCGAACCACAGCCACTTTTCCATTGATGGTTGCCATGATGATTGATAAAGCTTTGACGCCTTAACAACCATGGCCATCGTGGCTCTTATAGATTTTTGTATTTATCTTCTTTTTTTTTGTAAATACAAGTCCCAACCGCTTGAAACATCTAACAATAATGGTTTTCATTGTTTTAGTCCCTTTGGCTATTTATAAATGGCCTTGCCATATCTGGATTTTCCCTCTCCGGATCGGCCGGTCGCCACATTAGTCCGAATATGACAGGTTGTACTGTATTTCAAATTAATTGTAATAATTGATTCACTTTAAAAAACCAAACTTTACAAAAAGTACAATCTAACCTCAAACATATTGTGTATTTATCTTTGAATTGCCATCTGTTATCCACATATTATTTATTCAACGCATGATGACATCAGATCTATGGTTGTGTTCAAACTCTATGCTCTCTTGATTTGCATCAAGCGATTATAATTACACAGATGTGATTATAACCTCTGTGTTGCAACTTTAGCCAGGTTGGCGCCATTTTTTCTTCATTTGCATATCTTACAATTAATAAAATAAATCAACTATTTTAATCAAATTTTCTCAGTTGTGGGACGGGTTATATTAATACTAATTATTTACCTTAAGTCCGTCTTGTGACTCCTTGTCGTTTAGTCTAAGACGACATGTTTCGGAGCCGTAACTCCATCATCTGGTCATCATCCCTCTGGTGAGTTCGTCTTGAACTAGTTGTCTTAAACTAAACGACAAGGAGTCACAAGACGGACTTAAGGTAAATAATTAGTATTAATTATCTGTGATTCGGACCAAAATCATGCAATGCAAATTAAAATGTTTACTCAATCCATTCTAGACTTCATTTTACAACAAAGCTGACAAAATATATACCATATAACATTTATGTTAATATTAATAATTTCCTAAGAGACGCAATTTAATTTAAATTACTACTTAAGATTTTTGACTCTACCAGCAGACCAAAAAGTTTAGTAAATATTATTGTCTTCCCAAAATGTTCAAATTTAAAAAAAGTATGTATTATTCTAATTATTACAGTAAGACCTCGATAATCCGGCACACTCGGGGATCTGGTGATGCCGGATTATCGAGGTCTTCCTTTAAAATGGTTTAAACATGGAATAAACTATAAATAAACGCACATGTACTATATATGAACACGTAAATTACACGTTGAAACTACGTAACATTAACTGCGTAGAGAGATTGCCGCTAACTGATGGTCCTCAGGTAGGCACGGCTCCATTCCCCTTTGTTGTTTTCTTCCCTTAGTACAATACGTGGTGGGGGTTTGGTATTTTTACTCAAACCTGTTACAAATTCTTCTAACCCCTTTCGCTTCCAAACCGCGCAAAGCCAGGGTGTATATTGGTCACGAAAAAGTCACGGATTTTAGTAAGGGATCACGGAAAAGTCACGTATTTTGCTGAAATGTCATGGAAATAAATTTTAAAAGCCTAAAACAAAATCATTTTGTACATAAAATATGTATAATATAAGCTCAGAAGACCTGGATTGTAACAAATATAAAAAAAAAGGTTCCGATACCTACACTATCGTGCGAGTGACACGCTGATATTATAATTGCGATCATAGCCCCGGGCTTCAAGATGATACAATATTTTTCCTATAATAACCTGATTAGTTTTTTATAAGAAGTATCTAGTAGCCATTAAAATAATTTTGAGCATATATGAAGTGGAGTAATTATGTATTTTATGTTGTTTCAATGTTTTTTTTTTTTTGCAAAACATGAATATAAACAGGAACAGCGTTCGGTAAGCGAGGAGTATGGGCGTAGTAGGGAACAGCAGAGCAGACAAGTTGCGGCGTAGTGATGAGCGATTGTTAGATGCTCGAGATGTCGGGTGTATTATTAAGAGAAGACATAAGTCAAAAGTGCTTTTAAGTTTTACAGAATAAAGATTTTGTATATAGAAACTCGATGTTTTAAAATTTTACCCTTAAAAGTCACTGATTTTTATTTCTGGGAACTAGTAGACAACCTGAAAGCTGTTTTAAATCTACAAGAAATTCAATACATCTTTTTCCAAAGACTTCAAATAATCTTCATTAAGTGGAATACGTTCAACAAAATACTGCCAACAATGAAAGTGTTAAACGGTCCCTTTAACGTTTTTAAAGGACAACGAGATCATGTTATTTGAATCGGTTCGATTTTTAGGAGAAATTTTGATTGAAATGTTTATTTTGGACAAACTTATTGAGCAGTAGATTTTTACACACTGTTTTTAACGGATGCGGGGCCAACAGACAGTGTAGAAAGGGCTTAAATAACTCAATACTTACAAAAACTGGCTTTTTTAATGAGTGCAAATTTTCAAGATGATGGATGCCGAACTATCGGGTCTGCCGGATTATCGAGGTCTTACTGTACTAATACTTACAAATTAAGTCGATAGGCCAAATTGCACAGTTTTGTAGAACTCATGGCGTGGAAAATCTTATCTTCTCAAACTCCTTATACATTCGTAGAAACCTTTTACTATCCGTGTAACCGTAAAACACTTGTACAGGAATAACACCTAGTCCTTGGACTATAAAATTCGTCGATATTTTACAAAAATCACCAATTTTTAATACTAATTAGCAGAGCTGTACAAAGAACAGACAGCCTACTCTATTACTGTAAAGAGAAGAGAGAGAGCTGTGTGCAAATCCGGACATCTTCTTTAATTTCATACGTCCAGTTCTCACCACTTTTGCCAATTTGTAATAGCTGAATTTTTTTTATAACCTTGTTTTAGGTACATCTCATGTATATCATTAAGTTACATATACAAACTTTTTTGTCTCTGCTCATGTAAAACATGTTTATTCATAACAAGTCTTTTATAACTTTAATTAATATCATTTTACAAACACTTTTATTTTCAATATTCTTTTATCGATTTCTATTTTACATCATATTTGTATATACTACATTATTTATAATTTATGACTGCTTTTATGTTTATATGGTTTATGTCTTCTACTATCAAATTATTGTTTTATTATTATTAAATTCATGTTGTTAATTGACTCTAACTTATTTTGTTCATTTATATAAACCTTTGCGTCTCTTACGTATAATGCTTAGTGTTTCATTATGGCCAAACTTTACAATAAATCTCTTTGTTTTATTTACAATTCTTCTCATCCTCAGTGGTCGCACATGTCACAGCTGTCATTTTACATTGTCAGCTCTAAACCGAATACTAGTAATTAATCTCTCAGTTCAGACATAAAATGTTGTATACGAGAGGATAGCAGATTTAATCATGCCTTACACATGATATTAATGTGGGATTTATTCCAACTTGACAGGTCGTGCCGCTTGTAGACGAAGAGAGAAGGAATTAGTGCAGCAATTAGGCTTCTGTGTAAACGTAGCACAATCTATCTGCTGCATCGCAGTGTTACCTGGACCATGTACAGAAGCTTTATTTAGAATGCTCTCCCATTTATATAACACTCTTACTTCTCTCACTAAATATTTCTCTTCTATTTCATCTCCTCACGATCATGTTTATCAGGACTCGAGGTTAGTAGGACAAATTTCCTAATAATTATATGTTGTATTAATGTCGTGTTTTATTAATGTATCATGTTGTGTGATGTACCAAACACATAAATGGATATCATATTTATTCTTTAAAAGAGAAAGTTTAAAAAGCAAACAAAAAATCTATATATTGTTTTTTAACAAAATTTGTATAAGATATAAATAAATGTGAAAAGATGAATTAACAAAAAAAATGAATAGCAAAAAATCTAAATTGTACATAAAAATAAGCCAGGTGTTTTTTTGGTAAAAAGTATGTAGGGCCTACAGTAAAACTGTCAATATTAGATTTTTTTATACTTCCAGAATTATTGTTTGCAACTGTTTGTTGATTATGGAAAACAAAATCTTCTATTTGCATTTCAACTTGTTTGCCTGTTATAAAGTGTAAAAAGATAACAGATTTGATAATTTTATAATTTTGCAAATATTTTGTTTTACAAGGATAAATATAAAGTATTTTTTTAAATTAGTATTCACGATTTCATTTGAAGTGCACTTTAACCTCTTATGATTTGTCAGATAGGTAATCATAATTTTTATATGCATTTGCAAGAAGAAAAAAATCTTAATTAGACACTTGAATAGTAAGACATTGAAGTGACGTCATTATTTTTGTCTAAAGGATGGATTAGCTCAATTTATAAAACATATTCAAATTAGATTATTATGTAATTTTCAAAATGGTTAACTTTTATTATTTTGAATTTTCTAATTATTTGTATTTATTATTTATTTTATTTTAAAGCTCTGGATTATTATTATAAATATATTTATTGTACTTACCTTTTAGGTCTGTTTAAAATCCTATTTGAATGTTATTAGCTATGGCTGTTTCATCAGGCTTTGCTCTTGCCATGAATACAAACTTCACACATTAAAAACACAAACACATAAACACAATACACATTTAAAAAATAAACTTAATAAAGACAAACAAGTAGGATGCATGTGGACCATACAATTATATTTATTATAACTCTTTTAGTAAAATTAGTGACTTTAGTATTTTTTAAATGTGTATTGTGTTTATGTGTTTTTAATGTGTGAAGTTTGTATTCATAACGAGAGCAAAGCCTGATGATGTCTCTGTGTAGATGAAACGGCCGTAGCTAATAACATTCAAATAGGATTATTTAAACAGACCTAAAAAGTAAATACAATAAATATATGTATTTTGTGTTAAGATAGTGTTAATTATTTTTCTTAGGTTTGGGAAAGTTGTTAAACTTGCCGGAGCCCATTTATCGGATCAAATTTCTGAACTCATTCTCTATGTTGAAGTAAGTGGATTAAAAATCTAAATTTGCAGGAAAAAAGTGTCAGAAGTTGTAACTAGATACTTAACTTAAATATTTTTTCTAATTTAGAAATAGAAAATATTAAGTTCATTGTGGAAAGGTCCCGAATCACTGATATACATAATAAGTTAATAATAAAATATTACCTTTTATGTCCGTCAAGTGATCTACTGATTTTCGCATTCAGTGGATCACTTGACGGACATAAAAGGTAATATTTTATTATTAACTTATTAGAAATATTAAGACCTTTAAAACTAATTTGAAATGTGTATTTTTGTCATCTTATGTATATATACATAAATTATATTTTTTTTTATTCTTGCATTTCATATAGGCCCGTATCTATACATAATTAATTTGCTAGGGGTTATTTTGTGAATAGAACTCCTCCTAGAGTTTTTAACCGATTTTGATGTTTTTGGTGTCATTTTACAGAGCTCACTCTGAAGTTGTGCTTCCCTTAAAATGAGCTCAATGTATGTTAAGGGCTTCGCCCCAGTGGCCCTCAAAGTTGCCATGTTAATCTTATGGAAGGTCAATCTTAAGGAAGAAGAAGAAAGATTTCTTTTGATTTTATCAGGGGCACAAAAAACAGCTGTTCGTATGAAAAGCTTAAAACAGTTGATTTTGATCAACAGCTGATTTTGATCAACAACTGATTTGGATCAAAACTGAATATAATTTTAGGTTAGGTAAATCAAGCAATAGCGAAGCATTGCCCGGTCCACTAGTATGTTTTAATCTTTTTCACACATTAAGCGCTAAGCTAAAATATGGGCTATCGCTCATTTAGAGTTAAAAAAATATAATATTTATTTTCTCAATGTTCTTTTTAAATTTGGATTTTTAGGGTTAAGAAATACACACGAAAAATACTCGACTAATTTTAAAATGAATTGTTTTAAATGTTTTTTAAGAATTAAAAAAATTAAAACTAAACTTAGCAAAATTTACAATTATTCAAAAACTAAAAGCAATACTTATTGTTATTTAAAAAATAAAATAATTACGTACTAAACTAAGAAAAACAAGAACTTATACAAAACTAAAACTTCAGAATGAATATCAGTCAACTATCAGTATAAACAAACAAGTAACAGCTGAGTGAAACAGATAGGCGTAAGCCGCACTAAGAACATTTGCGATAGTAGACTAATTTGCTCTGGCGACAGAACACAGACCGATATTGCGTAACAGACATTGCTTATATTTTTGATTTGGTCTAAACATACTCAAAGAACATCACCCTGAGTGCAGAAGAGTGCTTTTGGAAGTTTCGTGAACTATGGAATCATCTAAGCACGTGTTTGTGTGTTTGCGTTTAAGGCGCTAACCGCGCTTAGAGATTCGGTAATGCCGCGTCTAAAGGTGCTAGCCGCTCGTTAAGAGTTAATCTTTCTACTAGCATTAGATATTGTTTGGAAAAGATTTGATCACTTTTGCACGAGTCAAGCTATGATTTGACATACAAAATTGTTGTTGATATCTAATAGCTCATTTTCTCTTATAATATTGTTTACTGTTGAAAATTTGGCACCAAATAGATGTTTCCCTATTTAAATTGTTTACTGAAAATGATATCTGTATTTTTGAACCCACTCATCGGTATGACATCTGGTTCTACCATTATAAAATAAACATATAACTTGTCATTTGTTAAAATTGCCCAACTATTATTTTCCAGATCTAACTTTGGTTAACAAAAGAGTTTTATAATGATATATTTAAATATGTAATTGGTACAGTAATAATATTTAAATAGTTTTATGTAATATGTTTTTTTATTTATACCCTATTATTACTCTACCTCCGCAGTATGTTTTATATATGTAATTTTTGTAGCAATAATATTTTTATTGTTTTTTTTTTTTTTGTAATAATATTTCTTTTATTAATTTATAAACAATCACTTTGCGTCCACAGGATGTAAGCATGGGGGATAAAGACAAGAAAGGAACACTAATTTTAGCCCATGCTAAAAAACAGATGATCTACATCCCAAGACTGGTTGCTGATTTAGAAAATTTTTCTAAAGCAGTCACACTTTTGAGCAACAAATGCAAGGTACTGTATAACATGTTAATAATTTGTTTTAAAGAAATAGTATCAATATAATATAAAAGTTAACTAACAATTTGTTAATTTACTTTTTTCAAAAATTTTAATTTTCAGTTTAAAAATAAAATGTGTAACAACTTGAATAATTCATACAAGTTTTTTTTTTTTGTAAGTAGTATGTAGATTTATGTACAAAAGCAGTTGTTCACATTAGTATGTTATTTTATTGCATGGATGTTATCTAGGTATTTGTAAATAAATTGATTGGTTTCTTAAAAAAACGAAAAAAAAATTTAAAATTTTGCAGAGCTGAGTTTTAATAAAAATTATACAAGCGTACTAGGCCCTGCAACAAATTTTTTAAGTTTCTAGAGCGCCCACATCAAAGAGAAATATTGCCTGTTGAATAGAAATTTTATAATTTATTTTACTTACTCAGGATTTCACCATAGCCTTAGGTCTAAGAGTTATATCATATCACAAATTATAATAAGACATTTTGAAAAAAATTATACAACTAATTTCAGTGTAACAATATTTTCTTTATTAAAAAAAATTATAATATGTGTTTAAAGAAAAATTCATTATTACAATTATTTAAAATAATGAAAGCATTCTCTTAGTTAACAATAAAAATCCACCCTTTTTTAATATATATATAATTTTATAATAAGCAAAATATTACTTGTGCATGAACATAAGTATGAAAATAATTCGACCACGCAGCTGAACCGCTGACATGAGTTGAGCAAATTTCCAAAATTAAGTTTATATGCCTATGTTTTAGGGTTTCAACCAACAATTTGGGAAATAGGTCTACTCACGAAGGCGTTGAACAGCTGTCTGTGTGTACGCAATATATTAGTAGAATTTATTTTCTCCTAGTGGCCTCGCGAGTTTGCACCACTTGGCTTGAACCGGGTACTTTTATGGTATTTTACATTTTGGTCGATTTTGGGGGAACCAAGCGAGCTATAAGGTCGCGTAAAAAAACAAAATGTGCAGAATAACATCCTACATGTATATTTATAGAAAAAACTCTAAAAAAATGTCATTCTCGTAGTAAAAATCTAAAAAAATAGTTACTTCCGGTCAAAAAACGTACTTCCGGTTGTTGGATTTTTTTGGCTAACGAACTCATCCAAGCGACATAGACAACCAACATGTGGACCAAATCGGACTTAAAATGCGGCCGCTAGAGTGCGAACACATATATACATATACATATATATATATGAATTTTAATGACACCCCAAAACGTGTTCTGGGGACCATGATCGGTGCTCATTTGCTACTCCTGACCTTGGGTCTCACCATAAGGGCCACTGCAATAGCTCATTTTTCCTATGGAAATTCGCTAATAAGTATGTGTTAGTTATACACAATTGCTTATTTAGTACAACTTTGTAACCAGAAATATATACTTTAATATCCATATAATTAAAAACATTCATAAATAAACGGTACCAGGAACTGGCACATACTTTCTCACAAATACATTTAAATTACTAAACAGATTCACTGTGACTTGTAGGGTGGGGTAGGAGAGTTTTTTTATTAAAGTTGGAGATTAACTAATAAATATTATTATTATTATCTAGAGAGAAAACAATTCGATCGATTTCGAAAAAATTTGCACCAAACACGTCAATTAGGTCTTCATAGATGCACGTAAAATGGTTTTGAAATTTTTTTTAAAACAACCCGCTTTATTGCCAAAAAACCCCCAAAAAACAGTTATTATTATTATTATTAGCTAAACGAGAATTTTTAGAAAGATACGGGTTTCTGTATATGGTAGGGCACATTAAAGGCTACAAATAAGCCAAATTTCATCAAAATCGTTAGAGCCGTTTTTTTATAAAAAAATAATAACTGATTTTTTGGGGGTTTTTTGGCCAAAAAGGGGTTTGTTTTTCAAAATTGTTCAAAACCCTTTTTCGTGCATCTATACAGGCGTACTGGGCATGTCTGGTGCAAATTTGGTTGAAATCGATCGAATAGTTTTATCTCTAGCTTTGTATACTTTTATTAAAGTAGGCGAATAACTAATAAATATTATTATTATTAGCTAGAGAGAAAACTATTCGATCGATTTCGAACAAATTTGCACCAAACACGTCAATTAGGTCTTTATAGATACACGTAAAAAGGTTTTGAAAAATTTTGAAAAACAACCCTCTTTATGGCCAAAAAACCCCCAAAAATCAGTTATTATTATTATTATTAGCTAAACGAGAATTTTTAGAAAGATGCGGGTTTTTGTATATGGTAGGGCACATTAAGGGCTACAAATAAGCCAAATTTTATCAAAATCGTTAGAGCCGTTTTTTTATAAAAAAATAATAACTGATTTTTTGGGGGTTTTTTGGCCAAAAAGGGGGTTGTTTTTCAAAATTGTTCAAAACCCTTTTTCGTGCATCTATACAGGCGTACTGGACATGTCTGGTGCAAATTTGGTTGAAATCGATCGAATAGTTTTCTCTCTAGCTTTGTATACATACAGACATACAGACATACAGACATACATACAGACATACATACAGACAGACATTTTGTAAAAACCACTTTTTTGGACTCAGGGGGTCCCAAAACGGATATTTCCACAAAAATCTCAACATCGATTTTTTTTGCGATCACTATACTTTCTCTATACTATAGTATAGTGAGAAAGTAAAATGAATAATAATTAACAATAAACATAATTTTAAAGAAGTACTTTTAGTTGTGTCATCACAAACAAAAAATATTTAAAAATTCAAAACTAAAGTTTTTGTTTTTAATAATATAATAGTGCAGTAGAATTAGAGAAAACGCATGTTGTAATTCGTTTCAGAATGCCATGTGGAAAAATCGATGTATTTATGCATAAAGTAAATGACATTTTTCCAGATCCACTTTTGAACATCCAGAACTTGCAAAGTTGAATTTTCTGGTTGTGTAGCAGTAATGACTTACTTCCCCCTATGATTACCCCCTATCTTCTCACCGCTCAGCAACTGCAGTCTCTTTGAAATCATTCACAGTAGAACCCCTCTTAATCGGCCTCGGATCAACCGGTCCTCGGATTGACCGGCCTATCCCATGGAACAACAAGTTTTTTTTTTCTCTTACAGATTATATTACTGTAACTGGCCGAAGCCTTAAACATTGATTGTTAGACGGATATTTCCTGGAAAATAAAGCTGGGTGACGCAACTTGAGGTGTGCAATGTGTGTTAGTGTTGTAGCAGACAGAACACGGAAGGGGGAGCGTTAGTTTGATTCTCCTCTTGCTTCCGCAGCAACTGTATTTTTTCTTAGAATCAATTGACAAAACGGTATCCTTTGTTTCTTTTTCTTCGTCTGTTGCTTAACATACTGTATTGCGTAATATGTAGAGCAGTTAAAAGATTCAACGGCATTAGACATGATTAACGTACGAAATTAGAGAGACTTGGCATTAAAAATCTTTTAATGTTAAGAACAGAAAAAAATAAGTGTTTTTTTTTCTTTTATACACTTTTTTGATTTAAATTCAGTTTTCAAAGTTTAAAATGTTTAATTTGTTTATGTATGTGGTTCTTACAATAAAATGGGTTGCAATAACGTCTTATTTGCTTGTTTATTTATGAAATATGTAGGTTATTTTTTAACAAAAATCTATTTTTTACGGGAACCTCAGATCAACCGGCCAAACAGGTAACCGGCCAGGGTCTCGGTCCCGACCAGACCGGTTAAGAGGGGTTCTACTGTATTGCACTTAAAGAACTTAATTTTCCATCAAACTCAATGGTAATATAAAGTTTAAGTATTGAACTAGCACTGACTACAATAGTAACCCTTAATGTTTATAAATAAACAAATTGTGAATTTAAAGAAACAAAAAATATCTCGGCTCTTAGTTGAGCTAGAACAACCTTTTTTAAAAAAAATACGTGTAAAAATGCCAGCGATTGGAATATTAAAGTGGCACACCAATATTTCCATTTGTAGCAAAGATATTTCCAAAAAACCTAAGTTAAAAAGTCATACTTTTTCAGTCACCATTTTGAGGGTTAAAATAATGAAAATTTTATTTACCCTAAGAACGTATACTTAAAATATAAGTCTCGACGAAAAACATGAGCCTCCTATGAATAAATTTAATAACTCGTAAACCAATTAATATTTTTTAATTCAATTTCAGTGGTAACTTAGGGGCCATAAAAGGCTTATTTTCTGAAAGTTTCAAGCGTCTAGGTTCTATTATCAAAGAATGACAATACTTGAAAATTTGAAAAAGGTAATAGCTTTTTGCAATTATTTAAACAAATTACTAATCGATTTTAACTTAAAAGGTCTCAATTAGTACCGTACAAGTATAAAAAATTTGAAATACCCATTGGCAATTGTCTTCAAACTATATAAAGAAAACCGATTTTTTCCCAATTTTTATATATTGAACTTGTTGCTAGGTGGGTGCAGTCACCATTAAAGTTGAATGAATAGTGAACTTGTTGCTAGGTAGGTGCAATCAACGTTTAAGTTTAATAGTGAACTTGTTGCTAGGTGGGTGGAAAGTCATCCTTTAAGTTTAATAGTGAATTTGTTGCTAGGTAGATGCTGTCACCGTTTAAGTTTAATAGTGAACTTGTTGCTAGGTATGTGGAAAGTCATTGTTTAAGTTTAATAGTGAACTTGTTGCTAGGTAGGTGCAGTCAACGTTTAAGTTTAATAGTGAACTTGTTGCTAGGTGGGTGCAAAGTCATTGTTTAAGTTGAATACTGAATTTGTTGCTAGCTGGATGGAAATTCATTGTTTAAGTTTAATAGTGAATTTGTTGCTAGGTGGGTGCAAAGTCACCGTTTAAGTTCACTATTCAACTTAACGGTGACTTTGCACCCACCTAGCAACAAGCACACTATTCAACTTAAACGGCGACATACACCCTTTCACCTTCGAATCCAGTTGACTGACTATTACTGCAACGTACGACCTTCCTCCTTGATTCAAGTAAACAACTGACTGTAAAGTTGCACAGCAACATGCAGACTGGTGTAGTTTGCTTCTTCTTTTTATTCTATAAATTTATATCTGATCTCATAACCTTTTCCTGGAACCTTCTGTCAATTATACATCCGGTTATGTATGCTGTGTATTTCTATCTTTATTTATATTGTCACTTTGTCCTGACTTTAAACACTAGAATTATTTTTAATATTTATGACTGCCTAAAAATAAGAAATGTTTCACAATTATTATTAAAGGTTTTTTATTTATTGTGTGCTTACAATCTTATTTTTAAAATCTTTTCCATATTAAGTTTTATTGTTATTTATACTTTTAAATTTCTGAATTTAAAACTTAATTCCCTTTGTAGGGCAAATTATCTTATGTGCCTTCAAGGAATTGTATACGTTAGAATCTTTGCCAAAAAGCATTGTCATCAGCTGATTACCATCCAGGGTTAAGGCAGGCTTACTGACGCTGCTTTCTCTCTTACAATTCTACTATCAAAAATCAAAGATTATTGTAGATTTTTAAATTTAAATGGCTTCTAACATGAATATATATTTACTTTCTGTTTACTTTAGGACAAATCGCTGTTAACTAATGTGAAACTGACTACCATGCGAGATTTTAGACTTCATACAAAGACGTTGGAGTTGATTATGAATCAAAACAATCAGGTAACTGTTTTTTCTTGAGATATTTGAAAATTGTTATAGGAATGTACAATATTATAATGGTATCAAATCCCATCAATCACATAAAACCTAATAGCCTAGCCTAAGTATTATCAGTGAACACTTGGCCAAATTCAATTATTGAACCTATCTTATCTTGAGTTAAAGATAATCTAAAATTAGAGTAAACCAATTGTATAGTAATAATTGTAACCACATTAATTAATATAAGCAATTTAGAAACCAATCACTAAACCAGAAATGTATTAGAACAAAATATTATTATATCAAAACAAACCTTGAGAGGATCATAAGGCCAACCAAAGCACAAGTAACTCATAATTAACACATCAAACAATACATAAACTACAATTATAAACACCATTTCTTTATTCAACTCATATTTATCCAGTGTGAAGATCAGCAGAATTTTTCAAAACATAAATAATAATCAGTATTAGGTTAGTACAAATGTGAACATGCCAGCCATCTTGGTTCATAGCCGAGGAACAGCGAAGTCAAATACAAATTAATGTAATTAGGCAAATTAAATTGTAATGATAGAACACAATAGAAATATGATTACCACAAATAATTAGTCAGTAAAATAATATTATTTTATGTCAAAGATGTTAGTATATGATTATAAAATGTATTGTAAGATAGCATAAAATAATAGCGATCAGCCATATTAGTAGCAATTACCCCACTTGACACTAAAGTATCGTGAATCGTTAAATAATTTTATTTAAATAATATTTTGCATCCAAACGAAGGGCATTAGAAGAATATCGATATCAAATAAATACTTATGCTAAATTCAATTATGCAAAATTGTTCAAGAAAACTCATACAGCAGTGAACCCAAAGGAATTCGGAATCCAATCGGCCAATCAGCGCCACGAAAGATGTCTTCAATTCCAATACCGATACCCCTCTAGGGAACAATTAAAGGCAACGGCCAAGACCGTGGAATTTCAAACGAAAGAGTTAGTGTCTAGCAATCAAGCATAGTAGATGTGTTACAAATACAATAGTTTTCTTTGCAAAGTGTTCAAAATTAAAGTGATGCCGAGTGTAAAAACGAACCAAATTATAACAGAGATGTATAATCTGTTCCAACATAACAGTCATTATATTATAAATTATTTAAATTCAATTATATCAGCAAAATTAGCGAATTTTAGACATTCTCAAAAGAGATGCCCATATTTCAATTCAATTTTCTAAGTAATCAAACATGAATGCATAAAAAGATAAAGATTATCCAACCCTGGCCAATCAACCCTTACCGGGATTTAATAGATTTTTTATAATTACAATTAATAAAACACAAATTTACAAACTTTATAACCGAGTTAAGCCGATGGCAAAAGAGACATTTCCAATTAATAATTGTACATTTCAACCATATTAAGATATTTAATTGAATATTTCAATGTATAAATTCTGATTTTGGATCATTATTAAATCACATGTTGTTAAATATGTTTTTCATTTCTTAGTTAGTAAATCCTTTAGAAATTACGCTCCTAATTTGAAGGGCATTAAAGAATTAATAAATGAAAGGAATATTTGTACAGATTTATAAAGAAAAGATTCTTTATTGAGAGAGAAAACTTAATTAAATGAAAAATAATGTATAAAAATAATAGTAAGGAATCATTATAATATAATATATTATATAACAATAAACAATTTTTATATATCTTACAAAATAGTTTGTTTTATCTCTTGAACGTAAGACAACTTCAAACCCATTATTTATTATGAAGTTTGTTATAAAGGAGATTTATTATGATTAAACCCCATCAAGAGTATTTAAACTTATCTTTAATTTGAATCATATATATAATATATATAGTGCTCTAAAATCTATTCAAGAAAAATCAACTTTTATATACCTTACTCTATGAGCAAAACTGAGTTCATATAAATCTACTTTCCAAAATTCCCAAACATGAATATTACTCAGATAAACAATTCTCAAACAAAAATTGATTCTACAAAAACTAAAACTTAATATAAAACAATTATTTATAGGATAAAACTTGAACACAGAAACTCACAACTAATACGTTTTTTTATACAAGATACTGAGTATAGCTGAGCCAGTTATAGCTTGATTATTGTTGCTCATGCATTTCCTATCCTCCGGCCTTATTGGCTTCTTAAAAATATGTCGTTAATGTTCATTGATAAAAAATGTTGTGGTCTCTAACATATTTCAAAAATGTTATACACATTCTTGGCAAGGGAAACCTATCTGGCTCTAAATTTTCATTTAACTTACGATAGTCTTTCCCTCCTTTCCTATCCCGGTTTCTTTGCCAAAAACGCTGATGCCGCAAATGGACTTTATCAGTCCTTAATCGTATTGAGTTAAAGTTAATCTGTATTGTAATAATGCAATGGGATCATCGGAAGTCAAAGTCATTTTATCTCATTAGGTGGCATATCCACTTCCTCCAAATCTGCAGGTCATTTGGCAGAAAAATAAACATTTTTTCTGGGTTGCATCACAAGGTGTGTACCAAGTTTTGTTAAATTATTTTCAGTAATAAAAGGAATTAAAGGGGTTATGAACACTCTGTAAATTCACTTCGTATGCTAGAGGTTCTTTACGAGTTATACTATTCATCACACACTTGTTTAGTTTAAGCCGGTTCTACACGATGCTACGAACACCTTCCAACATTGGACGTTTGATGGTTCGTCACATCGTGTGGCCGTTGTTCAAACCTACGAGCGTCCAATGGCGAGCGTCGAACATTCGCATTTGACCATGTTCGGGTCGATGTCGGTATTTTTGCACCGAGTCAAAGGGATGCCTCCAACGTTTGAAGGAAAATGTTCGTTGGTTCGATTCAACGGCTACACGACTCGTTCATATGAAGCATTATTTTTACTCTCTATTTACACCAAAGACCCGTCTTGTTTATGTTTATCTCTGTGTTTAATATTAATCAGTAATATTATTCATTTAAATTTTCACAGGTAGCCTAAGTAGGCTACAATTTATATTTCATACTTGATACCGGTACTAGTAAGTTCCCGTGAAAAATCAGAAACAGATTACCGGTAATTAGATAATATACCTTTAAAAAATATAATTTTAAAAGTGTACTATTTTAAAAACAAATTTTATTTAGGCCTGCCTAAATATGATGTGGGGATTTTTAACTCGTTAAATGTGTACAATTAAAACATAATATATTGTTATAGACTGTCATCCTCGTCCATTTTCGCAACTGGGCCAACGTTTGTACCAAACTGTTTTCTTAAATATTGGATCAAACATTCGATTCACCGTGTAGCAGGAACATTCGCTGTACCATCTGTCGAACTTACTTGTCCCAAACGTTCGGTCCAACATTGGAGCGAGCGTTCGTAGCATCGTGTAGAACCGGCTTTACTCTCTATTTACACCAAAGACCCGTCTTGTTTATCTTTTACTTGATACTAGTAAATTCCAGTCAATATCACAGACAGATTGCCGATTTCTTACTAGTAAGTTCCCGTGAAAAATCAAAAACAGATTACCGATAATTAGATACTATACATTTTAAAAATATAATTTAAAAAAATTACTATTTTAAAATCAAATTTTATTTAGGCCTGCCTAAATATGATGTTAAATGTGTACAATTAAAAGATATATTATTATAGAGTGTCATCCTCGTCCATTTTTACAATTAGACAAACGTTTGAACCAAACTGTTTTCTTAAATATTGGATCAAACATTCGGTTCACCGTGTAGCAGGAACATTCGCTGTACCATCTGTCGAACTTACTTGTCTCAAATGTTCGTTCCAACATTGGAGCAAGCGTTCGTAGCATCGTGTAGAACCGGCTTTAGCCAAACCTCATCTATTTTATAAATAAAAATATTGAGCTTGACTTGTGAGAAGATATACTTGATAGAATAAACTTTCAACACCAAATATCACAACTAATACGTTTATTAACTCGTTTATAAACGTGTTTCAACGACAAAGTCACCATCTTTAGTGATGCACGAGCTGCAATAGTCAAACTATTCCTAAGGTGGAAACAGTTTTGTATAAATGGAAGCCTAATAACATTGAATTCCTGGGATCTTTGCTCTCGCATGAGGCTTGGTTAGATGTGCAGATTACAGTACAGGCAAAAATGGGACTCTTTTTTGAACTTTTTTTACATTATCTGTATCTTTCATGTCACTGGAGTAGAAGAGTTGTAATGCTAAGTCAAATGCATGGGTTACCAAGGGGATTTTGAAGTCAAGGGAAAGGATGGGGTTGTTAAGCCTCCAGAATAAGTGCACAAATGAAAATTTTTAATTCTTTTTTAAAAACTATAAAAAAGTATATAAAAGGGTCTTAAAAGCTGCTAAAGCTTATGAAATAAACAAAAAAATTACCCTTTCTGGTGACATATCAAAAACAACATGGCAAATCATTAATGGTTACAGGAGCATAAATCGGGTTGAGCTCAATGTCAATGGGAAAAAATTCTCTCAGACTTTTGCAATGGCTGAAATTTTCAATAATTGTTTTGCAAATATAACAAAGCCAATTTGTTTAGTAAAGAAACAGCGAAGGTTTTTAAAATTTAAGTAGTTCAATGATGCTCTTTCCTGTGAGTGAACTGGAAATAAAAAGAACAATAAGAAGTTTCAAAGCAAAAACTTCATCCGATTCGTATGGTATTTCAATGTGGCTAGTTAAACATTGTGAAAACGAATTGGTGAGACCATTATCTGCCCTGATCAAAGCCTCATTTGAGAGTGGAGAATTCCCACACGAATTAAAAATAGCAAAGGTTATTCCGCTGTTTAAGAAGGGAGAATCAAGCGATGTAAATAATTATTGCCCAATCTCATTGCTGCCAATATTTGGCAAAGTGGTAGTAAAGGCATTTTTGGTCAGACTTGTTAACTTTTTAAACAGGTATAAAATTCTTTCTGATTGTCAATATAGTTTAGGCAAGGTAGATCAACAGTAGATGCTGTTGTTCATTTAATATCATTTATAGTTAATTCTTTGGATAGGGATGATCAGGCACTCAGTGTTTTTTTTAGATCTCCCCAAAGCTTTTGATAGTGTAAATTTTAGAACACTTTTTAATAAACTTGAATACATTGGCATAAGAGGACTGCCTTTACGATGGATTAAATCATATATGACGGAAAGAACACAGCACGTAGTGATTGCTGGTGAGCGGTCCATTAAAGTAGAGCTCAAATATGGGTCCTCTAGGGATCAATTCTTGGCCCGGTTTTATTTTTATTGTATATTAATGATTTGTCAACATCTGTTAATATTGACAAAGTGGTTCAATACGCAGATGATGCAACTCTCACCTTCAGTGGTAAAAGATGAAATAGAATTTAGATGTTTTGATGAAATTAGTGTAGCTGGTCAGTTCTTTAATAATGGGAATTCACAAGTTAACTCCAAAAAGACCAATTTCATGTACTTTGGTCTCACTGAAGAGGCTAGATCTTCAGGTGCTAACATCTTTGGGGATGAAGAGCAACTAAAAGACGTCAGATCTGTTAAGTTTTTAGGTCTAAACATAGACAAAGGACTGACATGATGGGACTGGCATTGATACCATTTGCGGAAAAATAGCTTCTGGTATTTTTGTTCTTCGAAGCTTAGCTAAACAAGGGTGCAGCAAACATATCCTTAAAACTGTATACTATGGTATATTCTCATTTAAATTATGGGGAAATTCAACCAAACTGCAAAGACTATTTTGTCATGCAGAAAAGAGCCATACGAGTAATTTCAAATTCGAAAAATGGCCAGTCGTGCAGGGATGTATTTAAAGCAGAAAATAACACTTCCCTGTATTTATATAATGGAGGTATTACTGTTTTGTCCTTCTAAGTGCTGCAGCACAAACTTATTTCACCAGAAAGGGGAGTGACTTAAGATTGGTAAAACATGGACTAAATGAAGTAAAAAACTACCTGCTACCACTACTGCTTTATTCAACAGGCTCCCAGAGTCTGTTAAGAAAATAAAAAAAAATACAACTTTTAAAAAGCACCTGAAAGATTTGTTGGTGAGAGGTGGCTATTACTCCGTGGGTAAGTTTATTCAATAGAGGAATGAGTCTGGGAAAGCTGTGCCCGGATCCTTATTGGTTGTTTTGAATTTTTGAGGTATTGCTAGTGTATTTTATTGTATTGTGGATTCTATTTATTTATTGTTTTGTTTCTTTAATTATTGTTGTTGTATTCTCTGACTTTTTGTGTTTAGCTGACTGGCATACGTGTTTTGTTCTATCATATATAAGCTATTGCTAACATAAGTTCTCAGTTTTATTACGTACCTACTATTATGATTTACCTGTTATGAGTGATTGTTGAGTAATTTTGTGTAATCGGATGTATGGTGCTTTGTCATGTGTTTTGTATTTAACTGAAGTGTCCGAGACAATTTTTTTATTATTCAAATTTTCATGTACTTTTTTTAAATACTTTGCCATGGACACAATTGAAATTTTGTCAACAGCTAAATTAATAAAATGAAAATAACTTAATTTTCAAACAATAAGGCACTGTTGGTTTACTAAGTATGTATACTGTTTGCCTCTAAATCACCTCCTTTATTAAAAATTAAATATCTATTTTTCCCTTTATGTGCAGTGGTGTCATGGCTGCAGATGCAAGTGCCACTTTGAATTCTGTAATACCATCTCACTAGTTTTGTAATGTTATTTTAAACAATAGACACAACCCGTATCTAATGATATAGATATTTCATTTCCTTGAAAAATCTAGTACGTTCAAGATGATATCTGAATTTTTTTCTATATCAGAATTATTTTTATGGGTATTACTACTGACACTAAAGCAACTGTCAGCATGCAGTCCCTGACCTAGATGAAGAACCTATACTTATCCCCCATCTTAAGCCGCGGTCACACTAGGCTGTTTAGCAGCCGCTACTAACTAGCCGCTGGTAAAATCGCCAGCAAGCAGCGTAGTCTGACCCAGAACCAGCGGCTGGATAATGCCAGTGGGCTAGTATTTCCAGCCGCTGGTTCTGGGTCAGACGACTATGCTGCCTGCTGGTGATTTTACCAACGGCTAGTTAGTAGCGGCTGCTAAACAGCCTATTGTGACCGCGGTTTTAGTCAGTGTATCACCTTCAAAGCTTTCATTGACTTTATTTAACGTTTAAACGTCCTTTTATATCCGTCTGTTTAGACTTGGTTTCACCTATCTTTGAAATATTATTTTATTTCAAAAGTTTTATTTCTGACATGCTTAAGGTAATTTTCATTAGAAATGATTACTTGGGTCAAATTAAAAATCTATTAACATGTATTGAAATTTTGGGCATGTGCTGCCTCTTTCAGTTCCCCACAATGTCATTTTATAACACTGACCAGAGTTTTAATAATTAATATTACTTAGACCAACTTCACCATATCCATCAGCTTTCAGTAATACTTAATTTAATTTACTGCACAAACCACTTAACCCTTTGTGCTCAGTTTTATTAACATGAAGACGATATTTAAACTCTCCTGCCCAATTCTGCTGGACAGCGCCATTTTCATTTCAGCTCATATTTAACAGTATGTTAGTTAACATCTTAACTCTCCAGTCCAGAACAACTGTACAACACTAAACTGCTCGAACTCCCTCCAGTCGAGTTCTACTGGACTATACTTTAATTTTTTATAAATTCTGTTTTGGTCTGTACTGCCTGTTCAGTGCTGGGACCTGGGGAAAATATACGAAACAACTAGCGACAGGCTTTGTACTGTTATCATTCAGTTACCGACCACGTGTTAGCAGTGATAATTTAGCCACAAACTTATGCTTTCGGAGTACTTTTTTTAAGTTCGATTTGTCATTTTATTTACCATGACTGATCGACATCTTTGTTCGGATGATATCAGAGATGTGTTGGAAGGGGATATATCTGGAGTGAAAATTTCTGAAGACAGTGATTGTGATTTATAATGATATAGTACTATAGTGGTTCTACTAGTATAGACAGTGAGCATGGCAACTACATTAGTAGTAGTTGTTACACAGTCTCCAGTGATTCTTTCTCAGTGATTCTTTGGATGAAAATTTTTAAGTTCAAAAACAGGAATTGCCAAGCTGGCCCAGCTAGAGGATGAAGACAGTGTGCTGCAGCTCCTACGCCGGACCCCTGGCGACAGTGGGAACAGGATGATATGAGTTTTTGTAAATGTTCCTATGTTAGGCCTCCTCCAAATTTTAATAGATACTTTAGTTTATTTTTTACTGTTATTGTTTGGTTTACTTAAAAAATATAAATTATTTTTGAAAATATGTACAAAAAAGTTTTTAATTTTTATGTAATACATTTATTATAATGGAATAATATAAACTATTAGGTGTTACTTTGTTTTTAATATGAATATAATTGTTACAGATAACTAATCATATCTTAATGATCATAAGGAATTGGAGTAAAATAGTTTTCACCAACTCCTATAAAAGCGAGTGTACGAGCGTATATACATATGTACGTATGTGAGTAACATATAACAGCTGATTTCACCCATCATCTGTAAACCCAGTGTACATTATAGTTTGGGGTTATGTTTACAACTTCAATCATTATAATTTCTTGTGAATTTGATTTTTTTAAATATCAGTTATAGAACTAATGAATGCTATAATATACGTTATAATATTTGATTTGAGGTTATAAACTATATATAAATACAACCTTTTATCATCAATATATTTGTTTATAAAAAATTTAAAGAAGAGATAGGCCTACCTATTCGTTTTAACAGCTGTTTCACCATTTATCTGTAATACTTAAACAAACCCAATGTAGATTATAGTTTGGGGTTATGTTTAGGTAGGCCTAGATAAGTAGGCTTTCATGTTGTTTCTAAATAGTTTGTTTTTTAAATTGTGTATTTCTGATGTGTATCTATTTAATCGTTACAGTTGGCAACATTGTAGAGCCGGCAATTGTTGGAAACTGATGTGCAATTGTTGTGAACGCATTGCCATTTAGTAATCATGGATCATTGGAGTGGTTCAGAACATGCTGTCGCTGTGAGAGTGTTTTACAAAAATGGTGATAGTGCGATTGCCGCGCAAAGGATATTCCGACAGCATTACTAGCTTTGACGTGTCCCATCTGTGCACGCAACATGAGTGCGTAATTTTGAAGAAACAGGTACTGCCTTGAAAATGAAACCTGCTGGTAGCATTCCAGCGGTATGTACCCCAGAGAATATTGAAGCTGTTCAAGTTGCCATCGAAGGAGCCCTCGCCACTCCGTGCCGACAGCATCCATCTTCGCTAGGGATCAAGCGACGAAGCTTACAAAGAATACTGCACGAATTAGACTTCCACCCCTATAGTTGCAGATTGTGCAAAAATTACATTATTCTCTGTATCGCGTTTGGAGTTTAGTAAACAGATATTGGCTAAAATCAACGAGGAAGTCAATTTCCTTAGTAACATATGGATATCAGATGAAACCCATTTCCACCTCAACGAATTTGTGAATTAACAGAATTTTCGTTACTGGGCACAGGGAAATCCTTGTGAGTTTCACCAGCTTCCATTGCATAGCGCTAAGGTTTCAATATGGTGTGCTGTATCATGTAATGGTGTCATTGGCCCTTACTTTTTTGAACGTGATGATGGCAGTGCAACAACAGTAACATCTGCTCGATATGTTGATATGCTTCAAACATTCTTTACACTGAGACTGTACGATCTTAATCTTAACATCGAAAACATGTGGTTTCAGCAGGACGGATCTACGTCACACACTGCTCGACAACCAGCCGTTCGCCAGTTGATTGAAAGACACGTTATTTCACGCAACGGTGACATTACATGGCCTACAAGATCCCCTGATCTTAATGTGTGCGACTTCTTCCTGTGGCAAGGCACAGGACTTCTTCTTATCTTAAAGGCAAGGTGTACGGTTCACGTCCTGCAACAATCCATGAACTGAAGCAGAACATTGAAAACGAAATCAATGCCTTTCCCCGTGATTTTCTATACCAAGCATTCCAGAGTTTTGATAAGAGGCTATTAGAATGAGAATACTGAATGGGAGCACATCTTTCCGATGTCATCTTTAAAACATGAACAGACTCTTTGTGGCATTTTGATTAAAAACATAAATGGCATACTGTATCATGCACTTTCGTCAATAAATGATGTGTTTTATATATTTATTCATGCAAATAACATTATTTTTCATAATTTCCAATCACGTTTCCCTGCTCCATCCTGTATATATATAAAATTTCACATATTCAAACAAATATATTTGGTACAGAAAGTTAAATTCCATTAAGAATTTTAAATATCTTTTATTCCAATAATATATATGTTATATATATATATATATACAGGGTGTCCCATAAGTAAACAATCAAACTTCAGGGAATAGTTCTATGAGTCAAAATAAGAAAAAATGTTCATATAAACATAGGCCTGAAAATGCTTTGTTTTCCAGATGTCCGCCATTTTGTTTTTTTGTACAAAATAATTTATATCTAGAGAACGGTTTAACTGATTAGTTCAAACTTGACATGACCTGACAATGGCATATCTCAAGAAAAATACGCGATTAAATCCAATCATGCGTTTTAAAATGGCGGCTGTTCGAAATTTCAAACCTAAATTACTCAAAAACACCTTTTTTGTAGCCCTTTTGATTCCCTTTCGAATGGTCTCACAGTCAAAACAATCGGATGAAGGATAATAGTTAAGTTATGTGTAATAATTGGTTTGTTCAACCCGACATCCTATACCAGCACAGTAAATACTATAATATTGTATGTACATTTGTTGTCGTTATCTTTAATTTAGCTAAAAAGTTGTTTTCTACTAACTAAAGTTTCAATCATACCATGTTAGGGCCTAATTGGTGGCTAGAATAAGTTTATATCAACTTAATAATGCTCTCTAAAAACTCTGCACATACAAAAAAAAAAAAAAAACCCCATGGATCTGAAAGGTAGATTAAAAAACCTAACAAATTATTCATTATTTCTGTGTTTAAGTAGTTTAATTTAAATAAGTATATTGCATTTGATTAGAGCGATTCTGAAGAAGATGGACCAGCTGAAGGTTCTCAACAGCCTCAATCTCCACAGCATGGCCAAAGTCCGGAGGAAGAACAAACTTGTCAATCTGCAAAAAAAAGAACTAATAAAGAAAATATATCACAGTCAGCAAAGAAAAGAAAAAAAACTGGTGATGACTAACTAATAAACGGTTGAACTAAATTTCATCTGTATGCAAAAGAACAATAATTAATTGTGGTTCATGTTATATTTGTTTGTAAATACCAACCTCTTTCTAATTGAAATTTAGCTTTAAGCAAAATAATTGTAAATGTTACTAATAAGTAACATAGCCTTATTTTATTTCAAAATATAAATTAAATTAAAACTGTTATTTTGAAGTATATTTATTTGGCCTTCAGTGAAAACTCCCAATATCTTGTATTTTGTAAGTGTTCGAACATGAAAGGTTTTTAGTTCGGTAAATACTTTAGGCCTATAATTAATTTTCAAGCCATTGTTTTGCACTGATTTGGGAAGTAATTGTTGTTTAAGGTTTGTTTATTTTGCCTTTTTTAAATTTCTCATGAATAGATTAAGGTATCAAGCTAAAATTGTATATAAAGCATATGGGTGAAATACAGTATATGGTTGGCATAAATGAAGTTTCGAAAACATCCTGAATATTACTCGGTTGATTATTTAATGGGTCTTTTAAACTAGCTCTTAAATAAACTCCTTCTAAATGATACCTTACTTGACCATCATAAAATATTAATTTTTTTCATTCCTAACCCCAAAATTTACAGGAAATATTTTTTGAATTTTGATTATTATAATATATGCATGTTAGAAAACTTTATGTTATAAAAATACTAAAAATAAATGGTTATAAAAATAAAATAGTACTCACAATTTGACCTACATTTGAATCCAAAGGTCCAGCTGATAGCTATATGAATGAGATGGTTTTTTTTTTTTAAGGCGAAAAACCTGGGTGGTTATCATCGCTTGGATAACAAAGAGCATTTGCATAATGCTCATACGATCACACACAGGTATAAAATTTGACTTTTAATTTACACACACTACAGACACTACACGATAAAATAACAACAATAATTACACAGTAACAATTGTCACAGGGCTGTAAATGTATATTGTTTTCAAATGTTTCCAACTACATTCAACCGATGGAGGAATGCTAACACCATATCAATGGTTTGGGAGTCAACACCCAGCATCCTCTGAATGCAATTTGGTAGGCAAAACCTCTTACGAACATGTTTTAGCTTTTCGCAATCTAAAAGTAGGTGTTTAATTGAAAGGAGATTTAAGCAGTAGGGACCAAGCGTACCAGGATCCTCCCGACGTACCAGAAACCCGTGTGTTAGCCCAGAATGGCCAATGCATAAGCGAGAAACCACCACTTCCTCTCGACGGCTTTGGCGGTTTGAGGATATCCATGGCCGAACGGTATCTTTAATTTGGCGAAGTATATTTCCTTGTACTGCTACCCACTCTTCTTCCCACTGTCTAAACAGGGCTTGTTTTAGAAAGGACATATAGTCGGACAACATAACTCTATTCACGCTAGGCTGTAAGGAAGTGGCTTCCTTAGCAGCTAGGTCTGCTTTAGTATTTACTTGTACACCAGCGTGACCCGGAACCCAGCAGAACGACACCCCCACGCCCCTTAGACAAAGTCTGTGTGTGCGTGGAGCACAAAATATCTTCAACCAAAGAACTAGGAGAGTACATATTTTGAATGGACTCAAGTGCACTTCTTGAATCTGAACATATAAGAAGGTGCTCCGGTGTTGCTAGAACAATATTGAGTGCCTTGAGTATTGCAAAAAGTTCTGCTATATATACAGAAGAGGAAGTGAAGCTGTTTCCTGACAGAACAAATGCGCATCCGACTCAATTGTCCAGTTTAGAACCATCAGTGAAGATAATATGACTTGATGGGTAAAGTTTACATATAGATATAAATGAAAAAAAAATTCCTGACGGTTTGTTTTAGATATCTAGACAATGAGAGATCAACATGAGGTTTTGTAATCGACCATGGAGCGACAAAACATGATGTATTTTCATATACAGGAGATAGTGCTACCCCCAGATTATTGAGGATACGAATGGTTCTGATCCCAAAGGGAGCAGTGGATTGTTTACGGAATTCGTACTGTGGAAATAATGGATTGTTAAATACAATATGATATGAAGGGTGCAAAGGCTTGAAGCGCAAATTACACATATATAACAATTGTAGCTGTTGTCTGCGTCGCTTGGGCGACAGGCGCGGATCCAGGGGAGGGGCAATTGCCCCTCCCGAACACCGAAACAAAAATGTTACGTGTTATTACATTCTGATTTCTACTGGAAAAACGCGAGATTTATCGGGAAAGCAATCGATTTCCAAGTTTGTTTCTTGCATATTGAAGTTGAATCGGTTGGTTCACCGTTCTGACGATGAATTGCGCACGTCGCGTCTTGCTTCGTTTTCGGCAACTTATATAGTAAAATTTCTAATCTATGGTTTTCTTAGCTCTTTTGGCTAGTTGTTTACTTCATAAACAGATCAAGTTTTCTACTTTGTTTTCCAATTTTTTAATTGTAATTGTAATTTGGTGTATTTTTGTTTGATATTTTATTTAGATATAGTTTGAACTAATATGAAACGAACTTCAAAACTAACATATTGCTATTAAAAAAAAAAAAATTAAAAAAAACAGAAGACATCAATAGGTAAGCTTCCTCTTTATTATGATACGTAGGCCTACATATATATAGGCGATAGGCCTATATTTAGGTACCTTAATCAAATTAAGCACGAGTTTTATTTGTAATGTTTTGTCCAAATAAAAAATCGTTTTGTTAGTTCAGCATTTACTTTACGTAATTCTAAATTAAAACTATTAAAAAGTTAATAATGATTAATGAAGGATAGTAAAAAATAATAAAATCACTAAAAATCTAACCTCCGATAATTCCGCAAGTAATAAATAAAATATTATATTGTAGGCGTGCAGGCCTACGCACGTTTTAATTTGTGGATAAAATTGAAATCCGAAATAGATTTGTTGAATTTCTTTAAAGTCAAAAGTATTGTATTGTATGGTGAACAAATATTGTTCTCACTCACAATGTGGTTATAGGCCTAAGTGATAAGTTACAATGTCACATCATCTGTGACTTATATTTTCTTGTTCTTACTCGTTTTGGGGCTTATGTCCCAAAATCAGAACTTCAATCATTAGAGATTGTCAAAAAAAGTAATATTTTTTAATATTTAATAAAATATTAATATTTAAAAAAAGACATATTTCATACAAGTGAGAGTAAGATCTCAAGCAAACAATCAAAATTGCACTGGACGAAGGCCGATGCTAAACCAAAGTTTTTAGATATCAGTAAATACAAAAATAAAGAATTTAACAAAAGTAAAACATTGTTGACAACCAAAATATTTCCATTTAAATTCAACGTTTTGCATTAACTTTTGTTATATTTTCTGGGAACCCTCCAAAACCTACCAGTTATTTTGCTTACCTGGGAAGTATTGCCCCCTCCCAGATGAGGTCCTGGATCCGCCACTGTTGGGCGATGGCTCACCCATTTCAACAAGCAGACTACTAATGGGACTAGAACGAAAAGCTCCGGATGCTAGACAGAAAGCAGTGTTATGAACGGAATCAATCTTTTTTAAGAACCGATAACCTAGCTGACGAATAGACTATTAATCCATAGTCAATTCGTGATCGAATAAGAGCTCGGTAAAAACGCAGCATGCAGGTTCTATCGGCTCCCCAATGAGAACCGCTTAAAACCCGTAACATATCTAAGATCTTGATACAGCGTGATTTTAAATTTGTCACATGCTGGTTCTAAGAGAGTCCTATGGTCGAAAATAAGACCTAGAAATGTGACAGTGTTATTGGAGTGAAGTTAAGTTCCGTTTAGGAACTCCATTGTAAATGAGTTATTTTACAAAGAATCCTGTGATATGCCAATAGTGAATGGCATGGCCTATTGAGCAGTTTTATATGTATGATAAGCATCATTATATCCAGCTGTTGAAGAGAACCTAGAAAAGGATGAGCCCAAAATGCTTACAATTTGATGACTGTCTGTAGTCAATTTGATGTGGGAGTCGTTCTGGTTATTGTACCGATATAATGGGTCCAAGAGTCTTTTCTGCTCTGCCTGAATACTCTGCGAGCTTTGGCACGCAAGATTTTATAATTTTCCAGATTTTCTCCCGTCGGTATTCGATTAAAGGTCCTTAATGCTTTTCTTCGTAAGCGCAGAGCTTCTTTACACTTGTCATTCCACCAAGGAACTGGTGGACGTTTTGCTCGTGTTGAAGTTTTTGGTATATTATTTTCTGTAAATATATCAACTATTTCATTTATAGAAATACGTTGAATATTTTCTGGCAATTCAAATTAATTTGTAAAATCATTCCATAAGGCTTTATTTATTATCCATCGAGGTGTTCGGTTTTTCAGAAAAGAAGGAGTCGTTAAAGGAAATTTTTATAGGGGCATGGTCGCTGCCATCACTGTCCACTCAAATTTTGTAGCTAGCGAAGGACTAAAAAATGACAAATCTACGACCGTAAAACCTCCTGTCGAAGCTGCTAAGAGCGTTAACGACCTGTCATTAAGTAAAAACAAATTTAAATCAGATCGTATCTTCTCAACGCAGATACCCCTCGGGCTGCAGGTTGAGGATTCCCACGAATAATGATGTGCGTTGAAATCGCCAAGCAATAGAATCGTAGCAGGTAATTGGTAAATTAAATCCATCAAGTCGTTTCTTTGGACGGTATAACTTGGTGGCAGGTATAGGCTGCATATCGTTAGTTTTATGGGAACAGCGACTCGAATTGCTACTGCTTGTGATGTATCCAGATTTACGGGAACACTATCCACAGAGTTGTGAGCAAGTATGGCTACACTACCTCGTGCTCTCTCTGTAACAAAATCTGACCTGAACAGAATACCCTCTTAAATGTAAAAAATGGGTATTATGGAGATGTGTCTCCTAGAGACAAACGAATAGAGGAGACGTGTCTCGCACAAGAACTTTCAGATCTTCCATGTGACTCCTAACACCGTTTAAATTCCACTGAACCACATTCATATTTGGGATCGTGGACATAGATAATTAATGAATAAATATATTTCAACAGTTCATATTATATATTGAGATAAATATATATATTCAAAGTAAATAAATAAATATTAGAAGGTACATAGTAAATTTTCAACCTTTTCATTTTCCTGTCCTATAGTGACAGGATG
The DNA here is from genome assembly GCA_018207615.1 of Philaenus spumarius. NCBI lineage: Eukaryota > Metazoa > Arthropoda > Insecta > Hemiptera > Aphrophoridae > Philaenus > Philaenus spumarius. The sequence goes on from JAGFPH010000815.1 coordinate 181,556, forward strand.
GTTTTTTTTCCATAATTCCCTCGCACGTCTTGGAAGATGTTGAGGGTGGAGAAGGGCAAGGATCAGGGTTTTTAGGAGGATTTGTAGTGGAACCTCCTTTTTATTATCTTTTTACTACTTTTGACATTGGCCATTTTGCTTTTGATAGCAACAGGTTTCTTTCCTGGAACGGGTCCAGAACTGCTTCCTGTTACTACAGAAGGACAAATATAAGATTTCTTTAAAAATTGCTTTATCCCAGATACTGGAGTGATTTTCTTTTTTATAATGTTTTTTCCTGCATCTTTGTTCTCAGATCAAGAGCAGGGATAGATGGTTATATTTCTGCTTGTGATACTGAGAAACTAGAGGATGGAAGAACGGAATTTAAACAAACTAAAACAAAAGCGGGAGCAGAAGGAGACACTTTTGAGAATAGGGCTGAGCAACCTGGTCAGTCAAGATTTTGACTGTCTTAGCCAATTCTCCACAATTTGCACATAAGTGTTGCTCTTGTTTGAAGCCATTGCAGCAAATGATTTACCTTCTAGAGCAGGCCTAGAGGTTTTATATAGCCTAATTGTTTTGCGGAATTAAAAGATATTTTATCCTTAGTCGTAATAGTAAGGACTGCTTTTTCTTCTTTAAACTTTTCACAGTTAAAGGACCGTGCAGGATGATCGCCACCACAGTTGGGTTACTTGACTTTTTTTTCTTATTTATTCATTCTTTGAATACATAAATAAGAGCTTAAATAAACACAGAAACATAATACAGAAATAACTCTAATAATTAAAGATATAAACTTAGACAAAATAAGAAAATATAAACTAATCACATCTTGTTAAACAAAAAGTGTTTAGGCTTACATAGGAATATAAGTAAACAAACCAGAAAAAATACTAATCATTTAAAGTAAAACTTAACTTAGATACAATTAAAAATTAAAAAAACTTCTCAGTAAAAAAACAAAATTTACATTTCAAAGAATGAAAATAATGCACCTCCAAGGGCTTTTGCCTGTTTTGAGGTTGCATAACACAGAAAAAAATAATACAACAGAGATTCTATGGATTTTTTTGGGAGCAGTTAAATCACTTGTTAATACGTACCGTATTGCTAAATAATTAAACAAATTCAGTAAAATTCTAAATAAGCATCCAAACTATAATTTATATCTAAATTTGTTTACTTAACAATATTCATTCATACACTTATATATAACTTCATATACAAACACATACACACCCTTACCACATACACATGCACAAAAAAACACACACACAGACACATTATATCCGTAAAAAATGCTTATATCACCATACATAACTACTTTTTTACGTTTTAATTTACTATCATATTTCCCATAAAAATCTTCCGTTACAAGACGACCACTTTCATCAAGTTCTCAACATTATCCATGTCCAAAAGATAGTACTTCAAAAGTTTGCTAAATTTTTTAAATTTTGTACATGTCTTAATATTTTCCGGAAGTTGGTTATAAATTCGTGGAGCGTTGTTAGTATAAAACTTGAAATATATGGACAATTTTGCCCTGGGTATGAATGCCTTATTGCCACGTCTAAGCAAATAAACAGAAGTTCTGCTTTTCAGATCTGAAAAATTACCACTCCTTATATTAAATACTTTCATAACTTTAAATATGTATAAACATCTAAGAGGCAGTATAGTTAGGTGTCTGAATAATGGTAAAGACAAAACCCTCTCCTTTTTATGCATAATCAGTCTCACAAACTTTTTTCGTGCTACAATTAGAGGAGTAAGTCTGGTGACATATGTACCTCCCCAGCAACAAATTCCATAATCTAATCTACTATGTACCATAGAATAATATATTTTACGCAAAATATTATTTAAGTTGGATTTGATTGTGTTTATATGTATTTTCCAAGTCAAACCTTCATCCAAAATTACTCCTAAGTATTTACAGGAACCGACTTGCTCTGTTACAATACACGAGGTGCATTCCAAATTCCCAACTACACACTTCATACATTTATACAATAAAGGTGTTGTAAACAATTTAGACTCGCCTTTCAAATTAAAGTTTATGTAACATGTTTTTTCAGCATTTAAGACCATGTAATGCTTAGAAAACCACCACCTCAGAGCATTTAGGCCGGCTTGCATAGCTGACTGTACTTCCAGCAATGTATCTCTGACGTAACACAAGGCAGTAACATCAGCAAAGGCATATATATTTCCCTGAAGCTTACCTTTACATAAGCTGTTTACATATATAATAAATAAAATAGCCCCTAGTACTGATCCCTGGGGGACTCCATACTTTATGTTTTCCATTTCCCCAACAATCCTTTGGATCCGCACACCTTGTTCCCTGTCAGATAAATAGCTTAAAAACCAATCGTTGACAATACCTCTGACTCCACTTTTTGATAAGATTTGTAAAAGGAGTTTATGGTCCACACAATCAAAGGCCTTTGTTACATCCAGAAATACGCTACTAACATTCTTCCCATTGTTTAGTCCAGTCATTACTTCATCCATAAAATTGAGCATTGCCATTTCTGTATTACTACCCACCAGGAAGCCGTACTGATATTTACTAAAAAAGGCAGTCTTTTTTGCTGCATTGACCACATGTTTCTTGCTTTGTGCAAGTAGAACTCACGTGTCCAAACCCTTGACACTTAAAACAACGTCGAGGGTTTGGGACGGAAGGTCTAACAGAAAGACGGTAAAAACCAGCATAGACATACTGTGGCAGTGTGGGTGAGCCAAAGGTTAGAATTTAAAAAACCGTGGCTTTTTTCTCTCCATTCTCATTGCGCATTATGCGAGTGACTTCAAGAACTGACTGGCTAGCTAATTCGCTTTTTATTTCCTCCAAACTAATGGGGATCAAGTCTCTACAGGACACCTTTTGAATAATTGAAGGATCTCTGAGGTTCTACAGATACCTTGACTTTGTCATAGAAAGAAGTAATCTTTAACAGCGACAAACTTTGTTTCCCACTGTTAGTTTCCACTAAAATTGTGCCATTCTGTAATTTCCTAATAGAAAGTACAGGGCCCGCTGTTCCAGTAATTGCCTTGATGATTACATAGGGATTACTTTTGATAAATCTGAATCCTTTTCCACGTTTGAAATAACTAAAAATTTGGGAGCTGGCAACTTAGATGGTTGTTGAGTAGGCCCTCTCCTTTGTCTTTTTAAGCAATTCTTTGTTTACAGACTTATCAGACGAATCTGAATATCTCTTTGTTCCTAAATCCGTTTTGACGGTTTTGTTTACCATGGGTTTATTTGTCCAGCGCATCGTGTTAGGCGGAATCAGGTGAACTCGGTAAAGGCGTGCCCATCAGATCACATTGCGATCACTTCCGAACCCCAGATCCGTGAGGATCCTAAATACTCTTTTGCCAGTCTGGAACCCGAAACTACTGTGAGGAAGAATCTGACTTTCTTCAACACAGCGAACACTTCCTCACCAAGAACCGAAGTGGCTGGCCCCAGAACAGAAACCACGCATACGTCTCGACAAAGCAAGCTCACATTAGCCTTACCAAACCAGAGGTTGTCAAAACTCTGGCAGGTTCAGCACTCCCAACGCGCAATGACTCTACTCAGTCAAAATTCCTAAAAGAAGATGAGAATAGGAATGTTATATTGTTTAATGTATGTGTATATGTAATTGGATGGATGTTTTGTAAGTGTTGAATGTGTTGGGCGTTGTTAGATTCGGGTACCGCGAGGGACGCCAAACCCCTCTTTTTAGGTGCAGCTAGTCTGCACCCCCTGTGCGGGGTGAATGAGATTGTAAACAAGTCTAGGCTATCAATAGAAATGTACACTAACCTATAAACCTGTCACTCACACAATTTAGTCAAACAGCAAATAGAAATTAGAATAGAGCAATATTTATAAATATATATATATATACCAATAGCCAGAATGTAAATTATATTAATTTGTAAGATATCAAATCAAACACCATAAACACATGTTAATCTAAAATAGGCCAACTTTCATTCATTAAAATACACACATAACTCACATCACAAAATTATACAGTACCAAGACCTACCAATATTTATTATTCAAACATATTCGATAAATTAACAACCAAATTTTATTCAATGAGAATTCAGTTGCTATTAAAGCTGTACTTGGTTTATGGACACTCGAATTGGTAGGATGAGGTTTTGTGGGTGTTGGGTGTTGGCTAGTGCTGGGTTTATCACCATAGGATCTTTGGTAAGGGCTTCTGGGATGGTTAGATGAGTCCGGGGCTCTTGCCTGTTGCCTATCAGGGTTCCCGTTCGTTTTCGGCCTTTCATCTTTCTCCATTGCTTCAAACGCCCTTAATAGCTCAATCGCCTCCTCAAAACTCTCACTCGGTTTTCCTACGCTCGCCACATGTATTCTTGAGTCGAAATGTCAGAACAATCTATTAATTACAAATTTTTCAGGTATCGCGGGATCTAAGAATGTCGCCTTTTTCACCATTTTGCAAAAATATTGAACGCGTGACATCGATCCCCGATCGTTGTATCTCCCGTTTTCAATTTGATTTCGGAGCATCTGTTGTTCTTGATAACCCCAAAAATTGTCTATAAATTTTACTTTAAATTCTGCATATGTGGTACTCCCCCTCTTGACGATACCCCACCAATCTAAAACTGGACCTTTAATCTGTTTTTCAATTATTTTTAATTGATCTTCCCTTTCAAGTTCGGGTCTATTTCAACAAAATGCTCCTCCATATCTTTTATGAATTCTCCTCATGTATTTTCCTTTCAGCTAACCGCTCCTGTCTTTCAAAGTATTCTTTCTTTTCCGCTAATTCCCTAGCTTCGCGTTCCTTTTCTTTCGCTTCGCGTTCCTTTTCTTTCGCTTCGCGTTCTTGTTTCTCGGCTATCCGTTCTTGTCTTTCGCTCGCCATTAACCTCATCATTTTTTGGATATCCGACTCCTCATTTTTTTCGGTGTGTCCGGCATTGTTCAAACTTGTCTATTTATTGTTTTCTTGTGTAATTTATTTAATTATTTGTCGGTTAATTAACTCTCTACTGTGATAACTGTCTGTACGTTTTTTCGACTATTTATAAATATTTTTAATTTTAAAATTATTTATTTCGTCGAGCCAACGCGTTCTGGGCGCCACTTGTCACGCCGCACGCGCGCCTTTTGTCCGCTTATGGTCTCGGCCTACGTTCGGAATCCACTCGTTCCTCCTCAAGCGTGCCTCCCGCGCCGTTAATTCTCCGGAACCGCCCTCAGCAAGCCTTTAGGCCTAACCAGCGTGTTCCCCTTTCTATTTTTGGTTTGATTTGCCCTTAATTAAATTTTGCACGCATACGTGGACAAGAATAGGAAATACACTCACTTTCCTAATTCTTATAAGTTGTTTGTAATTAATACACTTTATTTTATTTTACTAGCTCTAGTCAGGTTCCTTATCAGGATCGTGCCGTTTGGAGTTATTTAGTCACACACAAGAATTAATATAACCTTATATTCTATCTTATTTTTAGAGCACTGGTTAATTTTTGGTATTGGATATTTAACTTATAAATGAAAGAAATTAAGATATGCAAATAAAACTTTTTTATTTTAAAAAACAAATTAATTATGCTTTCGCAACTGCTTAAAATTTTCAAACAAATATAATAATGATTTTTATAACTATATTAATATTTACATTTATTTTGCAACGCTTTTATACCATTGTGAGAATAGGGAATATTCCGGAATGATTTTACTTTTATACTTTCCCCTGAGTTTACTATTACTTTACTTATTAATTTTGAATTTAATTTTAAAAACTTTATTAATGGATTTTATTTATTTTTAAAATATAGCTTGGTTATTTGCTACTCACAAATATGATTTATCGCGGCTTTCCTCCTTGGTGGTTTAGGCCTTGGAATGAAGTCCTTGATCCTCTTGGGTGTTGGCCCTTCTTCTTCTTTCTTCCTGTCTTCTCTCCTCTAGGATTTCTCCTCTTCTTTATGTAGAGCGATTTCTTACAGCCCGCTGATCTGTACCGGAGTTCGTGATTTTTGCCGACCTACTGCTGCTTCTGCAAACTTTTACGTGGTCCTCCTGTGGCTATCAAAACGCAACTGAACTTATTTCATCTTCCCTCAACCTTGTTCGGTCTAATTTGGAGTCAAGAGACTTACCCTGCCTTTTTTGAGTAACTTTGTCTCTCATGTGTTTTTTTTTTTCTGGTTTCTACGTTGTAGAATTTTATTTTAATTATTTAAATTAGGTCCCACGACTTTTCTTTCATTAATTTAATTTGATTTCGTCGATAATTGTTTATTTCCTTTGCCGAGCAATAAGTAATTGTATTGGCTTCGGTGGTGGTAGAATGACGTCATATCTTCCGCATCCCTTCTCTGTGTTTACTCAACCCATTCTGGTCTGTACTGGAATTTTATACTTTTTGTATTTAATTCTTTCGAAGTGCTCTAATTTTGTAACCCCTGGTCCGATTTTTGATTTCTTTGGCTCATTGGATTCTTGACCATCTCCTGATTCTTTCTTCCTTTGAGTTGTTGTTGTAGGGTTCCTGGTTCCCCAGTTATCGCCTTCGTTTGTTTTCTTTAAATTTTGAATTTTAGTTTCTCCAAATTGGTCTAAATTGAAATTTTCTTGGTTCTATCCTTTTCTCCTGGTTCCCAAACTTCCAAAACTGTTCTTCTTTTTTCTCTCTTCACCTTTGGCACGTTTCTGTGACCTGTTTTGCGTGACTCGTTGAATTTTGGATTTGGCAACCCACCTTTTTGGTTTATGCCCCCTTCTCACATGGTATTTTACATTCACACATTTATTACATACTATTTCATATATATTTATTTCTATATACCTTTATTTCCCTTTATTTAATTGGTTATTTTATTTTATTTATTTTTGAGCCTTTTCTTTCAAAAGTATTTACTTATGTTCATTTATTTTTGGTTAATTATTATTAATTTATTATTCTTTAATTTGTTACTTTTAGCATTTTTCACCTAAGTCTTTGTTTTATAACTTCTTAATTATTTTTATTAAAACAATTCTGTTAATTACTTTTTTATTTGCTTCTTCTCCTCTATTCATTACTTTAAAAAGAATTTACAATTTTTATATTTTAAAATATTAACATGGTGTCTTATGGAGCATAGCAACAGTACCTTGATTTGCAGTACTGGACAAAACTCGACATGAATTTTCCTGTCGGTCTCTCTTAGAATAATTCACCAAGCTTTGCTTCTATTGTGTTTAACATTGACTAGGCCGTCAATTGACAATATAATTATTTTAAATTACTTCATTTCACTTTACATATATTTTTCCCTTTATAATTACTTACAATGTGTTATTTTATTTATTATTTATCCTATTTTTGCATATTTAGGCCTTCTGGCTTCTATTTACAACTTTTTGTTTGCCTAATTACTCTTGGTAATTAGTCCATTTGTCGGGTTTCTGCCCGTTGCAGTACGTACACTCACTTTTATAGGAGTTGACTAGTTTGTTTTCTGTTCGGTACATGACAGTGATGTTGTTGTATGACATTATATTTCTAAGGCTGTTTTTAAGTATGTTGCCGTATTCACAGGAGCATAGGTGTTTTCGATGCTTTTTTAAGGTGTTTTTCAATCAATTGGTCTGCAATTATTGTGATCTTGTATGTTGGCCTGGGCTATGTGTACTTGATTACGCTCCTTTCCCTCTCATAGCTTTTAGGTGACATTAGGTAGATAAAATTTTGTACAAAACAATTGTAGACTGCAAGTTTCTGTTCTGGTTGATAGTGGGAGGTAGCATGTATGGTTTTATCAGTGATTGTTGGTTTTCTGTTTATACAAGAAAATTTGTATATGTCAAGTTGTATAAATTGTTTCAATAACCATATATATTTAAATTTAATATAAAATATTAGTTTATATCATTTGTATTTAATTAATTGCAATACAAATGTTTTATCCAATTTTAGAATGCCTTGAAAGAAAAGTAAAATGAAGGAAGCTGGAACAAAAGAGAGAATGAAAAGGCTTAGGCGTAACATTGATTACAAGACTAAATCAAACATTATTAATAGTAAATAATGTCAAAAAGAGCGTTAACAACTCCAATTAAGAAAGACTTGCGTAATACAAAGACTGAGATTAAATCAGAGGCGTGGTTTGCAGAACGAAAATCAAAAGATGGTTCATAATAAATAAGAGATGTCAACAGCTGCATTTGAAAATACTGTAGAAGAAAAAACAAAGCATAGGAATAGTATGAAACAGTGCCAAAAGAAAAGTCTGCAAGCAATGAAAAACCCATCGATGCACAGAGACAGACTTATTATTTTGCAGAGAACGAGAATGGCCATACAAGAATACAAGGAGGTGCATGGGATTAGAAATCAGCTTTGTCAAAAACGGAGATTGTTAGTACAAAAGAACAACAATGTGCACTGATATCGTTTGAAAGTGTGCCAAATGAAAAGACTGCAGTTACTTAAATACAGACTGTAACATAAAAAAGGTGTCATTTTTACAGCTAATGACGGACTCAGAACAAACTGTGTTGTACCTAAGAGAGATATCATATGTCACCTAAAGTATTTACAAAATAAGCAGGTTGTAGAGAATTTTGGTAATGTAAATAAAGCATTGTGATACAAGGATATACTGTACAACCAACAATAACTAAAGGATCGTGGTTTAACGGTTGTAACTGGAGGCATACAATTATAGTAACGTTGTGCAGATTAAGATTTGGACAGGCCAACACATATTCATTTATCTATATCGCATAGGTAAAAGTAATATCCCCTGTCTGTAGGGAATGTTCTATATATTATAACATTTTAACCCAGTTGGGAAAATATAACCTCAAAATTGTACTTAAAGCAAGAATTAGCCTACCTAATGAAAGTAATTTAACTTCAGAATTTGTAATAATTAAACACAGTAAATAACTATATAATATCAATAAATAAGGCTAAATAGAAATTAACTTACCTTTTTTTCTTTTATAAAAATAAATCGACAAGCCTAGGCTAAAATGTAGTTACAAAAAATTGAAAGGTATGCAATCATACTTCATTATTCAAACCTATTAGCGTGTATAATTATGCGTATGTATTACTAGATTTAGTATAATTAAGATTAAGAAACATTGTAATTTATTTAGAAAACAAGTGTTAAAACAGTGTTGAAATATTATAAATGTGTAAACAAAGCAAATAGAAAGTGAGAGCAGTGCAGTGCTGCCAGACCACTCAAGCAAAATTACCCTTAGTTAGTACCAAAAATACCCTCAAATACCCTCATAAATTCAAAAGTTGCCTTGATTGCCGTAGTACAGTATCGTAGACATAAATAATTTATACGTACAATACTGCACTACGTAGTTATAAGTTATGTACAAATATATGAACCTTTACATTAATTATGTATAATTATACTTCAAGTTAATCATTAATGTTAAGGTCCATACATTTAATTCAAGTTGATTTACTTCCAGTGTTACCAATTTTACTTCCTGTAGCCTGTAGGAGGATATAATGTTTAACTGGATTTCAGAGCAACTAAGTTGATTCTTAGAGAAAAACTATAAAAGTTAGCTACCTGAGAAATTAAAAATAATTAGACATAATAATAATATTAGATATAAATAAAAATGCATATACTAATACATGAGCAATTAAAATATATATACATAATTGAACAATATTACGGTATATTGTTATATGTTATAAGTAAAAATGCATAAGGTACAAATATATTTGATTTTTTTTTTACAATACAAAAGTAAAATATTCTTTATATTACAAAATTAAAATGTTTCGAAATAATTATTTTTTACAAATGAATTTTAATCTTATAAAGTCCGTTATTAAATTTATTTACTTAATTACTTTGCTTTATGCTTTTCCCGCTCACTGATTCTAGGCTGGACAAAGCTAGACAACAACTTACTCCATAGAGTTAAGATAGACAGGAATCAGGAAACAACCATATAGTAAACAAACTACTCCTACACCTCCTTAATTTAGTTATTTTACTACCACACCAATTAAAACATTAACGAACTCTAAATTGAAATACTGATAAAAAGCTTAAAAATTTGAAAAATACCTGAAAGTAAAAGTAATTTTATTTTCTAAATTAAGGTACTGTATTTAACAGTTTTGTTCAAAAATACCCTCTATCAGAAAATACCCACAAAAATACCCTCGAGTCCTAAAAATACCCGTTTTTCGGGTAATTACCCTCAATCTGGCAACACTGGAGCAGTGATATAACCTACCCAGACTGCAAGCAATGTTACCAACTCCCAAAAATATTTATCCCTAAGCAAAAGTCAAAAACCCCTAAAATCGCCACAATTACTAGGAAATCCCCCTAAAAAATAATATTCTGTAAAAAATAATAAATTAACAATAATAAATAAATTTTAATAATAAAATAAATAATATTCTGTAATATTTTTAAATATTATTTATTTATAAATTATTTAATACTTCAAATACAATTTCGTTTTCTTCTGTTCTGACATTTTGAAATCATACATGATTACATTAAATAAACTTAACATTTTAGTCGATGCATTAAATGTTGTGCAAGATCCACCATTTCGATGCACGTGAATCGGACCATTATCATACTTTGTAGCATTTCAATAGATACCTAGTCTAAACCGAAACTTATTTTTGACAATACGCAACTTATTTTTGATTGAGAATGAGTGTTCGACACTTGCGTTTGAAATTGCAACCGTCACAAATGCTAGTCCGAATTTTAATTAAACTAGTAAGCAACAATCAACGTATTCGTTTTTCATATAACTCCGCATTCTTAGTAACGAGGAACTGTACTAGATCGCTAGGAATTGACTAGATTGAGTTATCCCAGAACCTACATTTTTACAACTTTTATTTTTCTCAATAAAAATGTAATATAAAAAGTTAAATTTAAAAATCCCTAAAAATACCCCTAAAAATATAAAGCCCCTAAAAAAATCCCATCCCACTTATTTACCCCCTAAATTTGGGGGGGGGGAAACCCCTAAGTTGGGAACACTGACTGCAAGGACAATCGATTAAAGTTGAATCAGAATTAAAAACAGCTGTTTCCAATGCTTACATCACCCGTAAACGTACTGTTATATTTTTCTAAAAAAAAGAATATTTTGGACATTTTAAAGGCATAAAAGACTTAAATAATTATAAACATTGTTAAAAAAACGATTACACAAGTGGCAAAACTTATAAAAGTTTACTTTATTGATTTTATTAAAAGAACATTATTGGCTTAAATAAGACTAATTAATAGTGGAAAACGTATAGCAAAGCTACTCAGTAAGGCAGTGCACAGTGTCGCGGGTCCATTTTGAAGAAGAACCAAGCCTTTTTACTTTTTAGTTGACCATTGTATGATACAGACGTTTTTGTTAAGAGGCTCTAAAAATAATTCAACCGAACATTAAAATAAAGACAGTATAAATCATTAAATCCATTTAAGAAGAAAGCAGAAATAATTTCTATAACGAATTTCAAGAACTGAAATAATATCTATTCTAAATAAACTAAGGAAGTATTAATGTTTCAGTTGAGCTCCTGGGAAGGTAGTATCGGCCATATTTATTAAAGTACCTACATTATTTAAAGAACAATTACCAAAAACTTCAGTGTTCAATATAGACTTACCAAATTGTTAAATTATAAGAAATTAAGAACCATAACTAGAAATTGAACATTTATTTGAAATTTATACTCTAATAGTTAGCAATTTTAAATATTTATTACAGTAATTATATGATTCATTTTGCTACAGATTGCATACTTAATTAGCCACAAACCTTTTTGACCCGAGATTAAGAGATCTAATAATTAGTAATTATAAAATAATTGCAATATTTGATATGTAATAATAACATTGTATATATGATTTAAATGTAAAAGGAGATTCAATATACTGTTTAAATAAACCAGATTTTGTTATAACTTAAAAGCTTATAGTTATTGTATTGTTGGAATAGGCCTAGCCTATAAGTTGAACCAGTGAGATATTTGTAGTGATCTTTCAGCTTTGAGATAGACAATTGAAAATTTGATAAAATTATTTAAAATAAAACCATCTTTTATTATAATATGAACAAGAAACCTTACAACATATATTTTTTGAGTGTAGTGCTTATAATGCAAAGAGAATTCAGCTGATTAACAACCTAAGAAAAGAAAATTGGCATCCTTCCTTTATACTAAAATATATCTTACAATCCGGTAGTTCAAGTATTCTAAAAGCGGTAATAGAGTTCCTAGGCCTGATAAAGAGGGATTTATAGTTTCGATCAGAGGAATTTGACTTAAAATCACTACAATTGTATTTTAGTACCTATGTTAGATCTCTTAAATCTGTTCTGTTAATCCTGAATCATGGGTTTTATCCTTGATTATACATACAGATATCCCACCTTATGGACTATACGGTGAGAGAATACGCCAGCGCATCCTGTCGTGACACAATTGACACTACTTGAACTTGTGCTTCATAATGTGCTGCCCTCTAGCGTTCTAAATCTAAAGGAGCATTGCTTTTAACGAAAAGGAGAGAGAGAGTAAATCGAGATAGAACTGACCTTAAAGCTTGAAGGTAAACAACAGGCTACATCTACAGGAAGTAATCTTCCTGTAAGAAGTGGGGGAGGGGGAGTGTGAGGTCAGTTCAATGTTCAGTTTGTTTATTCTTAAAACTGAAAGCATTACATCTCTCCTTCGAAACCCAAACAACATTTTATCATGTCTATTTAAATTCTAAATACTGTACGTATCTGAGGAAAAATTGAATGTAGCATGCATTTATGTATTTTAGTAGAACTAACTTTAACAAAATTCATAATACAGTACCTACCTAATTATGTTTTAATGTAACATTTGTAATTTACAAATTCAAAGACAATACAGTTATGAATACCCGTTATAACAATAATATTTCGAACGCATTAAATTTAAAATTAGGTATTAAACATAAGTTCAGTAAGAAAAGTTTTCCTTTCCTATTTAATTTCACAAACATATAAATTAAAATAAATATAATTGATAGTAAAATATTTTTTTGTGATTAAAAGTTGCTAAGACTATCCTTTCCGATTGACCGATAGTATCTATCAGATTACCAATATTCGTAATTTACTAGGGGAGACCCCTGCGTGCTCCGCACGCCAACCCCCGTTGGAACCTTCTAAAAACATGTTATGTTTTATTTATAATAAAGGTGTAGGAGGATTAATAAAACCTCTAAACTAAGATGGTAAATCATGTTAAATGTTCAAATCAAATTATTTCGTATATTTTATAACAACAGTTATAATAAAGTTTAAAAGAACCAGTATGTCTCAGGTGTACACTTAATCAAAAACCTAACCAAAAAGTTACTCACTATCAATTACCGTATATTATTAATAAATAGGTCTACTATATGTCTTATTTAATTTTAATTTGGATGTAACATATTTTTTCTTATTTTTTAATTCCTTAACGTAAGTTTTTATTGGTTTGTGTGTGTTGAAACATGTGTTGGTTCAGTATAGGCCTAACTTAAAATATGATTTTGTACTAAAAGCTGGACATCCGAATCAATTATATTATCTGTTATTTAAAAATCATTATTTGCTTCCACGAAAGCAGCTGGATTAGTTTGGTTCTTATTATAAACAGCTGTTTTGGATAGAAATGTTTTTAAATTCGTTCCATGTTAATCTTGTGGGTAAAACCCGACCTTTGAGATTAGCTCACGCCATTAAGGATAAGAATTTTTTACATCTAAAACCTTATTGCAAAACTTCGAAATGAGACGAATTTTTTGACAACTCAAACATTAAATTTGGTCTAGAAATAAGGGAGGAGTTGTGTTCACAAAAATCTGCTTCACGTATTATATATAAACATAGGCACTCTTAGCTTACCTAATGCAGTTATTAGGACATTATTAATAATTGAAATTTCTTAACATGAAACAAAATTTTAATTTCTTTTATTTCTATTACAAATTTGTTGTTTAATGATCATTATATTAATTCGTAAACATGGAAATTTGTAGTACCTTTTTTTAGTATTTTTTATAAAAGGAGAGTAATGAAGCTTTTAAATCATTCGAAAGGTACAGAAAACAAAACTTGTGTTATTGCCTAAGACAATTAAATTAATAAACTAGGTCTAACCTAAAATTGTATTTCTAAGTTGATTATCCGAATCAGCTGATTTATTTGTTATTTTATGTAGTTGGTTGCTATGGCAATGAAAATATAAATTATATTTTTGTAGGCCATGGGTTATATTTTTACTTTCACCATCCTATACGTAGTATATATGGAGAAAGTATTGTTTTCGTCCAAATTTTCGAATTTGAGTTTTTAGTGGAACTATCTGTTTTGGTGCTCCCTGAACCCCCAAAAAATGTTTAGTGGAATTATCTGTGTTGGTGCTCTGTTTTGTCCCGTTAAAAATTTCTCAAAAACGGCTCTAACGATTTTGATAAAAATTGGCTTATTTGTAGCCCTTAATGTATCCTACCATAATATGGAAAAAACCGCATCTTTCTAAAAATTATCGTTTAGGTAATAATAATAATAATAATAATAACTGATTTTTGGGGGGTTTTTGACCAAAAACTTGTTTTTCAAAAAATGTCAAAACCTTTTTTCGTGCATCTATACAGGCCTAATTGACATGTTTGGTGCAAATTTGTTCGAAATCGATCGAATAGTTTAAATAATAATAATAATAATATAAAATCAGTAATTTTTGGAAAATGATAAAAATATATTGTTAGAGACTTATACTATAAACATTATCCAAATTTTGAAAAAATCTGATAAAACTCTGTAGCAAAAAAAAAAATGTTTAGTGTTTTTTGTGTGATTTCTTATATTTGCTGACTAATTTGTATTGGGCAACTTCAGATTTGTGTTCAAAACACCAAAAAGATAAAGAGTAAGCCATACAACATAAAAAGAACTACACAAAAACTTTCCACTTCAAATTTTTAGTAGCAAGGAACTACTGTGTAATAAGTTTATTGAGTTGGTTTCATCTGAAACGCCACTATTTCACACCAGAAGAAACTGGTAGTCTAAATATATTTTAACCAGTGCCCTACAAACCAATGTTGGAGGTGAGGATAGTTAAGAACTTCTAAATGAAAATAAATATAGATCAAAAGAGTTACTCCAATTAAAGATGTTTGACTTACTCTGTCCAATTTCAAGATGGCGGCAGTTAACCCATAACATTTTCATTTTACAATTATATTTACCAAAAGTCAATATTCCATGCAAGGTAAGTATGAGTACGAAATTAGTATAATTATTGAAGAATGTTTGTTGTTAATTAGCTGAACTAATTCAACTACTGCTTACTATTAACTAGGACTTTATTATTTTTGTTGTAACTTGGAAACATTGATTTAGCTTTCTTAATTTCTATAAAACAAAACTTTTAATAATTTTACTCAATGTACAAAAAATTTATTCAACATTTACTCCTGTTATTAAAACTTGCGCGTTATTGTTTTTTAAAGCTTAATTTTGCGTGTAAACACTCCTCGCCTCTCACCTATCATAAACATTCCTTTCCCACGGAATGAAAGGGACTCTATTACCAGCACTTACAAAAATCGAGAGTTTGCCGGCTATTTCATTTTTTGAACTATTGTCGGTGTTATAAAAGGTAAACGTTTGGTGCAGGGAACAGACCTAGTGGCGGCAGTGCAGTGGCACTCCTTCGTCCTTCAAGATGCCTTTCAAGACGAGAATGAAACGTGATAAGTTTAAATATTTTAATAAATAGTATTAATACTAATACACATATTAATTATTGTTGTGAATGATAATGCATCTAAAATAATAGTCAAGTAACTAGGGTAGACCCCTGCGAGCTACGCATTCCAACCTAAACTTGCTCCTCTCGCACTGCGCGAAATAGTTTATAAAACCTATTTCTGTTACACGGATGATTTATTTTGTCAAGATTAAGTTAAAGTATATTTTATAATGTTTTCAAAATGAGAAATTGAAGTTTCCTTGTACTGTGTATTCACATGTGTTAAGTATTACAAAACTACTACGCTTTCTGGGCGTTCTATCTCTAATATTATTTATATTAGCCTACACGCAAAATAAATAAAAAGAGAAAAGAAGTAAGTTATGAACTTAGAGGCATATTTTAAGACTATTATGTTTTGTTTACATTCACACACATTAAAAATAGTAGCCTAAACAATAAACGATAGGCCTATACTGCAAAATGTTTCGGAACAGATATTTGTATTATAACACGGTAATTTTTTCCTTAATTGCTTTGATTTTGTTTGCTTTTATATTGTTAACCTAACCTAAACAAGTGATGTGTTGAAAAGACATCTCCCGAGGTCGGCTGTTTAGATAAGTTGATAGTAAAAAAGTATTAGGGCAAAATTAATATCTGGAAATATGTATCAATAGGTTTGTAACCTAAAACAAACAATAACAGAAAAGTGCACGATTAAATATAACGATAAAATAAAATAGATTTTTCATAATCTTTTGATAAAAATTAGGCTACATTTTCTTTCATTTAAAACAAACCGCACGAAAATCAGCCCGGTAGATCTCCAGAAATAGTTATCAATAGGGTCACCAAACGTTTAAGCCTATGCTGAATTATTATATAAGATAAGATTTATTGTAATACACTTTCTTATAATAATATTTCATTTTTGGGAAAAGTATACATTCCTAAATTTAAATTACTATTCAAACTAGGCCTACTTTTGTTAGCAGTCTTGTGGTAGGAACATAAAAACTAATGTTTTCAAAATAAGAAATTGATATATATTTGTATACAGTTCTATTTGTAACTAAATTACGAAACTTTTTTACATTTATGAAAAAAATTACAAAAAATGTTTACTACTTTTTATGTAGGCCTAAAGTTGAACTTTTTCCTTTCGTTACTGAAAATTTTTGTTTCTTGAGCTAATAACTTTGTCAATTTTGCATCAATCATTTTTTTACTGCCATATATGACTTCTTTGAACCTTTCTCTACAAAAAGCTATGGAACACTTTTAGATTGATTTATAATTACTATATTTTTCAAATTTTTGAAAACATTCTTGCACACGCACCGAAATGGCTTGGCGTTGAAAAACATTAACATGAACAGTTGTAGGGAGAATTAATTGAAATTACAGTAAAATATTTTGAAAGAAATTTAGTTTTTAGTACTACGTTTTAGATTAGAATATTTTCGCTACGGGTACTGACAACGAAAGATTGCTTGATGCTTTGACTTGACTAAGTTCTAAATAATGAAACAATTTGTAGTTTTACTTTGTTCACCCTTACATAGGCCTAGTTGCCTGGGTTTATGTACCGTTAGTTTTAGCATAGATCATGAATTAGTTAGCCAAATACAATGGTTTTAGTCACTTGAGAACGGGAATTGATTTGTATTCCCGAAACGTCGTGTTTGATTATTTAACACACAAATGATGGCAAATGTCCGAACAAGTAATTATAATAAAATTCAACATCCATCTTTAATTAACAATAACTTCAAACAGAGAATAAGTTCTAAAAATAGACAAACTCAAACAATGACAGGAGCAAGTAGGGGTGGGTAGAGGTACAGATGGTACCGTTATGAATAAAATTATGAAATAAGAGCCTTGAGGGGAGAGTGAGATGACAAACAACTCTCCCATAACTTATGAAATTATCAACTGTAGCCTACACTCCAAACAACTCAGCTTAAAAACTAAACCATTTAATGACTTATTTTTACCGGGTAAAAGCGAAATCAGGTAAAACGGGACCGCGATAACAAGGACTGCCTGTTAATACATAGGCCTAATGTTTTAAAATGTTCTATATGTCACGAACATAACCTTCCTTTTTCCATAAGATTTGGTTTTCGGTATTTGCGGTTTTGTTATTCAAAGCAATTTTTCGGAACCTATCCGAGTTTTTTATTCGTTTGATATCATTTTGTGATTCGAGGACCACTAAATGATTTCTTTTAGAAAACAACATTTTACAATTATTCAAGTCAATTCTTTGATTTATCTACACTCTACAAGAAATTTTAAATTAATAAATATATTGATACAGTTTTTTTTAGAACTAAATTACAAAACTTTTGTACGTTTTGAAAAAAGAAATACAAAAATGTTTACTACTTTTTATGTAGGTTTAAAGTTAAACCTTTTCCTTTCATTACTGAACATTTTTTGTTTCTTGTGCTAATAACTTTCTAAAATTTACATCTATCACTTGTTTACTGACATATATAAATTCTTTGAACCTTTCTCTACAAAAAAGCTACGGACCACTTTCGAATTGGTATATAATTACTATATTTGGCGAATTTTTGAAAAAATGCTTGCAAACGCCCTATAATATATGTAAACGTCCTTGAACGTATGCCCTATAATAAAACACAAATCTCAATAATAGATGGCACAAATTGGATATAGGCAACAACCTAAAACGGCTAATACATAACTTACCTTTAAGTGGTCCTTAAATTGGAGGCAGAAATTGCTGAAGCCTTGATTGTTTTAAATTTTGGTAAACACAATAGGCATTTAAATGTTAAACTATTTCCCTCCCTTGTCATTTGTTCATAAAAGTTTGAAATGACTGGCCACAATAGACATAATTAAATTAAAATTAATAAACGGTACCAGATAACTGCCACATACTTTCTCCCAGTTGAAACTTTATACCTTCCCAAGAGTAGCATAGGAGATGGTTATTTAGAATTGCAAAAGTAGGAAAATGTTACCATGGAAAATATTAGATGCATGTAACACACATCCATATTATATTATTATACCAGCTAGCCGGATACGGCTTTGCACGGATAGACAAATCAAAGTTAAATGTATACTAGCTGACCCGTGCGAAGCATTCGCATTAACTTACTTAAATCCCACTTAATTAAAGTACACACCGTATATTCGGTATATTTAGTATCGTATAGTGCTAATTTAATGAGTCATGGGCAAAGGTGAGGTTTGAAGTAAAGAATAGATGTGTTTAAATTGTATATTATAACCACGCTTACAATGAATTAAAAATAGCAATGTAGTGGCGTAACGGCAACTCTCCAGCTGGGTATTGTTATCATCAGTGTTGTCAACGCCAGGATAATATCCCTACAACTTACTTGATCTTACATCACTGTTACTTTCGGATTCTTTATTTCTTTTTTCGTATAATTGTATTTTGTATATTTTTCCTGTGTAGCTGTTAAGGAAAGCTTTAAAATGATGCCTCATTTATGTAATTTGATGATGTATTAAGGAAGTTATGGCGTACCGACAAAAAAATAGCATTGAGAAATAATATATGCGATTAACAAAAAATATATTGTATCAATGAATATAAATTACACTGTGTATTTCTTATGGGGAGTTTTAGTAACTTTCACACCCCCCCCCCCTCCAAACCTCCTCTAAAGTTTCTATTTTTTTAAAAACCCTTTCTTAGCGAGCACCTAGAGGATGCTGCATACCAAATTTCCTTTCAATCCATTCGGTGGTTTTGGAGAAATCATGATTTAGTGACTTTGACCACCAAACCCCCCTAAAGTTTCTATTTTTTTTAAACCCTTTCTTAGCGAGCACCTAGGGCCCTAGAGGAAGCTACATACCAAATTTCATTCCAATCCATTCGGTGGTTTTGGAGAAATCGTGATTTAGTAACTTTGACCCTCCCCCCAAACCCTACCTAAGATTTCGATTTTTTAAAACCGTTTCTTATCAACACCTATGGCCCTAGAGGGAGCTACATACCAATTTTCATTCCAATCCAATCAGTAGTTTTAGAGAAATCGTGATTTAGTAACTTTGACCCCCCTAAAATTTCGAATATTTTTAAACAATTTCTTATCAGCACCTACGGTCCTAGAGGAA